>OU898283.1:62841723-63039223 GCA_918026665.1 Diabrotica balteata | reverse complement strand
ATAAATACTCTGTAATTTGGAGGAAGAATTCATTAATTAGTCAGTCATTAGTAAGTCAGTATACAGTGGACAGTATTCAATGAGTAGTATTTGTTGGTCAAGTCAGTATACAGAAGACAGTGATTTAGTATGAAAGTTTTATAATATTTTGGAAAGTATATTACCTGGAGATTAAAAATTATATTATGTATATGGAGATTAGAGGAAATTAAAATTATAATATTTATATGGTGACTGGAGATTGGAAGAAGAAAAAATAAGATTATAAGAGAGAAGAAAAGAAGAATAATAAAGAAAGAAGAATATTTTGCCCATTTATAAATGCTATTAAGAAGAAAAATATTTTAAATTGGTGGAAGCTGATAATTAAAACACTGTGGTGTATTTGGAAAAAGCAAATCTTCTAGAGGGATGTCTGTGAACGCTTTGATTTCATTCCACTTTTTTTTAATAATGTCTTTCGCTAAAGCTATTGGAATATTGGTGTATAAAGATACCAACATTAAAGTCAACCTATTTCCTATATAAAAACAAAATCTTCCAACAAACAGATGGATGTGCCATGGGTGATAGCATATCCAGTGCCTCAATTAGTTTTAGAGCTTCTAGAGGAAATTGTTTTAAACAAAATAGATTTTGATATACCTTTTTTCTATCGCTATATAAATGACTGCTTGAGTGCAGCACCAGAGGATAAAATGGATATTTTACTAAATGAATTCAATAACTTTTACCAAAAACTAAAATTCACATTAGAAATTGAAAAAAATTTTCAAATTAATTTTCTGGACCTGACCTTACATAGAGAAAACAGCACTATAACTACTTCATGGTACACCAAAAAAACCTGGTCGTCGAGATATCTGAATTTCAACTCTCATCATCCCCTGTCTCAAAAGCGTATTATGTCTGTCATAGAATGTTTTTTTAGTCAATATTATTTCTTGAAAAAGGCATGGATTTCCTGCCGAAACGTAGAAAAAATATATGAAAATGTTTTAGTATCAAATCAAATTTCTTTTATGAACCTAAGCCCAAGAAAATCAACTAAAAAAATATATATTAAGATTCAAGAACTAAACTCAAACTATATATATATATATATATATATATATATATATATATATATATATATATATATATATATATATATATATTATTGTGATATTTAAAGTCTTAGTGCGCCAAGCAATTAATTAGCTAATTAATTAATTAATTAATTAAAATTATTTAAATGATATGATTATGACTCTATCACACTTTTTAATTCTATTATCTCAGGGTTAAATTCGTGCTTCAATATCTACGCTATTACATGTGAAAGGTAAGGTCCAAAGAATACCGGAATAATAAAAAAAACATATAGGATCTAACGTTATATATTGAAATAAAATAATGAAATAAAATTCACACTCAAATGTTTTCAATAAACAAAATCTCATATAATGATTCTCAAAATTTTGTTCTACGTACGTGAATCTTCAAAATTAATGGTACAAACAATATTAGTTGAAATCTCAAAATCCAAATATTATTCTAAATCTCCTAATCAAAATATTTATATCCTTTTTTAATTAAGTGTAAAAAATTGTGTTATCAATAAAAGAAAAACTGCAGAAAAGAAACTATCTCTCTCTGATGATGAGTGGTCCAAATCCTTGTCCCTTATAGACTATACTATTTACTCGTAGCCGCTCCCTAGGTAATCAGCAATCTTACAACAAATTATTGCAAGTTTATCGTCCTTAATGATCTCCTTCAAATGCACGAATCGTTCAAATTATGCTAGCTTCTTCTTCTCTCAATAAACTGAATCTCTCGTTGGCCTGAGTGAAAACTGACTCTTGGAATATATTTTCTTTACGATAATCTGAATCTCTCGTTGGCCTGAACAGTGACTGTTGGAATGTAAGTAGAAAATATAACTTACAATCTTTTACTGGATCAGCTTCTGTCAGATACACTAACTACACGAAAACTCACAAACTTTCACTGCTACTGCTTCCTACCTCTGGGAAACTACCCGAGAACAACGGCCGTTTGCCTTCTACGCTTGGAAACCAACTGACTATCTTTTCTTTCTTCCGAAACTAACTAACGTCTCATTCTCAAACCAATCATCCCACCTTTTTCAATTTCATCCAATCAAAACGCGTCATCCATCTCCCATTTCTTGATTTCGATAACAAACAAATTTTTACCTATAATTATAAAATTTCCTAAAACTTATTTACAAATAATATTTTTCTACAATTCTTAAAAACTAACAAAAACCTATTTTTCTAAAATCTATTCTATTGTCCTAATCATTGCACTAATGTATTTGGAAAACCCGGTTCAATTGTCTTTTATTTCACTTAAGCTTATTCACGTCATACAAATACATTTTAACAAAGAAAATAATTTATGCATATCTTACGTTTTGTTAAATACAGGTAATCCAAAATTAAAAGACTTTCATTCTTCGAAATGTTTGTAGTTTATTGTTTGACTTATCTGAATTATTTTAATGTTTTTAACTTTGAAATATTTTTAAACAAACCAACATTTTCTTGATTTTACATATCATAACAAATCCCCGCCATTTGATCTGCCGAAAACTGTTTGTTAAATTTTAAAAATGACAAAAGTTTTCCAGGATCAAATTATTTCACTATGTTATTAAAATCTACTCATGATACTGATAGATGTCGTGAATGTTAAAATTACACCATATATTGCCTATCTTTATATGGGATTGGATATGTTTTCGACTTAAATTTTTCCAAGTTTTTAACTTTAAAAATATGTTCATACTTTTTCTCCACTTGGCTTTCTTAAGATATTCCCATTTCTCGTGATATTTTCCATTCAGTAGCTCTTGGTTTATTTTCCTCTGTTTATTTTTCAACCGTAAATAGTTGAGAAACTTATTTTCGAAATCTGTCCAAATTTTAAACTCATCTTCTTTGCTTTAATACCATAATGCTGCTCCTTCTTTCAGATGGTTTCTAATAGTTTTTTTGCAATCGTCAACACATCTAACATGTTGCAGTTTGGTTTTCAAATTTTTAACAAACGGTATTGGGTGTGTTTTTCTAATATCCCCGCCAAATTGTACTTTCACCTTGCTAGTTCCATGGATGATAACTTCTTTTCTCTCTACTCCTCTTAGTTCAATTTCTGCCATTTGTTTTTCATTTTGCTTAAGTTTCCTTTCTATTTCTTTCCTGTCTTCTTGTAACGCGATTTCAAATTTTTCTTCTAACTGTTCTAATTCCTTTTTCTGGACAGTCTTAATATCTTTCATTTTAGTTTCTATTTCTTCTCTCTGCATCTCTAGTTTCCTCTCTTCTCCAACTTTTTTTAAACAGACTTTTTCTTTTTTTTTATATTTGTCCAAACGCTTTTCCATTTTCCTATCATTTTCTTCTAATTTCTGTTCATAGTTCTTTGATGCTTCATTTATTGTTACTGAAAATTCATCTATTTATCGTAATGTTTCTTTGTGGCTTTTATCTATTGTTTGTGAAAATTCTTGTATTAGCTGTAATGTTTCTTTGTGGTTTTTCTCTATTGTTTCTGTCTGTATTTGCATCATTGCTAATAATTTTTCTAACATCCCCGTTTCTTTTCTTTCCTCAACTATTGTAACATTTCCTTCATTATCCGATCCTTCTTCAACAATTGTTTCCTCTTCTCTGTTATCCTCCTTCCTTTCTTGCATTTTGCTTTGACTCCTTGTGGTCGACTTGTTGTTTCTTTTCGTTAATGTTTTTTGTCCCCGCCAAATGTGAAATTTTACACCACTCTATACGTTGCAGGACACGATAATATTTCTACCCAATTGTAATAAATTTTTACGACAAATATCCAATATGCAATCAGTAAAATTCAAATATATAATTCAAAATAAATATCAAATGTACGATTGGTAAAGAAAATAAAAATCAAATAATTCAATAGCAGTAAATATCCACTAACTACGATCAATCAATAAATCAAATTTTTATCCACTGGAAAAATTGTCAAAATATTTTCAAATATACCGGAATAATAAAAAAAAACATATAGGATCTAACGTTATATATTGAAATAAAATAATGAAATAAAATTCACACTCAAATGTTTTCAATAAACAAAATCTCATATAATGATTCTCAAAATTTTGTTCTATGTACGTGAATCTTCAAAATTAATGGTACATAAAAACAATATTAGTTGAAATCTCAAAATCCAAATATTATTCTAAATCTCCTTATCAAAATATTTATATCCTTTTTTAATTAAGTGTAAAAAATTGTGTTATCAATAAAAGAAAAACTGCAGAAAACAAACTATCTCTCTCTGATGATTAGTGGTCCAAATCCTTGTTCCTTGTAGACTATACTATTTACTCGTAGCCGCTTCCTAGGTAATCAGCAATCTTACAACAAATTATTGCAAGTTTATCGTCCTTAATGATTTCCTTCAAATGCACGAATCGTTCAAATTATGCTAGCTTCTTCTTCTCTCAATAAACTGAATCTCTCGTTGGCCTGAGTGAAAACTGACTCTTAGAATATCTTTTCTTTACGATAAACTGAATCTCTCGTTGGCCTGAACAGTGACTCTTGGAATATAAGTAGAAAATATAACTTACAATCTTTTACTGGATCAGCTTCTATCAGATACACTAACTACACGAAAACTCATAAAATTTCACTGCTACTGCTTCCTACCTCTGGGAAACTACCCGAGAACAACGGCCGTTTGCCTTCTACCCTTGGAAACCAACTGACTATCTTTTCTTTCTTCCGAAACTAACTAACGTCTCATTCTCAAGCCAATCATCCCACCTTTTTCAATTTCATCCAATCAAAACGCGTCATCCATCTCCCATTTCTTCATTTCGATAACAAACAAATTTTTACCTATAATTATAAAATTTCCTAAAACTTATTTACAAATAATATTTTTCTACAATTCTTAAAAACTAACAAAAACCTATCTTTCTAAAATCTATTCTATTGTCCTAATCACTGCACTAATGTATTTGGAAAACCCGGTTCAATTGTCTTTTATTTCACTTAAGCTTATTCACGTAATACAAATATATTTAAACAAAGAAAATAATTTATGCATATCTTACGTTTTGTTAAATACAGGTAATCCAAAATTAAAAGACTTTCATTCTTCGAAATGTTTGTAGTTTATTGTTTGACTTATCTATATTATTTTAATGTTTTGAACTTTGAAATATTTTTAAACATTTTCTTGGTTTTACATATCATAACAATATATATATATATATATATATATATATATATATATATATATATATTATATATATATATATATATATATATATATATATAAGGATCACTCAGACGAGTGGTGGGTTCTTATATCGGTCTCTAGGTGGAGAAATAAAAGACAAAGTTGATAGGCTACTTTATCTATTTTGAAGACGTTTCGCTTTCGAGTTTTGAAAGCATCATCAGTTCATCTAAAAAATTATTACAATATGAGAACCACACAATCATGGAAACGATGTTAATTGTTACCTTAAAAAGATATGTAGCAGTCAATGTTATTAACAAATATGTGAATGAAACTAAGTAAATGGACATAGTACGCTGATCTTGTATAAACAGTTAAGCAACTAACAACATATATGAACTTGTACAAAAATTAGCACAGCAATTGACCATGTGGTCCAAAATAAATTCAATGTTATTTAATGTTAATAAGTGAGAAAGAACCAAGAAAATCATAAATATTATTTTCTTGGTTCTTTCTCACTTATTAACATTAAATAACATTGAATTTATTTTGGACCACATGGTCAATTGCTGTGCTAATTTTTGTACAAGTTCATATATGTTGTTAGTTGCTTAACTGTTTATACAAGATCAGCGTACTATGTCCATTTACTTAGTTTCATTCACATATTTGTTAATAACATTGACTGCTACATATCTTTTTAAGGTAACAATTAACATCGTTTCCATGATTGTGTGGTTCTCATATTGTAATAATTTTTTAGATGAACTGATGATGCTTTCAAAACTCGAAAGCGAAACGTCTTCAAAATAGATAAAGTAGCCTATCAACTTTGTCTTTTATTTCTCCACCTAGAGACCGATATAAGAACCCACCACTCGTCTGAGTGATCCTTATATATATATTGGATTGACGGTCGTACTCCTTTTTCCGATATATCTATATATATATATATATATACTTCTAGCGGTTAATATGGGCTCCGTACTAAAACGGTATTATACTAACTCCAGGAGAATATACGCCGTGTATATTATTATCTGAGTAGCGCTTTATGTAGACTCCGACCAATACGTCGGATCAAGTGGACTCCTTAATAGGATCAAACATTTTTGGGATCCGTATATAACTTTTCCCGTACACTTCTTAACTCCTGCGATGTTGCCAATAATTATATTAGTAGTAGATTTTTAAATTTTATAGGTGGTACATTTTGGAACCTATTAATATGAACATCGAGTAGCGTAATCGTCTAACAGTTTAAGAAACTCTTCTGTAAGATATTTATAATTTTTCAATTACTGCAGTTTATGGCGTGTACCTAATATTTATTTCATGAAGTAGTTAAAATTAGACTATAATAATTTATAAATTAATCTTTAATATTATAATTTTTTGCTGTCTAATTTCAATATGTTGATTTTTAATTAACAAAATATTTGATGCATTAAAGTCGCGTAGCTATTTTCACCAAACATTCAATTTTAAAGCTATTAGTATAAAAGTCTAAAAAAAAAGTATAAAAATCTAAGGAATTTAATATGGATACACACGTCAGTGTGCTTTTCTCAAGTCTCAAGTTTCTCGAATCTATCAATCATTCATTGTATTTCTTATACTTTCATTTTAATCCTCTCCAATCAAGATTTTAAAGCAGGTTTGCTCCATTAGTCCATTTTTATTACTTTTTGTCACTATTTCTCCTTTTTCATTATCATCATCATTACGTGGCGCTACAACACTGGGTGGGTCTTCGCTAACTACAAATTTTCTCCAAGTTGATCGATTTTCCACGAATCTGTAATCAAATGAAATGTTAATATTTTGAGATATAATTGGATGTTTTCTCTCCATTGCTTACTGAGACGCCTAAGCGGCATTCTTTCTTCTGTGCTAACTTCCTTCCATACCAGTTTTACAAGTTTGATATATTGGCGTCTATGCATGTGTCCGATCTACCTTAAGCGATTTATTTTTCTGAACAATATCGTTATAAAAGCTTTCTTTATTCAGTATGGGTTCTTATTCTATACGGATTTGTAGCGATATGATAATGAGGTTAAAACATTTTTCTAATTATTTTTATTTCAAATATTCGTACTTCTTCCTTATTTTTTTTAGTCAATGTCAATGATTCGCATCCATGTATTAAAATAGGTCTAAAATTTGAATTATGCTAAAAGTATTTAGTTATTGACATTATTATTAACAGTGATTATTTATCTAAGATATTTAAAGTGTTCCATATTTTTGAAATTGTAGTTGTTAACTTTAATATTTTATCTAGATTTATTAAATTGGTTTTTTCTGTTGATTCGCTTGTATTTGGTTTTCATTTCGTTGATTTTTCGTGCTCTCTTTACTTTATTGAAGATGTTTGCGGACGGGAGAGTTTCTTATGAGATCTATGTCATTAGCATATGCTAGGAGTGCTTTGTACCTTGGGCCTTTAATGAATTACATCTTAAATAGGCGATATTTCCATTTTAGTAAGCTGTTCATTAATTTTTTGACTATTTGAATCGACAATCTGTATTTTATTCGACTGTTATATCACAGAGTTTCTTGGCGCATATTTTCATTCTTGGTTTTTTGTTTCCCGTATCACTATTACAAAGATTTTTCTGGAGATCGACATAGGGAACCCGGTGGTATGTACATGATGTTTTCATAACCAACATCGAAAATTTGACTTACTGTAAAGTCATAATGATTTTACTAGGAAATATAGTGTTGTTTAATAATAATAAAGTTCAAGCAACAATTCCTATATGCAATACCTTGGTATGATATTTCTGCTCCCCGATACCAGGAGACAAAAAGGAAGAAATGGTAATAAAATCTTGTTGCGTTCCGACTATACGATGACGATGATCTCTATATAACATATAGGAAGAAATGGAGAATAATGTCTATGTTCAATTTAGAACTCGTTGGTTTTCTCCCTTTCGAATTGGGTATGTATATGTATTACCATAGAAAAAATAAAAAAAAACTATCTAAAATAGTAAAATCGATAAACAAATTATATAAACAAAAAGATTATATAAATCCCTAATATTTAAACAGACTGCTTTACAAAAGGTGAACGAATAAGCATAAATAAATTGTCAACAAAATAAATCAGAAGAATATGACACAGTATATTGCTTAAAAAGAATTCTTATGTGACTATGGTAAAATACGATACGATCGGAAAAACGGCAATGACTTTTACAGCTGATTGCCACATAAATATTAATGTAACGCAAATATGATGATATTGCCTCGGACTGTTATATAGTAATTTGTTGTCACATTGCTGAAAGTTACTTGATGGAAATTCATTGTATCTAACAATCAAACAACTATGCGTTTACACGTTATAGATTGTAACTGAATAAGTTGAGTAGGGGAAAACTGTTTGTCCCAAGTTGGTATTCAGAATTATGTCTGTATTTTGTAATTTGCCAATTTCCATAGGTTTAAATTTTCATGGATATCACTAGACTCGAGAGCAGTATATGATTCCTTAGTTATGTTTTTAAAGGATAGTAAAATAACCATCTAAATAATTATGCATTAGTTAATAACGTAACCTTTGTTTCTAACCCAATTGTCAAATTCCTTTCTTACCGTGGCCTAGTGTTGTACGTCTTTTTAAAAAATGCCTTGATGGTCCCCTAGGCGAGAAGAGAGTGACCCTGTTTACCTGTCTTTTGTTTTGTATATTTATTAATATAAACTCAAACAACTATTTGTACCATGTTGAGTCTGGCTGAATGACTAAAAGTCTATGCCAAAAAAATTTCATAGAATCTAAAGACAGCTTAAGGCCTTTATTATAAATATACTTTTTAGTAATGAAAATAAGTAAATAGAACCTAGAATATCCATGTAAAAGAATGTAATCTTTGATCTCTGGGATAAACTCATCTCCTGAACAATGGCGCCGATATATATGTAGTTAAAATTTTGTACACCTATTTTAACCTGTTTGTTTCCTTATTATCCATATATGAGTTGTGACCGATGTTACAAACTCATTTACTTTTTACAAAGAGTCTATATATTAGCTACAGTCATTACGTCCATGGCTACAGTTATAACTATACAAATCTGACTCGAAATATCGTCTAAAAGTAACAGTATGTAAAATTTAGATTTTTAGTCAAAAGTAAATACTTTGTCATTTTTTATGGAGTTCAACGTAGAAGCCTTCACGAAAATTTAAGTACTAATAAGACCACCGCAATCGGGCGTACCTTGGGTAATGAATAATTAATTAATTGGTTAATTCTTCAATCACTCGTCCAATATGAGTTTTGTCAAATCGGTCCTTTTTAGGACCAACTATTCTATAGAGATAAAGTAAACTATATCTAGAGATAAAGACAATTCATAAGCCTGATGGAAGGTGTAATAAATAAAGCAAATACTACATTGAGTAATTATATAAGCAAAAAGTATATTAACTTTACATTAACATGAATAATATGATTGTCACTTAACTGGGTATTATACATACGCTCTACTTTACTTAAGCTTATCAGACATAAACGCTTAACACAAATTTGACGTATTTCTAGTGCAGTAAGCACATAGAGGGCCAAACCTAGGGTATTTGGAATAAAACTGATCGCAGAAGATTACATAATAAGTGCCGGCAAAGAAGCAAAGAAAAACTTAAAATGAGAGAGGACTCAAACTAGTCACTGCGGGAACCATTTAACTATGTTGAGCTTGGATCCACTATCCACGTATAAAATAAACAATATTACGGCTCCCGATTGAGGATCTGAGCACAAAACTAATTATAAAATTTTGACCAAAAATACTACAATGGCTAATAACTAAAGTCTGTAGACAAGCAAAGCAAAGACAAAGTTATCACTATGCTTTAACCTGGCAAAAACTCCAACGACCACAAAAGCTATCGGCCAATATATCTATTTATTTTGTCAGCTATACAAAATAAATCTGCACATGATCCTTAATATAAACCGATAATAGAAGAAGAACTCAAATTAAAAGACAAAAGTGGCTATATATGACAGGGAAGATCGTGTACATCACAAATACTAAATCTTGCCCAACACAGTGAAGACGGGTATGAAAAATATCAGGTATGAGGAGTCGTATTTGTCAATCTCAATGCCGCTTACGACACCTTAAATTAGAGGGCATTTTTTCAAAATCTATGTGATATCCCCTTAGGTAATAAACTCACTTGTATTATCCGTGTATGCCTACACAACATAAGATTTTTCGTATCACTCAACGGTAAGAATAGCAGATGGAGAACGTAGAAGAACGGTCTTCTTTGGGGTACCGTAATCGCACCTACGCTGTATAACATTTACACAACCCATACCGGTAAATAGTAGGACTTTTATTATGTAGACGATACATCTATTGTTGCATAACCAAAAACTTTTGTTGCTAAAGTAGAGAAAAATCTAAATAATACCTTAAACAAAATAAAAATAGAAAACAAGCTCCACATAAATCCAGTTTTTAGGTGTTAAAAAGCATCAAACTAATTACAGTTTTACTTAAAAAGTGAATCTAAGTGATTTTTCTCACCACAAGTATAAAATCTGTGAGTACAAATATTTATTTAATCTAAATAATTAACATTTAAGTTAAATCCACGTAAACAAGAATCAATTTTGGTTATAAAGCAACAACTTTTTACTGCTGCCGTTTATCAGTTCTGATATCGAGGGGACAGGACCGGACTGGGTTTTTGAGAATTATCGATGATAATAATTAAAAATGGATAATTTTCCGCCTCTTGGGGCCCCTGAACAAGAACTGGAGCAAAGTTCATCAAATACAAATATGAAACAATCTTTTGCAACTGTCACAAATCAAAATGTACCTAAATTTCCATCCAAAACACAAGCAATAGTTTTTCCTGCGTTGGAAAATACAAAGTTGGAAGACTATCTATTTGCAGTTGGTGATTTAATGCATCCAAAAAATATTCTCTTCTCCTCTAGAATGTCAAATGGTCGAATTTGCATTTATCTAACAAGCGAAACTTTAGTTAACAATTTTCTACAAATTAACAAAGGGATAATAACTGTAAACCATCAAAAAATTCAGGCTCGTAAATTAATGTCACCAAATGAAAGATTATTGATATCAAATGTTTGTCCTTCAATCCCACATTCAATTATTGAAAATGCACTTTCTAATTTGGGATTAACTTTGGTAACTCCAATAAATTTTTTAAAAATTGGTACATCAAATCCTAATTACAAACACATTTTCAGTTTCAGAAGGCATACTTTTATTTCTCCCCCAGTCTCATCAATACCCGACTCAATAATTGTGAATTACGAAATGACATCATATCGTATATTTCTTGTAATGGAGAAGGATCTATGTACTAATTGTAGGCAAGCGGGACATTCGGCTGGAAATTGCCCAACTACTAAAGAAACTCAAACATCTCAAGCACAAAATGCTGCTCCAACTACTTCAACTGATCCAATAGACAATGAATACATTCCCCTAACGCAAAACATATCTTCCTCGGCTCCTATACTATCGACTAAACCGGATATCCATATTTTACCATCTACTCATGTTAAAGAAAGCACTGATTTTCAACAAATGTCCCACGATCCTCCCTCAAACAAACGAAATCGCTCTGAAATTATAACCCCTCCACCAAATGATACTCCAGTAAATAACCCCTTTCCAGACCCTAAATTAAAAAAGCCAAAGTCTTCAATCACAAACATAGGAACCATTAAAGTAACTGACGATATAAAAAATTCAGCTAGACGAATATATGAAGATACTTCAGTAAACCATTCAATATCTTATGAAACATTAGTAGATATACTGGAAAATGCTCATGGTACTCCTGACCCAGTAAGCTTAATAAAAACGTATACAAATGATCTAGAAAACCTATTGAAACTTTTAAATCAACTACATGAGAATTTATCAAATAGGAAATCAAAAAATAGATGCACTAGACTTCGAAACAAAATACTTAAATCCATACAATCAGAAACTAACACCGAATCCGATAACGAAATTGTAAAAGATATATTATAATGGCTTTCTCAATTATCCAGTGGAACCTACGAGGATATTACACTCGCCTTGAGATATTACAACAAATGATTAAAAAACTTACTCCATCCATACTTTGTTTACAGGAAACTCATTTTAAAAATACTAAAGTTCATAATTTAAAACACTACACATGCACATATAAAAATAGAGAAAATGTAGACCATGCTAGTGGTGGCGTAGCAATTTACACTCATTCATCCATCGATGTAGACATTCTTCAAATCAATACACAACTTGAAGCGGTCGCAATTACTATCAAAGGGCCTGTAAAAATGAACATATGTAATATATACATTCCACCTACACAAAACCCAAGCAATAATGAAATCTCAGACTTGATTAAACAAATACCTTCACCTCGTCTAATAGTTGGAGATTTTAATGCACATAATTACATATGGGGATCAAAAATAATTACTCCATTAGGTCGTAGAATCGAAATAATGTTGGACAATTTTCAGTTAAACCTACTAAACGATGGAAGAAATACTCATTTTGACATTTCTACTGGTAAATCCTCTGCCATAGACCTTTCAATATGTGATCCAGCATTATCAGCTACCTTATCTTGGGATGTACTTTCTGATTTAAATGATAGTGACCATTTTCCGATTGTAATAACAAATCCTGACAGTATACAATACTCTTGTAATGTTGAAAAATGGAATATCAAAAATGCAAATTGGCAAGAGTATTATAATCTAGTTTTAAATGAAATGAATGCATTACATGAAATTTTACAATCAAATAATAATATTGATAGTCAAATTCAAGAGTTTTTCCAATGTATTATTGAATGCTGCCGAAAAAGCCGTTGGTAAAATGAATCCTAAACAATTAAATTCGTCAGTCCCTTGGTGGAATTCTGAATGTCAAGAAGCTATTAAACTTTCAAAAACAGCATTAAATCGATTCAGGAAATATAATACACTTGAAAATAAATTAGAATTCAAACGACTAAAAGCACGAGCTAGATTTATAATTAAAAGAAGTAAACGTGAATCATGGAAAAAGTTTGTTTCAGAATTAAATTCATCTACACCAATTAATAAAGTATGGCAAATGGTACGAAAGATATCCGGGAAAAATACCCCAAACCACATTAACTTCTTAGAAGAAAAACAAAAAATATACACTTCCCCTCTAGACATAGCTAATATTCTAGCTAATAGTTTTGAAAGATTCTCAAGTGATAATGTTCTTCCTCCAGATTTTTTGACCAAAAAAGAGAAAGAGGAATCCAAAGGTATTGATATACCGCCTGATGACCTTTCTCCTTTAAATTATCCCATAACCATGGATGAATTAGAATACTCACTCAATAATACAAAAAACTCTTCTCCCGGTCCTGATAACATTCCTGCAATATTTCTTCAAAAACTTCCTTCATCTGCAAAGAAACACTTGCTGAATATCTATAATAATATATGGAGATATAGCAAGTTTCCAAAAATCTGGAGTTCATCTATTGTCATCCCTATTTATAAACAAAATCAACCAAAATCTCTGTCACATTCATATAGACCTATTTCTCTAACTTGTGTAATGTGTAAAGTTCTCGAGAAAATCATATCCAACAGATTAATGTGGTTTTTAGAAAATAATAAATTACTTGCCCCGGAACAAAGCGGATTCCGAAAAAGTCGTTCAACACTGGATAATCTTATTAGTTTAGAGTCTGAGATTCATGAAGCAATGGCATGTGGACAAAAATGTATCGCAATATTTTTTGACATAACAAGAGCATACGATACAGTTTGGCGACATGGTATTGTTCAAACACTTAGTCGATGGGAATAAAAGGTAATATAGCACAATTCATAAAAAATTTCCTATCTCATCGAACTTTTAATGTACGAGTTAACGGTACTTTATCTAATACAAAAATTCAAAAAAACGGAATTCCTCAAGGATCTAATTTAAGCGTCTCCCTATTTCTTATTGCAATAAATAATATTATCTCCACTTGTGACTTACCAGTAAAAGCTAGACTCTTTGCAGATGACTTAATCATTTTTGTTAAGGGGATAAATGATAAAACCCTTCAGACCCATCTACAGAAAGTGCTATGGAATCTCGAATTATGGACAAATTCTACAGGTCTTCAATTATCAACAACAAAATCAAAGGCTATGCTATTTTCAAAAAAAAGAAGTTATATCACTCCAGAATTAAAACTATTTAATAAAGAAATAAAATATGTTGAGAAAATTAAATGTCTAGGCATGACATTTGACAACAGATTATCCTGGAACCACCACATTCATGATCTAAAAAGTACTTGTCAATCTGCACTTAACATTATAAAAACTGTTGCACACAACACGTGGGGAGCAGATAGTAAAACACTGACCCTTATGTACAAGTCATTGATCAGGTCCAAACTCGACTACGCTTGTATTATTTATGATTCAGCAAAACCATATATCATAAAACAACTCGATCGAATACAAAATAGTGCTTTGCGAACTATACTAGGTGCTTTTTATACTAGCCCTACTGAAAGTTTACACTGTGAAGCTGGAGAAGTCCCCCTGGAATTCCGAAGAAAACAACTTTCACTAACATATGCGGCATCAATACAGGCAAATCCTATGAATCCTGTTAATCACTATGTAAATTCAGACCGTTTTAGGAATATCTTTAAAACTCATGCTAGGCTTGACCTTCCTTTTTATGAAAGGGTAAATAGATACCTCAATGAACTTAATTCAAATTTCAAGATATCTATTGTATACCCGATATTAACACTGTTCCCCCTTGGACTGTTCCCATCCCATCTATCAATACCAAACTCTCCATATATAAAAAAGCAGATAACCATCCCAAAGCATTATATCAATATGTCCTCCAAGAATTCAAGACATACAGTAACCATACACTTATATATACCGATGCCTCTAAAACTATAGATGGAGTGGGAGCAGCATTTATGTCTAATAAAACAAAAATATTAATGAAACTCCCTAAATTAACATCCATTTACACAGCCGAATTAACTGCTATTCTCAATGCAATAAATTTTGTGGTAGAAAATAGTATCAAAAACCCTGTCATTATTACGGATTCCCTAAGTTCTGTAATTGCCCTAAATAACTTATATCCTAGTCATCCCAAGTCTACTACTTATTAAATCAGCATTAAGCCAACTGCAAACTATGAACATAAATGTCAACTTTGTATGGATTCCTTCCCATATTGGAATTGCTGGTAACGAAGAAGTAGATTCCTTGGCAAAACTAGCAATCTCGAGTCCGGAAGCTGTAGAAATCAGAAGCATTCCACATCTAGATATAAAACCTGTAATCAAGAACTTAATAATCAATGATTGGCAGACCAAGTGGAATCAATCAACATCCAAACTACGAGAAGTAAAACATTCCATATTACCTTGGAAATCAACCCCAAATAAGCGTAAACATCAAACCATCCTATCTCGTCTGAGAATAGGCCACACCGCCATCACCCATAAACATCTGCTAGAGAGTGAATTAAAACCAAAGTGCAACATATGTGATATTGTGCTCAGTGTTCGCCATATTTTACTGGAGTGTCCTTTATATCGCATGGAGAGACTTCAATATAAATTACAAGATACCTTACAGGCAATATTAAGTGACGGAACTGATATGAAAAATTTGACATCATACTTACATTCCATAAATGTACTAAATAAACTGTAAAACTCTAAATTGTACAACGCCAATGACCCTATGAGGTTGAGGCATAAATAAATAAAAAAAAAAAAAAAAAAAAATAAAAATAAAATCTGAATCAATTTTAAGCCACACCCCGGAAAAAGTTAGGTATGCTTCTTCAATGTTCCTAACAAAGACGCTTTCACAAATCTGAACATATACCTGAACCAATAGTGTCAAGAAATCCTTAAACTATGTACTTGCTATAAATACCTTGAAGATATTTCTATCACACATTATTATTCACAGAACTTGTTTAAAACTAAATGAAAACCTAATACTACTATAAGAATGAAATGAGAACCAAAAAAATAATATTCTCCGCAAACTTGTAAGCTAAAAATAGGGAGCACATTCTTCCGCCATTAAAACGTAGACTTGAACTCTATGCTTCAGCCGAATATACCTTACTAGTATGAGTGACATCAACACATACTTAATACGTAGATTTAGCTATAAATTAGTCAGTCAAATTCAGAGTACCTATATTAAGACTCACATCCATACATAAGCTCTACAATATCGTAGCTATCAATCCACCTAATATCCGAAGATAAGTAGCTAGAGAACGAAAGAAACAAAGTCTAGATTCGTAACATCAACTCCACGCATACCAGCCCATTTTATGACTAGAATCGAAGAAAAAACTGGCCAGATCAACACATCTGCAGGATATACAAAAAAAAGTAAGCTGCTCCTCGACATCTTAACCCTCGAAAGAAACTTCCTGATGGTAGTTATCTTCCTTAAATCTGCCAGGGGGACTCCGGTTAACCTATGTGAATGTGGGGTGGTACAAGATTCATCACACTTTCTTAGTTGACTTTATCATCCAAATCGGTCTTTTCTGAAGGAAAAGGTTAATTTATTTGAACTAAACATGTAAAGTACAGTCAGTAAGCTATTACTTATAAACTAAAGATAATTGCAAATTTGACACTACCTCCACTTATATTGATTACATATTACCCCTAAATACTAGATAAAATATTCAGAAATATGTAATGATCGTGAAGTGATATAATTCTTGTTAGATAAATTAAGCAGTCTTCCCTTTTTAGTGCACTACTACCCATTTTTACACAAAAATATCTATTTTAGCACTATATTTCGAGATAACCGTCTATCCAGAATTATATGTAATACACAGATACAACTAGAAAATAAAATAGCTGTATACAAGATATCATAAAACAAGAGATGAAATAAAAGAAGTTTTTATTAAGAGGGTTCTTAAATAAAACGTATAAAGACATACTCACGTTAACAAAATACATTAGGAAATTTCCGCATATGAAACAAAATCCAATTTGGTAATGAAATCCTTTTGTATCTATAAAGCTATTTTTAAAGAAGCACGTACCTACCAAAAACAGGTAGTTATTAGAATATATCTGTTACACACTGTAATGCGTATGAATGATAACAAAAATAAGAAGTCCATATAAACATACTTTATTGAAAGAGGTAAAAGTACACTGCTAAGAAAGTACATTGTATTTCTTATACTTTCATTTTAATCCTCTCCAATCAAGATTTTAAAGCAGCTTCACTCCATTAGTCCATGTTTGTTGCTTTTTGTCACTGTTTCTCCTTTGTCTTTATCATTATCATAACGTAGCGCTCGAGCTAAGTTGATCGATTTTCCACGAATCTGTAATTAACTGAAATGTTATTTTTTTTAGATATGGCATTTTTCTGTGCTAACTTCCTTCCATACCAGTTTTATAAGTTTGACATCTTGGCGTCTATGCATGTGTCCGATCTACCTTAAGGGATTTATTTTCCGGAACAATATCGTTATAAGAGCTTTCTTTATTTAGTATGTGTTCTTATTCTATGCAGATTTGTAGCGATATGACAATGAGGTTAAAAAATGTTTATTATTTTTCTTTCAAATATTCGTAATTCTTCCTTACTTGTTTTACTCATTGTCCATGATTCGCATCCATGTATTAAAATAGGTCTAAAGTTTGAATTATTCTCTGTATTTTTTAGTGGCATTATTATTAACCGTGATAATTTATCTTATAAGATATTTAAAGTGTTCCATATTTTGGAAATTGTGATTGTTAACTTTAATATTTTATCTAGATTTATTAAATTGGTCTCTTTTGTTGATTCGCTTGTATCTGGTTTTCATTTCGTTGATTTTAAGTGAACAATTTTTCGTGCTCTCTTCACTTTATTGAAGATGTTTGCGGACGAGAGAGTTTCTTATGAGATTTATATCATTAGCATATGCTAGGAGTGCTTTGTACCTTGGGCCGGTAATGGATTACGTCTTAAATAGGCGATATTTCTATTTTAGTAGGCTGTTTATTAATTTTTTGACTATTTGAAACGGTCCTGCAAGTGACAACAGTAGGTTCATTTAATTTCGCTTCGTAATAAACTTAAAATTATTCGGGAATTATAAGTTAGAAAATTCAACCGAGTTCAAAAATAAGTATCAAAAGTTAAGTGCATACAGGTGATAGTAGTTAATAAAGAAAATACCATCAGACAAGTAAGATGGAACTATTTTAATAATTTTAACAAGTCTTAAGTAAATGAATAATTGAGTGAAAGATTAAAAAAGTGGTTTTGGCGAATGTTCGAAGGCTCGACCTGCTTAGGCATTCCTACGCGTTTTTTTGTTTTTTTTTTTGGCAGATAAGAAAGTAATTAGTGCTGACAAGAAATTAATGATTAAAATAAAAGCCACATAATTTTATTACAAAAATCCAGATCTGGCCTTAAAATAGATTTGTTTAAAGTTGGGATTAGAATTAAATTAAATTAAAATAATAAATTAAAAGTAAATGTAATACAATAACTAAATCGAATGAACAGCAAAAGAAATAAGCCAGAACACGATAACTCATTTGACGAGGAGGAAGCCTTCAAAAGAAGCAAAACCACGTTAAGAACATCTCCAAAGGATAACATAAAAAATCGCGAAATGGAAGAACTGAAGAAACTACTAGAAGAAATAAATAAGGAGATTAAAACGGAAATAAAAGAGCTGAAAACAGAAATGAAGGAAGAAAATAAGGAGATGAGAAGATATATAAATTAAGTTAAAGAAGAGATAAAACAAAATAACGAAGAAATAAAAAGCATAAAACTGGAAATAGAAATGGTGAAGGAAGAATGGACAAAAGAGAAAGAACTGAAAAGAGAAAACGAACTAACCAAAACCTATAACAAAAAGATAACGGAAGAATTAAATCATCTAAAACGCTCATTAGAAAGGTTAGACAAAGAAAAAAGAATATAATCATCAGTGGATCAAAAATAGACTCTGAAGGCCCAAAAACATTGAAAGAGGGAATGACTACTATATTAGAAAATCATCTTGGAGTCAAAACCAATATTAAAAGAGCACAAAAAATAGTAACAAAAACATGCTTAATTGAACTTGAAAGCGAAGAAGAAAAAACAACAATCTTAAGACAAAATACAAACAAATACAAACTTAAGAATGTGAAGATCGAAAAAATATGGATTACAGAGGATCTCACAAAAGGAGAGAGAGAAAATGGAAGCTTTAAGAGATAAAGCAAGAGAAATGAGGGAAAATGGAAAAATGGGCAAAATAGGATACAATAAAATCACAGTGGACGGCAAGGAATGGAGATGGTGGTATAAAGAAGAAAAGGTGTTGGAAATAGCGTGTTCAAAAAACTACCAGAGCAACATAAAAAGAACCAAGGAGAGGCCAAGCAACGAGTAGAGAAAGAAGAATTACTAAATAAACCGGACAATGATGACAAATGTTTAGTTTTAAGTAGTAATAGGAATAGGATTAGAAATAATAAAAATAGATTATAAATCAATTTTAAGCCAAACCCCGGAAATGTCCCTAATAGAGACGCTTTCACAAATCTGAAGATATACCTGAACCAATAGTGTCATGACATCCTTAAACTCTGGACTTGCTATAAATACCTTGAAGATAGTTTCTATCACAGAACTTTGTTTAAAAACCAAATGGCAACCTAGAACCAGAAAAATAATATTCTCCGCAAACTTGTCAGCTCAAAATAGGAAGCACATTCTTCCATCCTTAAAACGTAGACTTAAACTCTATGCTTATGCTGCCGAATATACCTTGCTAGTATGGGTGACAAAAACACATACTTAACACGTAAATATATTTAGCTATAAATTAGTCAGTCATCAGATCATCACATCTGCAAGATATACAAAAAATATATAAGCCGCTCTCGCCATCTGAACCCTCGAAAGGAACTTCCTTATGGTTGTTATCTTCCTTAAATTTGCCTGGAAGACTCTTGCCTGCAAACACCGGTTAACCTGTGTGAATGTGGGGTGGTATAAGATTCATCACACTTTCTTAGTTGACTTTTCCATTCAAATCGCTCTTTTCTGAAGGGACAAGGTTTATTTATTTGAACTAAACATGTTAAGTATAGCCAGTAAGCTTTTATTTATAAAGATCATTGCAAATTTGAAATTAACTCCACTTATATTGATATCATATTACCCCTAAATAGAAAATAAAACATTCAGAAGTATGTAATATTGGAGAAGTGGTATAATGCTTGTTAGATAAATTCTTTCTTTTTTTGTGCACTACTACCCATTTTTACACAAAAAATATCTATTTTAGCACTTAAATATTTATTTTGAGATAACCTTTTATCCAAACTTATATGTAGTACATAGATAAAACCAGAAATAAAATAATAAAAAAGCTGTATACAAGATATCATAAAACAATGGATGAAATAAAAGAAGTTCTTATTAATCGGATTCTTAAATAAAACTTATGAAGACATATTCACGTTAACAAAATACATTAGGAAATTTCCGCATATGAAACAAAATCCAATTTGGTAATGAAATCCTTTTGTATCTATAAAGCTATTTTTAGAGAACTCGTACCTACCAAAAACAGGTAGTTAATAGTATACATATCTGTTACACACTGTAATGCGTATGAATGATAACAAAACTAAGGAGTCCATATAAACCGTCCAGACTTTACGCGAGAATTATACATCTTATAGCAGAGTTGCCAAACTATCAGAGCTTACTTAAACCGATATACTAATGGTTCCAATATACAGTGAAAAAGATCTGAACGACCCCTATAATATATACACGTGAACTAAGCGATATACATTTATGATACAGGATAATTATGGGCTCCAAAATTTTTTTAAAAATTATGAAACTATACATGTTGACGAATCGACAGAGCCAATATTATGGAATGGTCAAGTGAGCTCCGTATATCGGTGTCCACTTGACCACGGAGCTCACCTGAACCTGAATTTTAACATGGGCGGAGTCCACTTTATGCCGTAAATATATATATATATATATATATATATATATATATATATATATATATATATATATATATTTATATTATATATATTTATATTATATATATTATAATACTATATATATATATATATATATTTATATATATATATATATATATATATATATATATATATATATATATATATATATATATATATATATATAGCAAAAAATACGACCGTTGATTAAATTTAAAACATATTCAATGGTTGAATAGCAGATGTTTTATTGGTCAATAATTGGCAAATAAAAGTCGTCAACTACTTTATTGATTTATTCGAATACGTTTCGCTTTTATTTTTAAAAGCGTCATCAGTTCGCTACAAATAAAAAAGATTTTAGAATATAAGAAAACAACCAACAGGGTTCATACTTACAAAAACAATTGTAGGTTTTTTTAAAGATGTTATAAAAACTATACGATAACTTATCATTAAAGATAAAACACTAAACAGGAGAAACGAAGCAAAAAAAATACAAGAAAAACAGTAAGAATACTATTGTTTATTTAATTTTAACCGATGGCTTCATTTGAATGTTGGTTTAAGCTCTTTCGTGGATCAAACCACAGTAATCTTTTCGATTGTTTTGTACCAGCTCTAGGATATCATAATTTTCACATGTGGCTTATTGTCGTATACATGACTTTCTTTGGAATGCAGGGAGGACGTACGATGATTAAGGGCATTAGCGAGCGGAACGGGGACAGACCTTTTTTAAAAAAGGATTTTTTAAAAAAGGTCTTTTTCTTTAAAAAACAAACAAACAAAAAACTGGAAAGAAGAATGGGAATGAAGTTGATGTCTTGCAAGGGTTTTTTTTTCGTTTTGTATGATGAGAGAGTGGTATATCTGGCTCAAGTTGTCGATGTCGATCGAGTATAAAAGCAGCGACACAGGGTAAGACCGGTTGTCTTCTATTTATTATACAGAACACGATACTGGTAGGTCTCGAGTGAGGGGAGTAGGCAGATTGAGACCCCGAACCCGAACCGAACTGTATCACTCTTGATAATGGCTCCAAAATGCTAGCTGAAACGTCGAGCAATAAATTCTCAACGCGGTTCTTCCTGAAAACCTAGTGGTATTATATATATATATATATATATATATATATATATATATATATATATATATTTATATATATTTATATATATATATATACATATATATATATATATATATATATATATATATATATATATATGAAAATCTAGAGCTAAGATTAATATTATTACAAAAATTAATATCAAACTCACCAGTCTTCCGGGTTGAACAGCGTCGATATATCCATTTTGCCGAGCTTTCGAAATCCTCTCTGATATCTTCTCTAAAGTGGTCTAAGTCTCCCGAGCTCCCAGACACTTCTACACTGTTCACTGATCACTGCTACTGCACTACTACAGTAGTACACTGTAGTACTGCAGTAGTGCAGTAGCAGTGATCAGTGAACAGTGTAGTACTGTCTGGGGGCTCGGGGGACTGAGACTTTGGAAGCCTTGAGGAAGATATCAGAGAGGATGTCGAAAGCTCGGCAAAATGGATATCGACGAGGTTCAACCCGGAAGACTGGTGAGTTTGATATTAATTTTTGTAATAATATTAATCTTAGCTCTAGGTTTCATTGTACTAACCGCGGAAATCTTTCTGAGCATATATATATATATATATATATATATATATAATATATATATATATATATATAATATATACAGATTGAACGAAATAAATTCGGAACATAGGAAACATCATGTATTTCGGCTCATTTCTGCTGTAGGAGGTTGGCCAACAAAAGGTTGTCAAATAATTATATTATAAAAACCCAATACTGCTGCGGGCTGCTGGATTCTGAACTCATAAAAATTGAAAGCTACACATAAATCTACGATGTTATTATGCTGTCAAATCACTTATAGTCCAGGAAATGAAGCATTTCACCTCGTAATTTTTTCGTCCTGCGTGGATTAACTTGAAATTTTAACAGAAGGTAGGTAATAACCTAAGGATCAAAATCTATATCGAACCAAAAGGCGCCTTGGGGTGGTTGCCACCCCATCCCGGGGGTGAAAATTTTTTTTTACGTTTTAACTATAGGTTTAGATTAAAAAAGTGATTATAAACAAAAAATGTTCTTATATATAATACATTTTTTTTTGTAAAACTGATATTTTTCAAGTTATTCGCGATTGAAAGTAACAGCTTTTAGACGAAAAAATCGACGTTTTTAATCGATTTTTCGCGAATAACTCGAAAATGGTCCATTTTATCAAAAAATTGTAGAGAACAAATTTGTAGCTTTTAAAAAGACAAATACAATTCATTTTTTAAAATGTTTTTGCGATATAATAGGAACCGAAATACGGCCTATCAATGTTCAGCGGTTTTCTTCAAATGCCAAATTTGAAAGATTCAAAGTCAAATATCGGGAAAATGATGCAATTTTGGAAGAAAACTCATGCAACCTTTTTTTAAAGAGCATAAATAGATTTATCATAAAAAAGACTCATTTTTACGAAAAAATCGATGAAAACAACCCCCTAACCACTCCCATAATTAAAATCGATCTTCACCCTTCTGCAATTCTCTTTGTACATGTATTGTTAATACCTCCAAGAAGTTTGACCCATTTAAAATGCTTAGTTTTAGAAAAAGTACAGCTTAAAGCGAGAAACGATTTACAATTTCATATTTTTTACCCTTTTTTTTAAATATCCCCGAAAATACTGAATATATGAAAGAAATAAAAATTTGTAGTACTAAATTGTAGTTTTTTTAATGACTAAAATTTTCCTTTATTTAGATTTGTTGTACAATGAATATTTGGCGAGATATAGCCGTTTAAAGCATCGATTTAAGATCAAGCACCATCTTTTTCGAGCCCTTTAAACTCACCCAATTTAAAAACCAATGGTTCCAAAGAGATTTAATTCACAGATTCTTGTAGCTCTTAAAAACCTCTACAAAATCGTTTTTGAGGAAACACTCTATCGTTAAAAATGAAGGAAATACGTTAAAAAACCAATTAATTTTTTTTCGGAAAATTACATTAGTATGGTACAGTACATTTTGGAGCATAATAATCTACAAAACCGGTATATTAGGTAAAGCGTAAATTTTAAGCGTTCTTATTTTGAAATCCCATACAACAGAATAAAACATTTGCTCATATGTTTATGGCTTGGAAATGAAAATATCAGAGCAACAGACTGAGGATGGTATTCCAAAGATGGTTTGTTATTACCCGTACGCATGAACAAACAACCTGCACCCGATGAACTTTTGAAAATTATTTTTTGCTAATGCAAAAAAGGATGCGGCGTTTCATGTGGGTGCAGAAAAGTTGGTTTATACTGTAACTTTACTTGTTCTGGGTGCTCAGGTGAAGGGTGCAATAATAGTCCACCAATAATTGAAGAAGATGAGGATGACATAAATCACGATGAAGATGTAATTGATGACGAATAAAATTAATATTATAATTGTTTGTACCTATAAATGTAATATTTTTAACTATTTATGTAAATGTATAAGTATATATGGTGCCTTTTTATGTTGATAAATTTTTTTTGTATTTAATTCTACTTTTTTCAATTTATATCTATTAAATTAGTTTATAAACTGCACCCTTTACAACTGCAATGTTGTAAAGGGTGATTTTCAAAAGTTGAAAAGTTGCAAAATTTTGGCAAAAAATTGTTTTTGCCTATAGCACGTATAACAATTGATTTTTAAGGGTTGAAAATATATGAAATTGTATTTTAAAGTATAAAAAAATCACTATTTAACTAATTAAAACCAAATTTCACTCATTTTAAGGTTTGTAATGTTATTTTACAATTTTTGAAAATTAGGGGTAGTTTTCACCCCTAATAACAATCAGGGTTCATCGGCATGACATAAACTATAAAGCAGAGGGTGAGTTGAGCTTAATTCCAAATTTTTATCCAAATCGTTCCAAGGCGAAATCATTTTCTTCGCATTACTACTTTTTTACATTAATCTCTAACAAGGGTCGCATTTTAAGGGTTGAAATATGATGGAACTTTATTCAAAAGCACGAAACTATCCTTATTTAATTAATTCAAACCAAATTTTACCCATATTCAGGTTTAATATGTTATTTTATAATTTTTCAGAACTAGGGGTAGTTTTCACCCCTAAGAACAATCAGGGTTCGTCAACATGACATAAACTATAAAGCAGCGGGTGAATTGAGCTTAAATCCAAATTTTTATCCAAATCGATCCAAGGCGAAATAATTTTTTTAGAATTAGTAATTTTTTTACATTAATCTCTAACAAGGGTTGCTTTTTAAGGGTTGAAATATGATGGAACTCTATTCAAAAGTATAAAATAATCATTATTTAACTAATTCAAACGAAATCTTACCCATATTCAGGTTTAATATGCTATTTTATAATTTTTGACAATTAGGGGTAGTTTTCACTCCTAAAACCATTCAGCGCACTTCGGTTCGACATAGATTTTGATCCTTGGGCTATCACCTACCTTCTGTTAAAATTTCAACTCAATTCATGCAAGACGAAAAAATTGCGAGGTTTTAATTTTTTTCGAGCTTCATTTCCTGAACTATTAAAAACTTCCTTAGACAAGCAACATTGTTACACAAACAACATTGTTGCGAGACAGATAGTTGAACGATATTTTATACAATGTCTATGCCCAGGTATGGATTTATTTTTGTCCAAGTTTTATACTGGTCCACTATTTCAAATGCAGTTCAAACAGACATATATTAAATTGTATGTTTCGTTTTAAATTCGTTCTATCTGTATACACACACACATATATATATATATATATATATATATATATAATATATATATATATAATATATATATATATATAATATATATATATATAATATATATATATATATATATACCCACCTAGTAGACCGATATTTCAACCCACCACTCTGAGTGATCCTTATATATATATATATATATATATATATATATATATATATATATATATATATTGGTGGTGTTCATAGATAATAGTAATCCATTGTTTTTAAAGACACGGGTTAGAGTCTTTCTTCTTCTGTTGAGAGTTTATGCAATTCATCTAATTGGATTCTATCTAATTTTAGAGGTTTTACTGTCGGATCGGATCTTCCCCGTGAAGTTTAATTTTTATTTTTGGCAGCGTTAACGGTTTGTTTTTTGGAGTTGAAGTAAACTTCGCTATTGGTTCTAAACTCACATTCTGGGGTAGTCCTATTAGGAAGGTTTCTCTGAGTACTTCAATTTTTGGAAGTAGAACAATGCGTGGCGATTTTAATAGCTTTTGAGAAAACAGCAATATAGTGAGCTTCCACTACTTTTTGGGCAATTGTCGTGCTAATTGAGATAGGCACGTTTTGACATTGGGCGGCGTCATTGAATAATTTTGGGATTTCATTGATGCAGTCGTCGAATTCTTTTTTTTTTGTGGGAAATTCTCTGGACAGACGAATTTCTTTGGTTCACTTTTTCTGCATGGTAGGTTCATGGTATTGGAAAAGTTCTAAATTAGAAGCTAAATGAGGTCGAGGTGGAATAATTATTGTGTTGTTTATGGTTGGAAGTGAATATCAATGAAAATATGTGAATACTTTGGAATAAAAAATGGGGAAATGTAAGATAGAGACTAGAGAGTGGTTGGAGTAGTAACCATCTACTTCTACTATCTCGTAAAATCTCATCGGATCTTCTTCTTTGAGGTATGGTAGCTGAGAAGCTGGATGCTGTTCTAGCATTTTTTTGATAGTCCATCTTATTTCGTCTGGTTTTATAATTCCATTATGAAGAGTGTTGATTTTTGCGAATGTGATTGCTGTCTGTAGCTCATATAATATTTGTTTAATAGTTTTTAAGGCTAAATTCATCTAGTTTAGAATGTTTTGAACTTGCATGTAATGGTTGATATCAAAGACGAATTCGTCGAAGTCTGTTCGGATTTTGTTGGTTTCTGCGGCTGTTATCTCTTGATTGTGGATTAGTAGCGTCACTGTCTCATTATAGTTGTTGATTATTTTCTTATTACGGTTATTAAGGTTATTATTAATTGGTTATTGAGGTTGTTAATAATAGTTTGTTGATTGAGTTCAAGTGACTGAACTTCAGCATCGCATCTTTCTGCGTCTTCTTGACTCTAAGTTTCTAGAGATGGATTTTATAATATTTCCTAATCCATTGATAAGGTCTCTTTTCTATAGCTGTGGTTGTAGTTTAATATTGGTATTCCAATGTTTCGATTTCTTGTGCAATTCGCATTGTGCGGTTCCATTGGTATCATTGCTTTATTAGATCGAATGCAGCATTCTTGAACGTTTCCCGAAGTATGTTGTAGACATATTG
Source organism: Diabrotica balteata (assembly GCA_918026665.1). NCBI lineage: Eukaryota > Metazoa > Arthropoda > Insecta > Coleoptera > Chrysomelidae > Diabrotica > Diabrotica balteata. The sequence continues at coordinate 63,011,500 of OU898283.1, read as the reverse complement.
ACTCATCAGTTTCGAATAGGATGCAACAACCAAATATCACATGTTAAAATAAGTGAACATCTAACTTATATCAAACATAGAGAATTTGATAGATCTTAAATATGTAAACACCAATGGGAAAATGAACAATGGAACGATTCAAGTATTGTCCTAAAAGAAGCGGATCTAATTATGCTAAATGAGACCAATTGCGTCGCAAATTCTCTAAGGATCTGGTTACCTATATTAAAAGTGGATGTCAATAAAAGGAAAATACCTCTATAGGTAAGTCAGTAACATATCGAGGATACATAATTTATGTTTTTAAATAACATTCATCTAAGATTAGAGTTTGTTGTTTATTGAGAGTAAAATAAATGTAAGACCAAATACTTACCACGTCGAGATGGTATTATAAGATTTTTGCATCATGATTTACTATGGAATCACTAACAGGAGAATTTTACTGTCATCATTGCATGTGGTTGTTTTTTTAAAGGAGATATTCCCTTTTTAATTTTCGCATCACCAACCAAATCATTAACCTTAACCATGTGCCAAGAAATGAGGCTCAATGGCTACCAAAAACTAGAATCTTGTATATCATCATTTTATTTTTGGTCTGGTTCAGATCACTAGTGGTATCACTAATTTCTATCGATGTTGGAGGAGGGGATTTTGATAGTTTTTAAATATGCGTGACAGATCGGATCGCTGAAGGCAAGTTAGGATGTTTTAAAGTATGTTATGACTTACTTGTTATTCCTGTTAATCAAAAGTAACAGTCTGAAAAGTATGATCCGTGGGTTTCCTCCACACAATTAAAACTACAAAAATTGTGTGACGAGAACCGCTGGCCCATCCAGTCGACAGTCTACAGCATGTTACATAACATATGTGTGAGGTCCAGTTTTTAACCTGGTCACCCACCTTACAGCCAAAATAAAGTTTGGCTGTAATCACACTTTTTCATCGAAAGAGTAAAATATCTTGTGTACAATTTAAAAGTTACCTTACACAAACTACGAAACGTGCCCGAATGTTTGTTTAAATAGCGCGCATTTAAATTTGATGGATCCCAACGTTTATTATGATTTTTTAAAATAGTGACAAAAATAATTTTATTTCATAAGTGATTTTCTAACTGTATAATATAATACTTAAATATTACTTAAGTGAAAACATTTCACTTAATAAGTAATATTTGAAATTTAAAAAAATAAGTAAAAATAAAAAAGTAGAATTTTCAAAGAAAAGCTTATGTGAATTTTTGATTGCATATTATATTATATAAAGGTATAATATTTATTTATTTATTTATTTATTTATTAACGGATATACCATTTTTACATTGGAACAACATATATATAAAATTTTACAAAGTAAGCACAACATTGGAAAATAATAGTAAAGTTTAACAAAATTAATAATTAACTTGAATACAAACTAATATCAAAAACTAATAATTAACTTCAATACAAACTAATATTACACAAATAGCAGTCTCTTTATCACATTTTTAAATTGTTCTAAGGACTGGAAAAATAAGTCCAGATCACTTTGGTACCTATTATATAGTCTCAACATATTAGTAAGAGGCTTGAAGAATTCATAATTAAATTGATGAAATGGCAGATGAAACAATGAAGTATGTCTAGTTCCATGAGGAGTGTTAAGACCTAATCGATTTAAAAGTTCAGGGCAATTTATCAAATTATTAACAATTTTGTAAAGGAATATTAGGCATAAATAATCTTTTCGCTGATTCATGGAAACCATTTTTAAGTGATCAGCTATCCTACTATAACTGTATGGGACAGAAAGGTCATGAAAAGCACTACGGTAATGATAGTGTTTACAAAATTTATGCTGAACACGATCAAGCTTGTCAATAGAGGTTTGATAGTAAGGTCCCCATACAACTATTGCATATTCTAGTCTGGAACGAATGAGACTATTAAAAAGAATTGGTAAAACAAAACATGAAAATTGAGAAGTGTTTCTAGTTATAAACCCTAATTGTTTAAATGCAATGTTTACTGTGACCTCTAGATGATTACGAAATGTTAATTTACAATCAAAATAAACACCTAAATCCTTAACACAGTCCTGCCTTGACAGCTGAGTGTTATCAATGCTATAATCGTAATTTAAAATTGTTTGCTTTCTGTGAAAAGTAATAACACAACACTTATCAATGTTCAATTTTAATTCATTTAGTTTGCACCAATCGCTAAATCTGCTGAGATCCTCTTGTAACTGAATTTGATCATACTGACAAGTAATGACTTTATAAATTTTTTTATCATCAGCAAAGTTCAGAAATTTTGAATTCTTAATGACTTTTTCAACGTCATTAATAAAGAGGACAAAAAGTAGGGGACCACAATGTGACCCTTGTGGTACTCCAGAGAGGACGTCAACAGATTGAGACAACACACCATTTATCTTAATGCTCTGGGTGTTACCCACAAGAAAACTATCATACCAATCAAGCCATTTGCCAGCTATACCAATGGCTCCTAATTTAATATGTTATATTGATGAATAGAAAATAAAAGAATGTGTTGATATTTTATTGTAATACTAACTCAAATAAACGTGATAGGTACATAAATACATAATTAAAAGTGGTTACATTACGATACCATCTAGAAAACCGTTGATATTGACATACATCAATCGTGCTGTCAACCATAGACAGGTTTGTTCCTTATTCACGAGTATTTATTTAACATATTATATATATATATATATATATATATATATATATATATAATATATATATGTATATATGTTTTGTCTGTTTTAGGTATCCAAGTACTCAAAAACTGAAACTACGTGGAGCTGTAGCAGTTAGCCAAAAGGTTACTGGTCTCTCAGAGCAATATAGACCTGAACCTTTAAGTCCACATAAGAAAATTAATAGCAACCTACTTCCAGTATATACAGATGCTCATCTAATACAAAGGGCTTTGATAACTGAAAGTTCTTGTAAGTAAAAATCAAACACATAAAATTGCAATAAAAATAATACTTTCAGTTATTTTAATATTTTTTGTTTGCTATTATACTCTGAGATATTTCAAAGTATATTTGATTGCATTAGCTTAAAGTAGCTAATAGTATTGTAAACGTATAGATATTATATATATATATATATATATATATATATATATATATATATATAATATATAATATATATATATTGTACCGTTTTTAAATAAAACGAGCGGTTCGAATTTATATAAATATATTTATTTATAACTTTACAGTTCGGTATTCTCTTATCAACTAAACTAACTCCTAATATCGTTACATATATATATATATAATATATATATATATATATATATATATATATATATATATATACCAAAGTTACTATGTTCTAGAAAGTTCCCACCTCTAATTCGCGTACGTGACCGATTGTTCTCTTGCCTTCGAGAGATCTGGTGTTGATTCTGGAAGCCGTTTCGAGATGCAACCGTTATATGAGCCATGCCGAAGGCGTGTTCGTAACACTGCTCCCCTCTTAGATCTGAGCGTCCCGATCAGTAACTCTATATGTAGGCCCAGGATGGCGGAATCTACAGAACTCTCCAGCTCTGCATGAACCCCTCAGAAAGAAATAACAGTCTACTGTCTTTGAAGGACACGATCTCTTCGGATTAGTGCAACATACAGTAATTCGTACGCCGGTTTCTCGGAAGATCACTTCAAGCATGCTTCTTACAATCTTCCAGTTCAGATTATCTAGTGCATGGCCTATCTTGGGTAAGGCCAAATTCTTGAATTTGTAATTGCACACAGTTTTCTTTAAATTCGTTAGAGCACGCCATATATCCTCGTAACTTGCCCTGTCTGTATACGACTTTTTGGTCACCATATACAACAAAGAACGAGAACCATCTTCTAATCTCAGTACTCTTCCAAATTTAGGCTGCTGGTTTTTTAACTCGTCCAAACGACCGAACTTCTTATAAAATACAGATGAGATTCCTTTAGTCATCTCAAGATCTTGGGCAACACAGTGGGCAAGAGAGACGTTATGCGGAACACTAAAGAGATCCTGCTGAACTTCTGTCGTCACGCCGAATCTAACACTACTTAAAGGTTTGAACTCACGAAGGTACTTTTTAAAAAGACCCTTTATTCACTTTTACAACTATACTGCACTGCTTTATTGATTGAAAATAACTGAATTTAATTATAATACAATTGCTTTTATATAAAAACTAAATGCTGACAAAGTGTTGAATGAGTTTGCTGACCTCCGGGGTTACTGCACCGTAATTTCTCCATCCCCTTGGGAAGTTTTGTGAGGGATGAACAAAACTGAAGGTATGGACTCTGGATCGGCTGTATCTTCCTCTTCTTCTTCTGTTGTCCTCTTTTTCCATATCTCTCGTAATTTGTAAACCAAAATGATGATAAGGGCTGTTGCCAGGATATATATTGGTGGTGTCCATAGGTGGTAATGATCCATTGTTTTTAAAGACACGGGTTGGAGTTTTTTTATTCTTCTGTTGAGAGTTTATGTAGTTCATCTAACTGGATTCTATCTAATTTTAGGGGCTTTACTGTTGGATTTTCGCCTTGAAGATTAATTTTTATTTTTGGCAGGGTTAACGGTTCTTCTTTTATTGTTGCTTTGGAGTTGATATAAGCTTCGTTGTTGGTTCTGAACTCACATCCTGGGGGTAGTTCTATTAGAAATGTTCCTCTGAGTACTTCAATTTTGGAAGTAGAACAGTGGGTGGAGATTTTAGTAGCTGTTGAGAAAACAGCGATATAGTGAGCTTCCGATACTTTTTGGATAATTGTTGTGCTAATTTTGATCGGCACGTTTTGACATTGGGCGGCATCATTGGATAATTTTAGGATTTGATTGATGCAGTCGTCGGTTTCTGTATTTTCTTGCGGGAACTTCTCTGGACAAATGAATTTCTTTGGTTCACTCTTTCTGCATGGTAGGTCCATGTATTGAAAAAGTTCTGAGTTAGAGGCTAAATATGGTCCAGGAGGAATAATTATTGTGTTATTTATGGTTGGAAGTGAATATAGATGAAAATATGTGAATACTTTGGAATAAAGAATGGGAAAATGTAAGATAAAGACTAGGGAGTGGTTGGAGTAGTAACCATCTACTTCTACTATCTCGTAATATCTCATCAGGTCTTCTTCTTCGAGGTATGGTAGCTGAGAAGCTGGATGATGTTCTAGCATTTTCTGGATGGTCCATCTTATTTCGTCTGGTTTTATGAGTCCATTATGAAGAGTTTTGATTTTTGCGAATGTGATTGCTGTCTGTAGGTCATCTAATATTTGTATAATGGTTTGTAAGGCTAAATTCATCTGGTCTAAAACGTTTCGAACTTGCATGTAATGGTTGAAATCAAAGACAAATTGGTTTAAGTCTGTTCGGATTTTGTTGGTTTCTGCGGCTATTATCTCTTGATTGTGGGTTAGTAGTGTCACTGTCTCGTTATAGTTGTTCATTATTTTCTTATTAAGGCTTAATTGGTTATTAACGTTGTTAATAATATTTTGTTGATTGAGTTCAAGTGACTGAATCGCTGCATCGTATCTTTCTGCGTCTTCTTGATCTAAATTTCCTGAGATGGATTTTATAATATTTCCTAGTCCATTGATAAGACCTCTTTTATTTCTGGTTGCTGGATAAACTGAGTCGAGTTTCTCTTGGGCTGTTTTAAGAAGATACTGCAATGTCTTGTCGAAGTTCTGTAGACTGTCGAAGTACGGCTGACTTAGTCCATTTTCTATAGCTGTAGTTGTAGTTTGATATTGATATGCCAATGTTTCGATTTCCTGTGCTATTGGTTCCAATTGGAAATAGTGGATGAAGTCGTGGGTGCTAGTTTGAATTCTGGCTTCTCCAAGCTTAACTGGGAGGATCCCTGGATTGTCGCGAAGGTCCTGGATTTTCACTTCTTGGGCTGTTACTGAGATACATCTGTAAAGTATTTTTGCGGTTAGTTTTTATTGGTGGTTGATGTTTAATATTTTTCTTATGCACCGTAGTATCTTGGGTATCAACAGTAACAGGATTGTTGTTTTGAACTATTTTAGGTGCAAATCTGGGGAGCAGTTTGTTTCGTTTTACTGTTTTTCGAGTGTATATTTTCGTGCTGGGTTTATATGTTATCGGAGAGTATCGTTTTTCGTTTATCTTTTCAATATTTTTCTGTTTGCTCTCTTGTAATTTCTTATTTATTTCTTTATACATCTCTTTTGTTTTCAATCTGTGCTCCTGTGTGTAATTATTTATCAGTGTTCTATTAATGTCAATATCGAATGGGTCTTGAGCATCTATGTGACCATTAAGGACGTTGATGGGCTTCTGTTTGGTAGCTGAGTGAATAGAATTGTTGTATGCCATAATGGCGTATAGCATCTGGTCTTTGATGTTGAGTGTTTTCTTTTTTTCTTTTAATATTCGAAGATGCTCGATGATTGTGGAGTGAAAGCGTTCGATCATTCCATTGGATTGCGGGTTATCAGGTGTTGTGTAGTGGATTAAGATCTTGTGAGTGTCCACGAATTCTTGAACAAGTCCATTTTTAAATTCAGTTCCACTGTCAGAAATTATCATATGTGGAAGTCCATGGTGGGTGATGAATAACAGGAATGCGTTTAAGATGTTAATCGCGTTTGATCCTTCTATTGGGTACGCTTGACCATATTTTGAAAATGCGTCGATGATGGTAAGGAATTTTTGTCCTGCTGCTTGAAATGTGTCTATGTGAACAATTTCTAGTGGTTTCGTTGGTGTTGGAGTTAACATAAATTTCGGTTTTTCTGGATTTCTATCGTATTTGTTTGTTTGACAAGTATCGCAGAGATTAATATAATCTTCTATATCCTTTTTCAACGTTGGCCAGTAATAGTGTTTTCTGATTTGAATTTCTGTTTCATTAATTCCTCTATGATTTGTCTTTCCTTGGTGATAGTCTTTTACGATGGTTTTCTGTCTTTCTGGACTGTTTATATCTTCTAGTAAATTGTTACATTTTACAAGATCAAATGCAGAGTTTTTGAATGTTTCCCGAAGTATGTTGCAGACAGACTGGTAGAGTTCATCAGTTTCGAATAGGATAGCATATTTCTTTTTTGTATCGACGTAGTTCTTAAAGAAATTAAAAATATCGTTTTTCAGGTCGTTGTTATCTAGTTGGACGTGCATTCTTTTCTTTGTTAGGAAGCACTGTTCTGTTATAGGTTTTGCAGGATTGTAATTTACCAATTTGAATATGATTTGGTTGTTGTAACAGTTCAATGGTCTTTCGCTGATTGGAATTCCGAGTATTGGATTTTCTTCTGTAGAATGTTGGGTACCATCTGTGTTATTGTCTTGTTGGTATAGCGATTTTGTTGGCTGACTGTCAATCTTTTGGTTTTCTTCTTGTAAAAGTTCGTCTATTACTTTCATTTCTTCTGCAGTTAGGCCGGATGTTTGTTTTTCTGTGATAATTTCGTCTAAGTTAACCATAGGATCTTCTTCATCTGGATCGCATACTGAGTTTGGATGGTTGATCATAGATATGTTGTCATCTTCTTTTCTGGATAATAGACTGATTATTTCTTCTACGTGTTCGTCAATGGTATTTACTTCTTTAGTGTGGATTTCGACACGGGATAATGCATCAGCGTTCGTATTGGATTTTCCTTTTTTGTATATGACTTCATAATCGAATTCTTCGAGTTTTAGTCTCCATCTAACAAGTTTCGAGTTTGGATCTTTTAAAGAGAATAACCATTGAAGTGGTCGGTGATCAGAGAGAATTTTAAACTTCCTTCCAAATAAATAAGGTCGAAAATATTTAGTAGCCCATACGATTGCAAGCATTTCCTTTTCGATGGTAGAATATTTAAGCTCGGTCTCGTTCAGTGTTCTTGATGCATATGCAATGGGTTTGTCTTGTCCTACAGGTCCCTGTGACAGGATAGCACCTATAGCAAAGTTGCTTGCATCTGTGGTGAGATTGAAAGGCTTCGTAAAATCCGGGTATTGTAGAAGTGGTTCGTTGGTTAACAGGTTTTTGCAGATTTTGATACAGTTTAGGAATTGTTCTGTGTGTTCTATCTTGGCGTCCTTCTTTAAGCATGAGGTGAGCGGTTTTGTTATTTTTGCGAAATCCTTAATGAACTTTCTGTAATATCCAAGTAGTCCTAGAAATCCTCTAATCTGCTTGGTAGTATTTGGTATGGGATAGTCTATGATGGCTTTAATTTTGCTTGGATTTGGTTTTATTCCTTCGGGGGTTACGACGTGGCCCAAAAATTCAACTTCTTTCTTTAAAAATTCGCATTTGTCTATCTGTATCTTGAACCTAGTTTCTCGTAGTCTTTCAAAGATTTTCTTAAGGTTGACCATGTGTTCCTGAAGTGAAGTTGAGTATACGATTATGTCATCCATGTATACTAGGCAGATTTCTCCTATGAGTCCTTTAAGCACATTGTCCATTATTCTCTGGAATGTAGAGGGTGCATTCTTTAAACCAAAAGGCATTCTAAGGTATTCATAATGGCCATTTTCCACGTTAAATGCTGTTTTCTGTATATCTTCCGCTGCCATTTCTATTTGGTGAAATCCACTGGCTAGATCAAGGGTGGAAAAGTATTGACAACGTCCGAGTTTATCAAGGATGTCAGTGATATTTGGAATTGGATACCTATCGTCTATAGTTTTCTCATTTATCTTTCTGTAATCGACTACGATTCTCCATTTAATTTTTCCAGAGGCGTCTGGTTTTTTTGGTACGACCCAAATTGGAGATGACCAGGGTGATTGACTTGGTCTGATGATGTCTTGGTCCAGCATTGATGTGATTTGTTTTTGGACCTCTTCTCGATGTACGTGTGGATATCGATATGATTTTGTGAAAACTGGGACTTCATCTGTTGTTCTTATGTGGTGTTTTATTTGATTTGTAAATGTTAAAGTATCATCAGGATTGTGGAATATATCTGCAAATATCTAATATTGTTTTCTTCTTGGATAAATTGAAGAGCGAAAGCAAGATTTGTAGGCCTCATTGATCGTATGGTTGATCCCATTGGTTCTCGTAATCCTGCTAAGAACGTAGTTAGGGCCTGCTGTTGAAAGAATTCCTTTTTGCTCCTCTTTACATCTGCATTATCGGTATGTAGTTCGATGTGATTAGAAATTGTGTTTAAAAGTGACATTACTTTCTCGTGAAATTGTTGAGGAGTTTCGTTGGGTCCTTGCCTTAAGTTAACCATGTCTCTTGTAAGTGAATTTTCATTACGTTAATCGGCAAAGTTTTGAATTAGTATGGTCCTTATTGTGGGCCAATCTTTACACCCATATACGGAAATGATTTCTCGAGCTCTTCCCTTAATTTTATTCATTACACCTCGAGTTATCATGTGATTTTGGAAGTTATCGGGATTATTGTGGTCCCAGAAATGATTAAGAAGCATTGTAGTAACTTCAATGAAGTTATGAAGTTCATTAGGGTTGCCATCGTAATCGGGCACGATGGAAAGATCTTTATTGACGTCGAAAACTAAAGCGGGAGCGGGTGCCACGGCCATAGTATTTAATTGACTAGCGGGGGTAATAATTATAGATGGTATATCTAAGCTATTTAAAGTATTATTTAAAGAACTAACGTTGGTTTTTAAACTAAATTGAGAAGCTGAGTTATTTTCCGAAATAGAAGCAGCACCAGGTTCGATAATCGATTCACTAATAGTTGAAAGAGAATTACTAATTCTAAGAGATGAAGCTTGTGAAGCGATTAAGTTATGATTAGAAAAAAGATTAAATTTGCTTACAGATAAATGATGATGCTTGGGTGCATTTCTTTTCGAAGGAACTGGTTTCTTTTCTTCTTTCGCTTTCTTTTTATCGTCTTTCGTCATATAAATTGATTTCTACACTTTAACACTGGATTTTCGTTGACTTCTGGGGTTGAACAGCCGTAGTTTTCCCTTGAAGTTGGTAGGTTCGTAGCGGGTAAACGTTTAAGAACGACGAGGATCTTCTGTAGACTCTCCCACTATCTTACTGCACTGTGCCACTTAAAGGTTTGAACTCACGAAGGTACTTTTTAAAAAGACCCTTTATTCACTTTTACAACTATACTGCACTGCTTTATTGATTGAAAATAACTGAATTTAATTATAATACAATTGCTTTTATATAAAAACTAAATGCTGACAAAGTGTTGAATGAGTTTGCTGACCTCCGGGGTTACTGCACCGTAATTCACTCTTTCTCTCTGCGTAATTTGACACAAAATCATTAAAGCTTGGTCGCCGATCATCTTTGATCTCATGTTGAAGGATTCGGACTTCTTCTGTTTCATTTGAGCCAGCATAAGGTGCAAGACGATTTATGTGAACTACTTTTGGTTTACCTTTCGGCAACTTCTTAATTCGGTATATTACGTCATTTATTCTCTTTTTAATTTCATAGGTGAAGATCACCTACTTCATAGCTTTCATTCTTGCATCGAGAATCGTATTGATCTTTCATTCTGTCACTGGCTAACTGGACGTGTTGTCGGGCAAGTTCATGAATGTTATTCATTCCTAACTTCTGGCGGTCGACATAATCTTCGCTTGCAACATGTCCTTCGGAAGGTCTGCAGCCAAACTATAGGTCGCAGGGCAAACGAACTTCACGACCTAACATCAGGCAGGTTGGAGTCTGGTCGGTAGTTTCATTCACGGCCGAGCGGTAGGCCATTAGGAATAAATGAATGTGCTGGTCCCAATCTCTTTGATGTTCTGATACAACTTTGGACAGGTGTTTACCCATTGTTCGATTCATTCTCTCGACCATTCCATCTGATTGAGGATGTAGGGGTGTCGTTCTGGTCTTATTGACACCAATCAATTTACAAACGTTTTGGAAAAGGGTTGACTCGAAGTTTCGCCCTTGGTCGGAGTGGATCTCCAAGGGAACACCAAATCCGCTGAAGAATTCTTTAACAAGTACCTCTGCAAAGGTAACAGCTTCTTGATTTTGTATCGCGTAGGCCTCAGTCCATTTCGTAAAATAATCCATAGCTACCAGGATATATTTATTTCCATCATTCGTCTCTGGAAGCCAACCTGCAATGTCGATTGCTACTCTTTCCATAGGACTACCAACATTGTACTGTTTCATGGGTGCCCCTTTTTACCAACTGGACCATTACTGGTTGCACACAGTTCACATTTCCGGCACCATCTTCTTACATCATCTTTACAGTTCCCCAATAGAACCGTTCTCGAACCTTTTGCAGAGTCTTCGTAATACCAAAGTGTCCACCTGATGCACCGTCATGAAACTGACGCAATACTTCTGACACTTTACTTTTAGGTACAATCAACTGAAGCTTAGTTTCTTTACCATCATCGTTCTCAAAGGTTTTATAAAGAAGATCATCTTTTAGTACTAGGCCAATCCATTGGCTCCAGTAACACTTGACTTCTGGACTACATGCACTAATGTCTTGCCAGGAAGGTCTTTCACTTGGACGCATCCAATCCAATACTTTTTTTATACATGGATCATCTGCTTGAACGTCTTGTAGCTGTTGTGGCTGCCATTGATAATAAATGACGGTGGTTCGTCTCACAGGGCAAAGTCTTTCTTCTAATTTAAGACAGTGATTACAATTTTCACTGCACGGCCGTCTCGAAAGTGCATCAGCATTTAAATGAACTCTTCCAGCCCTGTGTTCGATCTCGTAATCATATTCTTGTAATCGTTCTAACCATCTTGCCATCTGGATTACATAATTGTAGGAGCCATTTTAGAGCAGCGTGATCCGTGCGAAAAAGAAACTTTCTGCCATACAAGTATTTATGGAAATTCTCGCAAGCCTTTACTATGCCTAGCAATTCTCTTCTGGTAACGCAATAGTTTCTTTCTGGTTTCGACAAGACTTTGCTAAAGTAAGCGATGACTTTCTCCTGCCCATCTTGGATTTGGGATAGAACAGCTCCTATTGCACTGTTGCTTGCATCTGTGTCCAACACAAATTTTCCTACCTGTCTAGGGTAGCTTAAAATCGGTGCGCTGATCAGAGCCATTTGTAAGTGTTCGAAAGCTCTTTGACACTCTTCGCTTCATATATATTCTTTGCTTTCTTCTGTCAACTTTGTTAATGGCTTGGAGATGTTGGCAAATCCTTTGACAAAACGTCGGTAATATGTACATAGGCCAAGAAAACTTTTAATTTCGTGTTTATCTCTTGGTACTGGCCAATCCTTAATTGCTGCAAGTTTTTCAGGATCAGCTGTTACACCATTACTTGCTACAATATGTCCCAAGTACTTTACTTTTCGTCGAAACAAGTGACACTTCTTCGGACTTAACTTTAAATTCGCTGCCCGCAATCGTTGAAAGACTTCTGTCAGATTATTGGCGTGTTCATCGAAGGATCTTCCAACTACAATTACATCATCCAAATAAACTAGGCATGTTTTCCATGTTAGACCTCTTAAAACTGCCTCCATTAATCTTTCAAATGTGGCCGGAGCATTACATAAGCCAAAGGGCATAACTGTGAATTGCCAAAGCCCTGATCCTATCGAGAATGCGGTTTTCTCACGATCAGCTGGCTCCATATCTACTTGCCAATATCCACTTTTCAGATCGAGTGTGGAGAACCAACGAGAACCGGAAAGTGTATCCAAAGTATTGTCTATTTTGGGCAAAGGATAACTATCTTTTTTAGTTACCGCATTGAGTTGTCGGTAGTCAATACAAAAACGTGTTGAACCATCTTTCTTCTTTACTAGCACTACTAGTGATGTCCATGGACTGTTTGATGGTTCAGTTACCCCTTGTTTGTTCATATCTTTGATGATGTCTTCGGCTTCATCTCTTTTCGCAAATGGAAGTCGTCTAGGTTGTTGTCTGATTGGCTGAGCGTCTCCGGTATTAATTTTATGCTTTACTATGCTTGTTTCGCCATTATCCTTCTTATCAATGGCAAAAACATCTTGAAATTCTATCAGCATAGACTTCACTTTTTTAGTTCGTTCATCATCAAGATCTTGGCACGTTTTAATCATCGTCCCAACAAGCTCCTTTTGATACTTAGATTTCGACGGTTTCTCATTAGTACTCATGGAACAAATCAAAGCCACGGAAACACACTGTCCGATCAAAGTTCTTTTACTTAACTTAATAGCAGTTCCCTTTAGATTCATAACTCTTACAGGAACGACATCTCGAATTCTCACCAAAGCTTTTGCCGTTAGGAACTCGGCATTCTTCAACCATCACATCTTCGACCATCCTTAAACTTCCCTCTCGGCAGTAACCATCAGGTCTGGTCATCAAAATTTTCTCACTATTACCGGGTGTTGTTACGTCACAAGTAGTTATTAAGCTGATAACATCTTCTTTGTCTTCATGAAAGGGCAACTGTTCACCACCGATCTCGACAACTCCATCTTTGACATTCAATACAGCCCCAACTTTCCGTAGTAAATCCATCCCCAATATGAACTCGTCGGAGATCTCTGCAATTAATACTCGATGTTTCACTGTGATCTGGCCAATGGATACTGACATATTAGCCTAGCCATATGTATTAATTATCTCACCAGTTGCTGTTCTAAGCTTTACTGTTGCAGGCGATAATTTAAGATGGTCTCGTACTACTTCTGGCCGTGCTAAAGTTCTTGTTGCACCTGTATCTACCAAAAACGATATACATTTATTATTAATACGACCCTCGATGTACAAGCTATGAATTCCACCGGAGGACGTAATGTTCACAGTTACTATGGGGGCTGTGTTTCTCAAGGTCGGCAGTTGCCCCTTAGTGTCGACCCGTTTTAGTTTTCCGACTGTTGTATCACTTTTTGCAATTACGGCGAATATGACCTACGTCACCACATTTCCAACATCTGGGCTCGCGTCTCTTCGGCATCGTGTTATGAACCATTTTTCGTACCATTTCTTCCAGACGTTTATCGTTTGGTTCGTCGCCTTCTTCAATGGTTCTTACTCGATGGCTCCGTGAAGTTTGACTAGCTGTTTCAATATGAAGGCAATAGCGAGCGCTTCATGTAGAACTTTCGGTCTTGCTAGCCGTAAAGCTTTCTGTAATTCACTTTCTTTTAACCCATTGACGAAGGTATCTACAGCAATTTCTTCCAAAATGTTGTCTGGTACCTCCGGATAAGCCAACCGCACTATACGAGCAACATCTGCTTCAAACTCTTGCAAATTTTCACTTGCTCGTTGAGTTCTACTTCTTAGTTGCGCCTTGTAGACTTGTTGTAGATGGGCATCTCCGTAACATTTGTCTAATCGAGTGAACAAGGTCTGGTAACATTTTTCTTGACCCTTAGGAATCGATCTTAGGATATCTGCAGCATCACCTCGTAAAGCAGCAGTCAAGGAAACAGCTTTTTCTTGTTCTGTCCAATGATTGGCTGTTGCAATAGCTTCAAATTGTCTAAGGTATATGGACCAAGAGGACTTTCCATCAAATGGTGGCAATTTGAATCTCATATGATGTGTCGTTTCGTCTCTCGGTGATTCTTCTTTCACTACCGGATCTAAAGCTACCGTATTAATTAGTGGTAGCATTTTTGTGTTAGTTATCATGGTCTCTAACTGTTTGATCTTTTCTTCTACTTTATCGAATGTTTTAGAGACTTCTTCAAACTCCTCACTGTTCTGAATACATACTTCGTCGAATCTTCTAGACATATTTTCGAATTTCTCGTCGTTTTGTCTAGCTGTTTCTTTAATAATTTGAGAAGTTTCTTCAATTATTTGAGACGTTTCATCGAATCTTCTGAAAACAGTCTCGAATTTTCCATCAATTATTTTAGTTAAGACGGCTTCTTCTGCTGACTGGAACTGGAATGTCTCTGGGTCGTCTCCATTTTTGTTGAGAACAGTCTTCCGTCGTTCTTGGAGTATCTTCTTGGACCCGCTTCAGTCTTCATCGCGTTCTTCTAGTTGCTCACGCAACTGTTTCACTGAAAGTTCTACTAGCAGCATCTTTGGTCAGGCACACACGTACTTTTTTTTAAATGTTCTTTCGTACAAAAATCACTACCTAGTGAACAAGTGAACAAATACGCGGATGTTCCCGACGAACAATACTTTTCAAAAGTTCAAAAGTCTTTTTTTTAAATCACTGCTGCATTTATTTTCAAACCTCACACCGGACACCAACTGTACCGTTTTTAAATAAAACGAGCGGTTCAAATTTATGTAAATATATGTACCTATTTATAACTTTACTATTCGGTATTCTCTTATCAACTAAACTAACTCCTAATATTGTTACATACATATACCAAAGTTACTATGTTCTAGAAAGTTCCCACCTCTAATTCGCGTACGTGACCGATTGTTCTCTTGCCTTCGAGAGATCTGGTGATGATTCTGGAAGCCGTTTCGAGATGCAACCGTTATATGAGCCATGCCGAAAGCATGTTCGTAACAATATATATATATATATATATATATATATATATATATATATATATATATATAACAATTTATTGTGTTGGAGTATCGGGTATGCGGCCTGTTATTTAAATAAAATTCTTTTTTCTTTTCGCTGATTTTTTGTCAGCTTCATCAGGAGACAACTAAGATATGATTAAAAGTTATATAAAAATCAGTTTAGAATAAACAATGAATCACTTACAGATTTAGAGTGGAAAATAGTTAAAAAAGTTGTTGTACATAATATGTTCAAAACAGTACTGACAGTATCACATAACAACCAAGAAACAATTAAAACACAATAAAATTACACATTAAAAATATACAGGATGATTTAAAATCTAATTGTAAACAGAAAAATTATTTGGACTTTCTAATAATATTACAGTAGATATTGCTCAACTGTCCCGTGTCTGCCTTGTAATTTACTGCATAGTTTTCTCTATTTATATGACACATTTCGAAAAACAATCTCTTTTGTAATTATTTTCTTGCTGTAGAACCCTGACATTTGAGTAGTCAAATTGATGGCCAGTTTTTAAGTGATAGTCAACTGCCGCACATGTATTCTTCCGTTTTGTGCAGTCACTTTTGTGTTATGTGCCCCTTTGTTTTAGCTATTGAGAAGTTTGGCCAACATAACAGCTCTGGCAATCCAAACAAGGCAGTTTGTAGATAACATTAGTTTTATTTACAGTTGGTGTCTTGTCTTTTACATAACATTTTAATTTTTACATAACTTTTAGATAACATTAGTTTTATTTACCAACTGTAAATAAAACTAATGTTATCTTAAACAAATCACCAATTATTCATTCCCGTTATAATTATGATTTAGTTTAATTAAAAATATGGTATTTTGAAAGCGGCTTCCAATATGAAAATTTTTAAATAAGATATCCAGTACAGTGATAGACTTGCTACCAGATGTATTTCTATCAACAAAACCTATGATAATTAACGGTATCGGTTATTATTTATTTAATTTTTACTTTGTAAACCAATTTAAATTTTTTTGTGATATAGTGTACAGAGTGTAAATAGTTCGAAGCTCGAAATGCTACGAAGCTGTAAAAATAAAGACGCCGTTAGGTGTACCTATAAACCAGACAATGAGTGCAGATAACTCTAATGAGTGATGCGGAGTCAGAAAATTATTTATCGGTCCCCGTACAAGACATGGATACCATTTCCAGTTCTAAAGCAACAGCTGAAACCATTCGTCAGCTCATTAGTGATAACGAAAAGGATATTTATAAACAAAACAAAACACCCAAACTTTTCAACCTAAGGAATGGAGGTAAGTATAATTTGAATAATAAAGTATAATAATATAATAATAATAATATAATAATAATAATATAATAAGTATAATGTTTTTATCGAACGAAAAAATATTGAAAATGCCGGCCGTCTTCATCCCTTATTTGTGGGAGATGTCTTACACAAAAAACTAAGTGTTAAGAATATTAATCAAATTAGATCTGGTGGAAAAAATAAAACAAAAGTTAGTCTAAAAACGTGTTCTGGTGCCAATGCTTTAGTAGACAATCCTCTTTTATCAGAAAATTATCTTGTAGAGTTTATACCAAATCATTTATTAGAAATTAAGGGCTTGATAAAAGATATCGATACACAATCCGATACGAAATATATTTTAGATAACATAACATCTCCTTCAACAGTAGTTGATGTTAAACGTACACATCGTAGAATAGAAAAGGATGGTGATATACAGTATGTCCTCAAAAAAACCATTATTGCAACTTTTGAAGGGAACACCTTACCGAATTAGAGTAGAGCAGTTAGATTAGAGCGGTTTTTTAGCAAAGTTACACAGTGCTTTACATGTCTATGCTATGGTCAAATATCTAGGCAATGTAAAAATACACTCAAATTTTAAGAATAATAGTAATTATGTTTTCCCCACCCACCCTACACGTAGTCCTACCGGCAATAGCAATAAAAAACTTCGAATTTCTATTGTCACTTCTCCTCCACAGCCGATGTTCTCTTTTCAGTTTGGCCCTAATCAACCACTATTGCCTCGAAATAATAATCCACCAAATTATCAAAATTTAAATAATAAAAACATTGTA
Source organism: Diabrotica balteata (assembly GCA_918026665.1). Classification (NCBI taxonomy): domain Eukaryota; kingdom Metazoa; phylum Arthropoda; class Insecta; order Coleoptera; family Chrysomelidae; genus Diabrotica; species Diabrotica balteata. The sequence goes on along the minus strand of OU898283.1, from coordinate 62,993,953 downwards.
CAGTCAATTGCAGATTTTATAGTTAAATTTTTAAAAAGTATTCATACCATTGAAGATATTAAAAATTTGAATAATGATTTAATTCAAACAGGAATAAATAAAGCGTTGGAGGACATGTAAAAATAACCTTCACTCTATTACCAAAGACATTAAATATTTGTCAGTGGAACGCACGTTATACTGTTTCGAATAAAAATAGTTTAATGCATTATCTTGTAAATAATAATATTGATGTAGCAATAATAAGTTAAACATGGTTTAAACCCAAAAAATTATATAGTTTCGTAGATTATAATGTAATTCGTAAAGATAGACATGTTGGTTTTTCAGGAATTTGCATTTTGGTCAAAAAATCGATTTCACACCTAGAATTAAGCATAGTTTCCAATTTTAATGTCGACGTTCTTGTTTGTGGTATTAATATTAAATTCAACAATAAAACTTTAAGTATAATTTCCGTTTATAGGTCACCGGATATTAACATAAATAACATAACATAAAACCAACACAACCGATTGGGTAAATATTTTTTCGCAGTTTTCAACTCCATGTATTATTGGTAGGGATTTTAACGCGCATCATGCTACCTGGCGATCGAATAAAAACGATTCTATTGGTAAAAACTCATTGAAGCAAGCAATTTTTGTAATTATGAATACCAGCGAACCTACGTGTATTACCCGGCCAGGCTGCAATCATTCCATGATAGATGTTACCTTTTGCTCCTTAGACGTAGCTAGTAATATAGATTGGGCAGTATACTCTGGCACACTTGTACGAATCATTTTATGATAAAAAGAACTATTGCAATGCAACAAATTCTGCAGGACGTCACAATTCCGCGATATAGATGAAACCTATAAGGAGCTAATTGGGAGCAATATAAAGAGTTTGTGGAAGACTACTTTTATAACTTTAGTGATGCAGAATATCCAACCACCAAAGAAAAATATGCATTCTTAATCAATTGTATAAATAATGCAGCACAAAGAACTTTAAAAGAATACAGACCATTTAAGTGCAAAAATCGAACACCTTCACCTTGGTGGGATGCAGAATGTGACAACATAATTTCTGAAAGAAAACATGTACTGCAATTATACAAAGAAAACCCCACAAAAGATAATTTCCTTCGTACCAAAAATGCATGGCATGAAAGAAAACATGTACTGCAATTATACAAAGAAAACCCCACAAAAGATAATTTCCTTCGTACCAAAAATGCATGGCACTTACTAAACGAACATTAAAAGAAAAAGCTAAAAAGAGTTGGATTGAATGGTGTTCCAATCTCAACAAAAATACTCCAGCTAGCATGATATGGAAACAAGCAAAAAACATAAATCGTATAACAATAAAACTTGGTAAGCCACACAATGATGATTTAATAGATGAGTTTTTTAATCATGTAGCTCCCCAGACTGTTCCTTCTACTGTAAATATTGAACATACGATCTTAGATAAAAAAACATTTTTTGGCAAAGAATTTTCACATTCATGAACTTAAATTATGCTTTAAGAAATAAAAAAGTACTGCCCCGGGTTTTGATTAAATAAAGTATCCTATGTTAGAGAACCTACCAATTACAGCAAAAAGTTTTCTTCTACAAATGTTTGATGAGATGCTTGCAGGTGAGTGCATTAAAAATTTTAGAAAAATTATAATCACACCGATTCCTAAACAAGGTAAAGACCCTAATTTGGCCCATTCTTATAGACTAATTTTTCTGCTATCATGTATGCAAAAAACTTTTGAACGTATGATAAAACACAGGCTGGAATGGTGGCTACATAAAAAAGACCTGCTTACGCCCTGTCAGTTTGCATACAAAAGAGGAGTGGGTACGCTAGATGCACTTAAAACCTTAGTAACAAATATTCAAAATAATTTCTCTAGAAATAACTATCTTCCAACAATTTTTATTGATATTGAGAAAGCATATGACACCTTAAGCTTAAATATTTTGAGTAAAAAAATGATTATTGATTTTAAAATTCTTAAGGCAATAGTATATGCTATTATTGGATTATATTCAGAAAGACATGTTTATGTCAGGGATTTTAATAACCATTTATTAGGCCCAAGATATAGAAACTATAATAACTCTTAAAGTAAAACCAACACTAATGAAAAATTCAAGTGCAAACGGTGTCAATTAACTCATGGAGCCAGAGAATGTCCAGCATATGGAAAGAAATGTAAGAAATGTGGGATTTTAAACCATTTTGCAAAGTCGTGCAGAGTCAAGAATATTGATGTCATAGATGAAGGTAGCAGTGATGGATCATCTGATATTTTTGTAGGAAATGTTAATAAAGTATACCAAGATGTAAGTTAAAATCCCAAAATATTTGGGATGAGATTATAGAAATTTAAAATAAAAGAATTAAAGTAAAACTTGACACAGGTGCTGATGTAAGTATAATTCCATTAAAATTTTTTAAGAAAATTGATAAACAAAGAATGGACAAAAGAGAAAGAAGAACTGAAAAGAGAAAACGAACTAACCAAAACCGATAACAAAAAGATAACGGAAGAATTAAATGATCTAAAACGCTCATTGCAAAGATTAGACAAAGAAAAAAGAATATAATCATCAGTGGAGCAAAAATAGACTCTGAAGACCCAAAAACTTTGAAAGAGGGAATGACTATTATATTAGAAAATCATCTTGGAGTCAAAACCAATATTAAAAGAGCACAAAAAATAGAAACAAAAACATGCTTAATTGAACTTGAAAGCGAAGAAGAAAAAACAACAATCTTAAGAAAGAAATACAAACTTAAGAATGTGAAGATCGAAAAAATATGGATTACAGAGGATCTCACAAAAGGAGAGAGAAAGAAAATGAAAGCTTTAAGAGACAAAGCAAGAGAAATTAGGAAAAATGGAAAAATGGTCAAAATAGGATACAATAAAATCACAGTGGACGGCAAGGAATGGAGATGGTGCTATAAAGAAGAAAAGGTGTTGGAAATAGCGTGTTCAAAAAACTACCAGAGCAACATAAAAAGAACCAAGGAGAGGCCGAGCAACGAATAGAGAAATAAGAATTACTAAATAAACCGGACAATGATGATAAATGTTTAGATTTAAGTAGTAATAGGAATAGGATTAGAAATGTAAATGATAATTATTCTATTAGAAATATGACTTGTGATAGGAATATGGGTATTTTGTATACTAACAGTAGTGATAATATTATAGCTAGGGGGAATATTAATAATGAGCATAGCAGTAGTAATGAAGGTAGGGAAAAATTAAATATTAGTATTAAAAATAAAAATCGGTCGGCATCGGTCAAGACATGGAAACAGAAAGCGGATTAATTAAAAACGTTGATCAGTACGAATATCTCGGAGTTACACTAAGCGAAGACGGGAGAGACGACAAAGATATAACAAGAAAAATAGGAAAAGGAAAAAAACATGATAAAAACACTACATCCGATCCTGTGGAATAAAACTTTAACTAAGAAAACAAAGAAAAATATATATCAGGCTATGATTCAGCCGGTGCTGACGTATGGGTCAGAAGTGTGGGTCTTTAACAAGAATATGTCACAAAAACTCCTCTCAACGGAAATGATGTACTGGAGAAGATGTTCCGGGTTAACTTTGTTTGACCACATAAGAAATGAAAACATAAGAGAGAGAATGAAAGTAAAGAACACAATAATGGATACGATAGCCGAAAAACAATTAAAATGGTATGGACACCTGAGACGGATGAACGAAGAAAGGATACCACGAAAGATTTGGAACTGGAGACCTACACAGAGAAATAAAAGGGGAAGGCCAAGAAAGAAATGGATATCCAATATTCATATAGAAATGGAAAATAGAGGTCTTCAAGAAGGAGACTGGGCCGATAAGAAATTATGGCGATTGGGATGCGAGAAGCGACAAAATTAAAGTTGCAAACACTCGCTATATATATATATATATATATATATATATATATATATATATATATATATATATATATATATATATATATATATATATATATATATATATATATATATATATATATATATATATATACGTCTTCATATCAAGCCGAGATCCGATTAAATCGAGGACAACCCGAGATCCACCAATAGGAAATTAATTAATGGTGTATATTGTTCATAACTATCTTTATAATTAACATATTAATCATGGCACACTTAGAGGAGAAAAGATTTTTGAACTTAAATTTTTTGATAAATTTACAACAAAATGAGATCCGTAGCTGAAAAGGGAAGGGGAGGACTTATATACGAAATTTTAGATATTTACAGATCAACGCGAGATCAGACACTGTTGCCAGCTCTAAAGAGTATTAGTCGAGCGACCGGAGCTCGTGTTGTATTGCATATTTCCTACTCAAACAGTAAAGTAATTTGCGGTTATGGTGTTTTGTATTTTAAAAATATTGCAAGGGCAGCGGTCAGTTGAAGTAGTAAAACAAAATTCAAAGATAACAGAAGCTAAGTAATGATTATAATTTTTATGTATATTATTAAATAATTCAACATAAACTTTATAAACCGAATTACTAAAATGCTCTGTTTTAATAAATTTGTGAAATCTATTCTTAAAGCTCTTTTTGTTAATTATTTATGTACAAAATTAAAAAGGGGAAATTATTTAAACTAAACAGTTTATCTGTATAACAAAAGCTATCATTTTAACATTCTAATCGTGTTTTAAACATAAAAATATTAGTTTTGTACAAGAGTAAATGCAATTCCATACTGAAGAGTAAATAGACTGGAAAAAGGTTTCTAGAATAGATTTTGGTGGGCACTTTGTTGCTAAAATGCAAAACCTATTTTTATTCGTTTCTAATATATTTCTAATGCAAAATCACTTGGTCGTCCAAAAATCGTAGCGTGAGGGAGTGGTGGGAAGCCTTACAAAAAAGTGCTAATTTGTTTTTCGTCCTTTTTCGGATCTACGATATCTGAAAATTCATTCTTCAAATTTGCATATCGATCCGGACATTAGAAATATTTTTATTTTATTTATAAAAATACGTCAAACCATTGTTGTATACGGAGTGCCTTCATACAAAATGACTTAGAATGAGTCTGAAAACCCATATTTTTAAAATCGTTTCTCCTTGCTCTACCCCGAAAAATATTGGGTCTAGCAAAAAATGGCTTTCTATAAAAGTTATAGACCAAACATCAGAGAATATGTCGTTTTGTTTAGAATGTCGATTGGATAAATAGTTTAAGAAAAAATTAAATAAATCGAAAGACATGTGACGAGCACAGTGGCAAACGCAGAGATGCGAGGAAGGGCAAGATTCATAATCTGAAGTCAACCTCAAATCGACTTTAGTAATGGCGATGTTGTTAGGGTCGATTTTACATTGAAATTCTGTTGTGTTGTATATTCGATTGCGAAAGTGCATCATTGTGCATTATTTTTTATATTTTTTATAATAGCATGAAATCCACTGAGCTGAGATTTTTAATATTAGAAGTTTTAAATTATTTTAATGAACAGCAGCAGGTATGACAGTGAACTTGAGTCAAAAATCAGATTACGGCATGTTTCTTTCCGTAAAGTCCATTTCCATTTTCGTTTGCTGAAAGAAGCGGAAACTGGAGAATACATTTTTGTTCTAGTTTGAGAAGTAGCCCTACTTCTTTGCATTTGACCATGTGAACTATTCTTTTTGGGGAACATTACATTTGTTGGACATGTACAAACTTGCTGATAAGGCTCCAGAATTGCATGAAGACTTTATGAAAAAACATTTTGTGTGAAAAGTTTGAACAGAAACTTTAACCAACTATTTGTAGATCCAGCTTGAAACATATAAATACAAACTCAAAAGATGCAGGAGGAATCGTGAGATTGATTAAAACCAGCACCAAACTAGACGAATGGTTGTTAAGCTACAATATGATTGGCATGATGGTAGATGAATTTCGTGCATCATGAGACCTAAGCAACCACTCAAGTCAAACGTAGACAATAAACAAAAAACGGATGAAAATTGACGAATATTCTGTACAAAAACTACATGATCAGTTTTTTACGATTTAATGTATTTTTCAAAAGCGTAGATCGTCTTCTCGTAATTTCAGCTAATAAGATTGCATCGCCAAATGTTCAAATACACTTACTAAATATACAAAAAAAATGGAGAAGAGCCTAGCAAAGTTTCTTCTTACTGTTAGAACTCCCAATTTTTATCAGCATACAAAAAGTACTTTCAAAATTTCCAACACTATAAAACTGTCTCTGAAAAGAAAAAAATTATTCATGCTGAGCAAGAGCTTTTATAAAAAAATACTAACAACCAAGGAAATTGAAAGTAACATAAATATTATGAGAATATTTTCAAATATGAATTTACAGCATATCCAATGTCACTTGTACCTGTAGGAGTTTTATCGATACCATCAAATAAATCTGCCTTGGGTTCTATAATAGGACAGTTTACAGTTATGTCTAAATATCTACCATTACCATTATAAAGTAACAAAAGTGTCACATTCTTAAAGGTATGAGTTTAATCCAAGCCGTTGGCAAACCCTCCAACTGCAAATCATTTTTCGACTATGCAAGAATTTTAAAATCAATAGTGTTCAAGAACCTCTACAACCCTAAAAGGATTGGTTTTGTATTTAACCAGTACTAACAATCTTTGTAATGGTCCATATAAACTTTCTCCTACTTCAGATAGTATAATATATAATATTCATGTACATACTCATCCAAACGAAGGTATGAGTATGTAGTGTGACACCAAGACTTTGACTCCCGAATCTGTTGCTAACTGGCTGGAGTAAAGAAAATGTAGAGCTGGTACCAGTTTTAAGCACGGAATCCAAGTTGAAGAAACATACATACATATACTATACTCCTAATAGGTGTAAAAGATGAGTTTATTTTTACCATTTTGTGACGAATAAATATTATATTGGTTTTTTTCTAATTGTCAGACTGTACAGGGGCTCCAATGCTCAAGTAAACGGAAACGAGATCAAATTCATTGGTTCTTGTAAATATATTATGGCCCAAGTGAAATGTTACAAAAAAGGTGATAAACGTGAACAATTTTAACCATAGAGAGTGTTACTTCTTTTATAGTAATGAAGAGTCTAACATAGAGTAAGATAACTAACACAAGATAATAATTAAGAAATAGGTACATAGATTTAATTGTTTTTATTATTATCCTTTGTTCTTGAACGTGAAATTTGCTGCCAGGGAAAAACCGTTGCAATTTTAGATATTTTATATATCACAAGCTTTTGAATTTTAACGCCGTTACGACGTCCCTTAATAAGCTTTATATAATACTAGATAATAATGTATGAACATTTTTGGGACAAACCCCGATGTACCAAGTCACCTAGGAATCGAACACAGAAAGAGTCCCACAGGTCAATCCTTTTGATAACGTGGGTATCTGGGATGAGTGAATTTTCCCCTACGAGGGAGTGCGAGCTGTATAGCTAAATTTGGATTTTCTTCAGTAAACGAATTCAAAGGAAATATAAAGTTAATTTGTTTATAAAGCTATAGCTCGTAAACTATTTGACGTACAGTGTCCAAGTTTAGCATAAATGAACTACATATATTGAAAAATATTCCCGTGGAATCTTAATAAAGTACGTGAACAGCATAGTTGGTCCCTTAATTACAAATGATATGCAAAACAGATTTGTGTTTGTAACTCTCATTCAAATTGAACGCGGTTAGATTTATTTTGTAGGTCTTTTAAAAGCGATTAAAATAAGTTTTTGACATTTTTTTGTAAAACAAACAGTGGAAAAGATATGCGAAGAAAAATTGTAAAAAAATAATACTACAAATAAACAATGTTTCCGAAATTTTTTAGACTTCGAGTACTTACCAACGTGTTCTACATAATTTTATCTAAAAAATTACTTAAAAACATATAACTCCTAAAAATGTCATCAAAACGACGATTTTGAAGCTCTTCCCACTGGTTAAAGAAGCTATTATAGATTCACACAAAAGTTGTGTATTTTCAACTCTAAATTTCTAATTTAATTAATTATTCTAATTTTATATCTATATCCATAATAGTTCTAATGTAATTTCAAAATGTTTTTTGTATTTAAATAAAAATGAAGGGTTCCAGTTGAAAATTCAAAGTTGCTACACCCACCACGTTAGCAGGTAGAATAAGAACCCCGCTATTGCATAAGTATATAGATTTTGAAAAACCATTAAAAAAGAAGTTTTTTCGATACGACGTCTAGTTCTCGAGATATTTGACAATCGCCTTTCTGGACAGAGCTCTTTAATAATGTAAATAATATTATTCAAACCGGAAATAAGCCGAAGGGAGTGAGAGGTCTGACTGTAAAATTCATTTGCGATGTTGCCAAATTTACCGGATCTCGGGTTGTCTACAAAATGTATATTTAGCATATACACAACGCTCGCTCGCACTGCCTCTACAGCGGATTTAGTGGAACTACTGCAATATAAAATTCACCAAAAGGGGTGCAAAATGAGGTCCAGACAAAAATCGATTTCTTTGTACCCCCATCATTGTTACATCGAGATGTCACTGTATACACGTGAATACAAGGTGAGATCCAAAATCGGATCTCGCCTTACAAAACGGATCTCATTTTGTATAGCTTATGATACAAACGGATCTCGCCTTGATATGAAGACATATATATATATATATATATATATTATATATATATATATATATATATATATATATATAAATAGTAATAAAATAAATAACGGATATCATGTTAATACAAAAACCAGGGAGCATGAAATCAACGAACACACCAATAATGGAGAAGAAGAATATAGTAATAAGGAAATACATCATAACAAGACAAATCATATAGGAATAGCGACATGGAATGTGACATCTCTGACCGGCAAGGAAATAGAAGCTACGGAAAAAATGGAAAAAATGTACAAATAATGGGAATAAGCGAGACAAAAAAGATAGGGAAAGGACACATCAATATAAATGAGAAATATAGTCTATATTATTCCGGAGTACCACAGGGTCACAGAGCAAAAGAAGGAGTCGGTATAATAGTGAATAAAATAATAGAATCAAGAATAACAAAGTACGAAGCAGTATCATCTAGAATAATCACAGCCCAAATAGAACTAAAAGACAAGATAGGAATAATACAAATATACGGACCAACAGAAGGAAACGAAGAAGAGATAATGATAGAATTCTACAACGAACTCCAAAACGCATTTGGCAAATTAAGAGAGACAAGAGAAAAAATAATAATCTTAGGCGATTGGAATTCAAGAGTAGGTAAAGACATTAACAGGGGATTAGGATGCATTGGACAATATGGAGAAGACACATTAAATAGAAATGGAATTAAAATGCTGGAATTCTGCCAAACCAATGACCTGATAATAGGAAACATATTCAGTGAACAAACCATTAACGACAAATATACATTTGTGGTTGAAGAGAGATGCGAAAATGCTTAATAGACTATATAGTCTATACGAGAAACCTAGAACAAAATATAAAAACCATCTTAACGGAAAAGGAGCCGGAACTGTCTACACAACATAGAATGGTCACTGCAAAACTTGAGGATGAAAAAATAGAGGAAGTGGAAAGAAAAGAGTATAAGAAAGTAAATGTAAACAAACTAAAGATAAAAAGTGTGCGAGAATTGTACACGGAGGAAACTAACAAAAGACTGTGACAAATAGAGGGCCAAAAAGAAACATGGACAATGGAAGAAAGATGGAATACTTACAGTGAAGTATTAAAGACAACAGCAACTGAAGTGTGTGGAATAAAAAAATATAATAAACAATTGAATGACAAGATGGTGGAATAAAGAAGTGAGGACAGAAATAAAAAAGAAGAAAATAGCATGGAAAAAATACATTGAAACGGGATTAGAAGAAGATAAAGAAAAATACTATAGGCAGAGACGATTGTAAAAAAGACAGTCACACAAGCAAAAGCAAAAACATGGAAAGAATTTGGAGAAGAACTTCAGGAAGAATATATAACAAATAATAGAAACTTTTGGACAACAATACGACACATAAGGCAAGGAGGACGAAAGGAAATAAATGCAGTAAGAGATACTTCAAACCAAATACAAATAAGCCCAGAACAAGTAGCTAGGGTATGGAAAGAATATTATGAGAAAAAATTTGATACTGAAGTAATAAATGAAGACAATATAAACAATGAAGGCGAAGAGAACACAGAGCTAGAGCAAATAAGTAGAGAAGAAGTAATAGAAGGATTATCAAATATAAAAATAGGCAAGGCAGGTGGAGACGATGAAATTGAACCGGAAATGGTAAAATACATGGGAGAAGAAGGAATAAACTGGCTACGGAAAATATATAAAGAGGCGTGGGAAAAACAAACAATACCTAAAGACTGGCAGAAGAATATCATCGTGCCAATATACAAAAAAGGAGAACATGTAAACTGCGACAACTATAGAGCAATATGTCTGTCATCGGTATGTTTTAAAATATATACGAAAATAATAGAGAAGAGACTGAGACAAGAAGTAGAAATGGTATTGGGAGAAGAACAAACGGCATTTAAACCGGGAAGACAGACAAATGACAACATATATATATATATATATATATATATATATATATATATATATATATATATATATATCATTAGAAACCTAATAGAAAGAAGCATAGATACGGGCGAAAAACTAGTATTAGCATTCATAGACCTAAGAGCAGCATTTGACACGATAGAAAGACATATTATAGGGAAATGCTTGAGAAAAATAAATGTACCTAATGCATTGATAAAAATTATAGAAAGTACTTACAAAGAGGTAAAAGGAAGTGTACAAATAACACGGGAAAGATCGGAAGCATTTAATTGGAAGAGAGGTATTAAACAAGGAGATAGTCTCAGCCCTTTGCTATTCATAATAGTAATGAACGAATTGTTAAGAAACACTAGAATCAGAACCAATCAACTACAGACAATAAAAGGTACCACAGATTACAACCGGTAACAATAGAGTCCTTAATGTATGCAGACGACATAGTACTAATAGCAGATTCCGAGAATAAAATGCAGAAACTAATGGATATATGGGTAGAACAAATAAAGGAACTAAAAATGGAGATAAACGAAAAAAAAGTAAGATAATGATAATCAGCGGCAATGGAGATCAGGAAGATAATCAAATAAAGATAAAATGTAAAAACTCAGAATTGGAAATAGGAGCAACTTACGAATACCTGGGAAGTATAATAACTAATGATGGAAAAATAGACTGGGAAATAACAAATAGAGCAAAGAAATCAAACAAGTTATACTATGCGTTAGCCCCAATAATGGGAAAAAGAGAACTTACACGAGAAACAAGAATAAAAATATATAACACAATAGTGATACCGACTGTGCTCTATGCAAGTGAAAACTGGACAATTCTGGAAAAACATAAGAGCAGAATAAACGCAATGGAGATGAGACATCTAAGAAGGATAGTTGGAAAGACAAAATGGGATAGATTAAGCAACGAGACTATTAGGAGAATGGCCAACCAGGAACCGATAGTAAACAAAATAGCAAAGAGACAAATGAACTGGTATGGGCATCTGACGAGGATGCAATCCAATAGAATAACAAAAAAAGTTTGTGAAGCAAAAAATATCGGAAAAAGAAAAAGAGGCAGACCAAGAAAAAAATGGATACAGCAAGTAGTAGAGGCGGGAAAATTTAAACAAAAATCACTCGAGGTATTGAAAATAATGGCAGGAAACAGAAAAGAATGGAAGAGGTGGGTAAATGGAAATTAAAATAGCTAGCCCAAATTCGACACCCTGATAGGGTAAAAGGAAGGGGAGAAAGAAAGAAAGAAAGGTAAACAGTTTAAAATTAGGCATAATCAGTACTTATGTACTTAAAGGGCTTGAAGGTACTCAGGCTAAAACAATAGGTGTTGTAAATTTAGTTTGTAAATATAAAAATAAGTATGTTTATGATGACTTCACTATTATTTATGGGGCAACTCGAGTTCTTTTAAGTGGTAAATTATGTGTTGATTTGGGATTAGTTAAACGAATCAACAATGTTGAGAGTTGTGGTACTTTAGAACTAGCCGAAAGGAATAAATTTATAAACCTTAACCCTGATGTTTTTAAGGGCCATGGTAAATTTTATGGTGAACATAGGATTACTACAGTAGACAATTTTCAACCAGTAAGTTACCCACCCATAAATGTACCTGTTGCAATTAGAGATAAGTTTAGAGATCAATTAGATAGGTTGACAAAAAGAGGGGCAATTGTGAAAGTTAACGAAATTGACCCGAGGGCAAGGATAAACCGCATTGTTATTGTGGAAAAGTAAAATGGTAAGTTACGTTTATATCTAGACCCATCAGACTTAAATAAACAAATTGTCTGCAAACCAAGAATGGTACATAAATTGGAAAATGTTTGTGCACAAGTGATGGGTAAAAAGATATTCTCTGTATTTGATCTCTCTGAAGGGTATCATCATTTGGAACTTGATGAGGCATCATCATGGAAATGCTGTTTTGCAACATCATATGGAATTTTCAGATATAAAGTATTGCCGTATAGATTATCAAATTCCCAGGATCTGTTTCAAGAAGTAGTAGAAGATAAATTTAAAGGTATAGAGAATTTATTGATTTGTCATGATGATATGATTGTTATGGGAACAACAAAAAAAGAACATGGCACAACTGTTAAAAAAGTTTTAGAAAGGGCTAAAGAAGTAGGATCGAAGTTTAATAGTGACAAATTCCAATATTGTCAAGAAGAGGTCAAATTTATTGGCCAAGTTTTTTCACACAAAGGGATGCAAATAGATCCTGATAGAATGGAATTACTTTGCAAACTCAAAGAACCAAATAGTAAAAAAGAATTGCAACAAATTTTGGGTGCATTCAATTATGTTAGATGGTATATTCCGAATATGGTTGACCATATTCAACCTCTTTGTCAATTACTTAAAAATAATGTAGAATGAGTGTGGCTCCCTTTCACATCAAAAATGTTTCGATAATTTAAAGGACATCATTTGTAAATCACCAGCTTTAGTCCAGTATGATCCTAATCGAAAAATTATTTTACAATGTGATGCATCTAAAAATGGCTTAGGTGTTTGTATGTTCCAGAAATACAAGAAAGTTTTAAGTAGTCAAACTGAGAAGAAACTATTGGCAATCTATTATACTACTCAAAAATTTCACAATTTTATTTATAATTTTGATGTTGATGTTCAGTCAGATCACAAACCTATAATCTCCATTATGAATAAGCCAATTTGCAAAATTGGATCAGTTAGACTCCAACGTTTAAGACTTAAACTTCTCAAGTATAGATTAAATGTTTATTTTGTTCCTGGAAAAGACATACATTTTGCTGATATGCTATCTATGTCTAGCTTAAATATAAATACACAAGACCCAGAAATGTTTGAAATGGTCCATTCCGTAAGTAAACATTTACCTATGAGTCAGGAAAAGCAATCTGAGTTGAGACTAGCTACTAGTCAGGATGAGGTATTGGCAGTAATTTTTTATTTTTATTACAATGGGTAGCCAAAAGAAAAAATGTTCCTCAAGTATGTAAAAAGTACTATGGTATAAGATATTCACTGTATTTTGAAGCTGGTATTGCATTCATTCATGACAAAATAATTATTCCGAGAAAAATTAGACTTGACATGATAAAATTGCTTCATAAGGGCCATATAGGAGTCAGTAAAACTATAAAAAAGCCAGGAGTATATTTTATTGGCCAGGACTTAATGATGATATAACAAACTATATAAAAAGTGCAGGATATGTGAGAAATATAGACCAAATACTTTTAAAGAACCAATGATGCCTCATGACATTCCAAGACCAAGATTCAATAAAGTTGGTACAGACATTTTAGAGTATGGTTCAAAGGCATATTTACCTAGTAATTGTAGATTATTTTTCGCATTGGGTGGGCATTTCAGTATTAAAAGATAAAACCTCCAGTTTAGTAATCTACTCATTTCAAGATTTAGTAGATTTGGATATCCAGAAATTTTAATTGTAGATAATCTACCATTTACATTAGCGAAATGTAAAAATTATTATAGAGAAAAAGACATTACAATTACGACATGCACCCCACATTACCAAAAGAGTAATGGACTTGAAGAAAAAGCAGTCAATATAAGCAAGCAAATTTAAAAAAAAAGCCATGAGGAAAATAATGATTTTAGAGATCTTGTAATGGAATATAATAAATAACACCTGCATAATAAATCTCGATGCATCTCCAGCTCAAATTTTACAGAGCAGGATCCTGAGAGGACAATTACCAACTACAGCTAATAAATTAAAACCTACAATCCAGAAACAAGTATATGAGAATTTGCGCAGAGAAAAAGAAAAATTACAATTACATTATGATAAGATGTCACGAAGAAAACTAGTAGAGTTTAGAAAGGGGGATACTGTAGTAATAAGAAGTTCAAAAGATAATTATTGGTATAAAGCAATTGTATTAGAAAAGGCAAATGAACCTAAATCATATTGGGCGAGAAAAGAAGGTAACAATAGAATTATTAGACGGAACTCACACCAAATGAAACACTCATGTACCAGAACACTTTAAAAAGAATTCATTTTAGAACCCGAGTTGTACCCTGATATTCAGTCACAGAGTGTTCATAAAGATGCTGCTAGCAGCCACGTAAATGATAGTGTTAATAAAATAATTGGGTGTCCAAGCCCAAATGTAAAATCAGTACCTATGTTGAGTCATAATGTCAACCCAAATATTGAGACGACTTCTAACAGTTATAAGACCAGAGTTGGTTGTAATATAAAAACCCCTTATAGCTATCGATCTTAGGGGGAAGGTGTTTAATATAATATATAGCTGTGTAACAGTATAGCAAGGGGCTACGTTACATACACATGACATGGCCACAGAAGGAGCGCCTAACTGGAGTACAATATTGCATTCACTACGCATGCGTAACAATTTCATTAATTTTAAAAGCGCGGTCTTATTTGAAATTTTAAAAGATAAACTTTTGTTTTATTATCCATTAAAAAATAGTAGGTTTTGTATAAAATATATCATAATAAACATTTTATATTTCGTTAGGTTATAGTAATTGAATGGTACACTGGATTATAAAATGAAATATTTTCACGATCATATTTACAATCCTTTAAAATAATTAATTCATTATTTACAAATTCATTTATAATAACATTTTCGCTTGTAGAAACCTTTGAATAGAAATTCTTTTTGAGACACTTCTTTTTTTTTTTGTTGAACAGAATAATTTTTGTTTAATAATTTTTTTATTAGCAGGATCATTTAAACTATCCTTACTTGTTTCAAAAATATTGATTGGTTTCACAGAGGCTAATATTCTTTCCATGATTTTTAGGCAATTTTTTCTTTAATAATATCACTGCTATTAATTGTTAGTGGTACCCAATTGTGATGATAATTCTGAAATGTCTGTTTCTATTTCTGGTATATTAGAAAAGTGACATGAATCACATGATTCATGTGATCACATGATTTTTCCAATTTACAAGATCACTGTGATTTCAATTTTCTTTTTCGCTTCATTTTTAAATCATGCTTATCTTCCCTGTTTCTATGTGAACGCCTACACTCATAATATAGTTTTTCAAATTTGTTTACAGATCTTTTCCCAGTAGATTTGACATACTGAACTTTATTCAGAGTTTGTACTTCCAAAAACCATTGAGTAAAATCTAAAAAAATTAAACATTTAGAAAGATTCCTTAATAAAAGATGATAATTATACATACCCATATGAGTTTTAAAATATAATTTTCTTCCACAACATTCTCGAAATTATGATTATCAACCAAATGTTTTCTCAAGTCATTATTAAATTTAAATGTTTATTCAGATTGTATTGAAAGGAAAAAGTTTTCCCGCACTCAAAACAAAATACTGGCATTTTATATTATGAGATGCCAAGTACAAGATAAGAACAAAAAATATTATAAACCTCGTCAACGTTGCACGTTACTTACTTTACAAAAATAATATGTTGTTTACAAATGAATCTGATGAATTCGCGCCAACATATTATTTGACATTTTGAGGACATGCATAGATCGTGGAATATTGTACTCCTAATAGGCGCTCCTGCCACAGAATAATAAATAATCAGAATGCCCACTCTCCATGGAAAATTAAGTACGCCCATCTTCTTCGCGCAGACGTTCCGTCATGTTTTAGAGGGAACCAGTATTGTTTAATGAAAACTTATGTGGTGTGCATAGAAAAATTAACCCGGTTTAATTGACTTATGGCAATTGTAGATATACTATGCAATTATTTTAACATTGTTAAATTATAATAACATAAATATAATATAATTAAACATAAATAGAAACAATTACATAACCTCACAAATCATATGCCTGTGTTATGTGTTTCCTTCTAAAACATGGCGCCCGTGCTGAAAAACTTCAAAGGCGGCATCTGATAGTGGGCATTCTGATTGTTTATTATGCTGTGACATGGCTTACTTCAGGCCAGTCAACAATCAACCTACATGAGATTGACATGTTTTTGATAAGATTGTAAAAAAATATAAGTTTAATTAGTATAATATTGTTTAACTTATAAACCTATAAAATATAAAACAGATTATGGATGTTGGTTATATGGATCTGCCAGCAAAAACTTATTAAACAAATTAAACATATTTATAAACCAGTATATGCGGATCTCCATTGGTGCCATGAAGACAACTCCTATTGAGCCCTTTATGTTGAAGCACTTGAGCCTCTAAGTTCCCTTAGAAGACATTTCTTGGCCGAAAAATTTTTACTGAAAATTAAACATCAGAACACTTCCTTTTATACCTAATTAATAAATTTAAACAATTATGATTTAACGAATAAATATTGGATAAAGAAAAACTCTCCAACCCTATGTGAAGCTCATAGAGAAAACACAGTTTCTGCTGATGAAGCTATTAATTTAAAATCACACACAGATATAAATGATTTTGAAACTATTTTTTATAGCGTTAAATTTATTAAACCGTTATGTAAACACTGGAGGAGCAAATAACAACATTATATCAAGCATCTTATCCAATTGGGATTACTACAGTACTATCTACATGGATGCCTTCAAATCAGAAGAGGGTACCTTTTACATCCCCATGGAGAAGGTAGAAAAAATGTTCCAATTAAAAGCAAACATTTCCATATTTAGTACAGAAGCAATCGCCATATATCAAGCCCTACTTTTTGTTTCTAACAGGGAATCCTCCGTCATCACTGTTTCAGATTTCATGTCAGTTCTCATAGCCATTAACCAACCTTTTTTTCCAACCACATACTCGAATCCCTACATTAATTAATAAATTAATGAAACACTTTAAAGAAAATAAAAAAATGTGATATTTATATGGGCCAAAGCACACAGTGGAATTAAATATAATGAACATATGGATCAACTAGCCAAATTAAGTATTTATTTAGTGGATACCACAGAATATCTACCCAGTATTTCTGATTTGGTTGCTTCACGCAAGGCAGTCTTGAAATATAAATGAAGTGATCTATGGCCTGAGTTTTGTTTTACCCGCCCAAATAGATACACTTCTTTATACACAACTGTCCCTGTTTCACATTGGCATAGAACTTTCCCTAGGCATTATATAACAACTATATCTATGCTAAAATTTGGAAATGCTTGTTTTCCTGGTCATCTTGCAAAAATTCATGTGATTGAGAGTAAAAACTGTGTGGAATGTGGAGTAGAAGGCGACCTAGATCATGTAATTTTTAGTGGTGCCAAATATAATTTAGAATCCACCTCATTATAAAATAATATAGTTCATATTACCCGTAAATCTCCGTTTAACGTTTTATCTACCCTAGCGACTCAAAATAGATTAATTTACGATTGCATAATCGATTTTTTGACCAAATGTAATATTTTTCTTTAGTTCCAAAAAAAAATTCTTTTTACTTTATACCTTTGTTTTCTCTCCTTCATATGTTTATTCCTATTTAACGTGGCCTAGTTTTCCTGTGTATGTTATATATTATAATGTCCTAATGGGCCCTTGGAGGTGAAGCGAGTGACATGTGTTTATGTTTATATATATATATATATATATATATATATATATATATATATATATATATATATATATTGAGATGATAATAGATGTGGAGTAGATTAGCATAATATATTATGATTTTTAATAATTAATAAACTTAAATAATGATTAAAGAAATAATTTATAAGTTATATACTAGCGAATATTATTAAAAAATAACTATATGAGGGTATTTTTAAGAATTTGGCATAAGAATAAATGTAAAAAGTTTTTTTTAATAATTATAAATATATTTAAGTGAGCAATGTGCATAGGCAACCAAATAGGCACTGTCTATTACATGACGATGCCTATTTTTGAACTAAATAAGTGACAGATGTAAAATGGGGTTATTTATTAGTTTGGGATGTTTAATTTAAATATAATTACGGATAAAAAATATTGATATGTATTAGTTTAAGATATTTAGTTTATATATAATAGTGTATTCTAATCTGAAAAGCCTAAATGCCCATTAAATTATCCATGGAAAAGCAAAGAATTTTCTCGAAAAACATGTCAATATAATGAAGTTGGCCTATTTATGTGGTGGACTGTTCGAGAATATTCAGATATAGATGAAATAGAAACAATTAGAATATGATTTATTGCTAGAACAGTCTGGAACGATAAAAGGATATAAATACGAGGTAATTTGGAGCAGGCAGGCATTAAGTTAGATTAAGTCAGTCAGTCAATTACGATTAAGTCATGAAGTCATTACGTAATTAAGTTAGAAGAATTATTAAGTCAGTTACAATTCATTAAGTTAGTGACAATAAATTAGATTCATCAAGAAAGTTAGTTCAAGACAGTGATAATTAATTAAGTCAGATACAGTTGGAGAGTATGAGAGTAAATTAAGACAGTTAGTTCAATACAGTGGTAGTTAATTATTAATACAGTAATACAGTGACAGTATGGAGTTAATTCATTAAGAAGTTAAGCAGTCAATAGTACAAGCACATAGTATACAAAATATTTGAAGTATATTATATGGAGATTACAAGAATTTTAAATTATAATCTCTATATGGTGAGTGCAGATTATTAAGAAGAAACATTTAAAATTGTTGGGAGCCGATAATTAAAATATTTTGGTATATTTGGAAAAAGCAATTTCACAAATACAAGGATAACCGAGGCTGATTAAGATATTGAGTGGTGATTATAACTTTGATTTTGGAAAACTCTAGGCATTCAGTGATAGAAAGGTACCAAATTTTGTAATTTTATCATCATTTTGGCTTTACAACCATGTGTGGGTCCTAGCCTCCCCAAGAATTCTCTTCCAGTCGTCCCTATCCATCGCCTTCCTCCGCCAAGCACGTATTTCCATATTTCTCATATCTTGGTCTATGTTATCCAGGAATCTTGTTCTGACTCTTCCTCTTCTTCTTTGACCAATAGGTCTATCAAGGAGCGTTTTTCTAGCTGGGTCGGTTTGCTCCATCCGCATTACATGGCCTACCCACTTCAGACGTCCTATCTTAATGTGTTTTACGATATCTGGTTCCTGGTATATTCTATAGAGTTCGAAGTTGTATCGTCTTCTCCAGACACCATTTTCATTTACCGCTTCATAGATTCGCCTCAGTATTTTTCTTTCGAAACATCCTAACATGTTTTCATTGCTTTTTGTTAAAGTCCAGGTTTCTGAACCATATGTTAGGACTGGGCGTATTATTGTTTGTAGAGTTTTACTTTTGTATTTCTTGATATAGCTGTAGATTTAAAAAGGAGATTAAGCCCAGAATAGCATCTATTAGCCGTGCAAATTCTGCGGTTTATCTCTGCGGTAATGTCATTTTCAGTATTGACGAGCCTTCCCAGGTATACAAATTCGATAACTGCTTCGATGACGTCGTTTTCTATAACAAGTGGCCGTCGTATTTGTGGTTGCGGACCTACTTTCATGTATTTCGTTTTATTAATGTTTATTGTGCTTTAGTGCTACATACGCCTCTCGTGCTGCGTTCTCCGTTCTCCCAACAATATTAATATCATCAGCATATGCTAGGATTTGCACAGATTTGTTATATATTGAACCGGTAGTTGTGATTTGTGACGTACGTATTACTTTTTCCAGAGCTAGATTGAATAGTATACAGGAGAGTGGGTCTCCCTGACGTAGCCCGTTATTTGTATTAAAAGGTTCAGAGAGTTCCCCTTGGACTCGTACTCTGCATTCAACTTTTTCAAGGGTAGTTTGGTTAGACTTACCAACTGATTTGGTACTCCCAGGTCTATCATTGCTCTTAACAATTCTCTTGTATTTACAGAGTCGTAGGCTGCCATGTGGTCTATAAATATGTGGTGCGTGTCTACACTGTATTCCAGTGTTTTCTTTAGAATTTGTCTCAGGGTTGAAATCTGATGACTTGTTGATTTACCACCTCTGAAACCAGCCTGGTATTGTCCTATTATTTGCTCTGCATACGGTGCCATACGATGGCATAGTATATTGGAGAATATTTTATACGCTGCATTTAGGAGCGTAATTCCTCGATAGTTAGAGCATTCAAAGATATCTCCATTTTTGTGTATGGTACAAAGTATTCCAATAATCCAATCACTGGGGAGGGACTTCTGTATCCATATTTCTTTTATAAGCTGCTGTAGCGCTATTATGATATCGTGGCCACCTTCTTTATATAATTCCGCTGGAAGATTATCTATTCCGGGTGATTTGTTTCTGGCTAGTTTATTGGCAGCGTCTTTAACTTCCAGGATCGTTGGTGTATTCTCCTCCCTCTCGTCTACTCCGCTTACCTCACAGCTTTCGTCTTCCGGATTTTCTTCTTCTTCCTCTATATTAAGTATCTGGTTAAAATATTTCGTCCATCGATTTAGTACGTCTGTTCTTGTTGTTAATAGATCGCCATTCAAACTTCTACATTGATTTGTGTTTGCCTTAAATTCTTTTCTGTTGATGTTAACTTTCTTATAGAATGTTCTGAATTCTTTCTCTCTGTTGAGGTTTTCTATATATTGAAGTTCCTTTTTTAAGTGGTTTCATTTCTTCATTCTGTGTATTTTCTTTTCTTCTCTTCTCTTTGTCTGGTAATTCTCTACACTTGTTCTAGTCCGGCGGGTAAGCATTTTTGCATGAGCTTAATTTTTTTTTGTATGTTGCGTCTTTGCATTCATCGTCAAACCAGTAATTTTTTCGGGTACAAGTTTCTGTTCCTATTTCATCTTGTGCTGCTGACTCAATATCTTTCTTTATCGTGTTCCAGTAGGAGTCTATATCTCTCTGATCTTCTTCGCTTGGACTTTGATTTCTTAACCTATTGGTAATATTTTCCCAGTACTGTTTTGCAGCAGTTGCATCTCTCAGCTTCGGTACATTCCATTTCTTTATATCTATTTTTTTTCTTTGTTGGAATTTGAAATTCTAGCCCTTAGTGTTGAGATCACTAAACAGTGGTCTGAGTCTATGTTTGCGCCTCTATAACTTCTGCAGTTCATTATGTCCGTTCCGTGTCTTGAATCTATTAAGATGTGATCAATCTGACTAGTTGTTCTTCCATCAGGGGAGGTCCAGTTTACCTTGTGTATATTCTTATGTTCAAAATAGGTGCTAACGACGGTCATATTCAGTGCTGCTGCTAAGTTTATCAGTCGTAATCCGTTATCGCTACTGATGTTGTGTAGGCTATGCCAGCCTATAGTCGGCATAAAAACTCACTCTCGTCCTATTCTTGCATTCATGTCATCTAGAACTATCTTGATGTCATTTCGGGGGCATCTTCTATAGGCTTGTTCTAGGTCTTCGAAAAACTGTTCTTTAACGTCTTCTAGTTTGTCGTCGGTCGGGGCATGTGCATTAATTAAACTGTAATTAAAGAATTTACCTTTTAAGCGTAAATAGCACATTCTTTGACTGTAGGCTTTAAAATCAATAACTAGGCCTTTTTTTCTTTGGTTTACTATAAATCCCACTCCACCTATGTGTTGGTTTTCATTGCAGCTGTAATATATAGAGTGAGTTCTCTTGTCAAGAATGCCTGTTCCCCTCCATCGCATTTCCTGCAGTGCCAAAACATCTACTCTGTACATGTTCACTAAGTCTAGTAGAGATGCGAGTACTCCAGCTCAGTACAGGGTTCGGGTGTTCCACGTTCCTAATCTTAATTCCATTTTTCGTTTGCAGAGTCGTCATCGTAAGTTCCGCCCGGCTAATAGTTCTTGAGGTTCCGTAACATATGATTTTTGCAGGAAGAGGTGCCTAACACCCAACCTGGAGGGCCAGGGACTCTGGTGGGTTGCCATACCAGTCTGTTTTGGTTCACGGGTGGTATTTTATTTCCCACCTACCCGCCAGTCCTAGGACTGGTTAGGGCGTTCCCCTATCCACCACTTGGGGACGCGTCCGATGGGCGACAGACCACATCCACACGGACCAAATTTTGTAAATATAATTTAATAATTATAGGAATTTTAAATTTTAGATAGGTTGTTTTAAATTTATATTGTTTATATTAGATATATGTGTCTGTTTCATAATAGTTAAAATAAAGATAATTTAAAAAAAGTACTTACAAACTAATTCTTTGAGAACCTTTTATCGTTCCAGACTGTTCTAGCAATAAATCATGTTCAGATTATTTCTATTTCATCCATATCTGAATATTCTGAAACAGTCCACCACATAAATAGACCAACTTCATTATATTGACATGTTTTCTAGAAAATTCCTTGCTCCTATATGGATAATTTAATGGACATTTAGGCTTTACAGATCAGAAGACACTATTATATATAAACTAAATATCTTAAAATAATACATATCACTATTTTACATCCGTAATTATTTAAATTAAACATCCCAAACTAATAAATAACCCCATTTTACATCTGTCACTTATTTAGTTCAAAAATAGGCATCGTCATGTCATAGACAGTGTATATTTGCTAGCCTATGCACATGGCTCACTTAAATATATTTATAATTATTAAAAAAAAACTTTTTACATTTATTCTTATGCTAAATTCTTAAACATACCCTCATATAATTATTTTTTAATAATATTCGCTAGTATATATAGTCGCCTCGTATTTCGGTGAGACTGTGTAAGAATATATTTATCTGTAATAAAAGCAGGCAATAAAAATTAAAATAAAAGTACTCTACCAGGAGTAGTTGTTAACTGCAAAATTATCAATGACTGAGATGTAAAGTTTTAATATCCCCAACGATATTTACATTCAGATGTGCCTGGTATTATGTTTGAAGATATGTACAGTCGCCCAGATAAAGTTATCATCGATGCATTATTTGCCTAAGATAACAATATTTGCTGAGTGACCGAAACTATAAGGTAGTTTATCCAAATAAATTTCGTTTTGACCGTCCAGTGGTTTACACTTGGGTAGGTAGGAATAATATTTTACTTTATTTTAAGCTTTATTTTTAAACGAAATATTGTTTATTTGGATGAAACCTGGTATGGTACCCATGACACGGTGAAAATAAGTTGGACGAATAATAACAAAAAGTGTTCTAATTCAGTACCGCCCAATAAAGGACAGAATTATAATTTTACACTGCGGTGTAGAAAATGGATACATCGACGATGTATTATTAATATCTGCAAAAAAAAGAAAGAAGTGAATCTAGATTATCATGAGGATATGGAGAGTTCAAGTATAAAAAAAGTTCAACTCAGGAACCATAGATGTAAACGTTCAATGTTTTTTTGAAAAAACAATGTTTTTTTGAAAAAAAAACAGAAGTTAGTTTCTATAAAACTCACAAAGAAAGAAAGTACGTAAAAATATGTGAAAGAACAGTAAACTTTATAATTTTACGAAGATACTTTTAAAATGTGGCACCCGTGGTGTGATAATAATTCTGCAGCTGAAAATCCAGTGGAACCCTCTAATTAATTGGAATATTTACAAAGCTGTGTAGTAAAATGTAAGCGACATTTTCAATATCTCTCTGATGATCCCAAATATATGCTGAAACATGTTTATGAAGGATTGTGTTCTAAATTGCCTAAATAAGAAACAATTGTAGAAACATGTTTATCAGAGTGTCGAAAGCAATCTGATACAAGACTATAGGAGCAACATCTTCTTCTAGACAGGTGAGAAAGGATTGTGCAAATTCACACAAATAGAACCGCACCCAAAGGAACATATAATCAGAACAATATATAAAATGGAAGTGGCTAATATTTTTCCAACTATTGAAAGCTTTCGAAGTGAACTGGTTTGAAAGGATATTCTCTTATATTCAGCAACAACACTTTGATGATTTCTTAAAACCCATAATTTTGAGTAAAAAACTATAGACAAGCGCAAAACACTAATGGAAAGTACTAGAATAATTATTTCTTAAAGAGACATTTCTATCCGATAGATAACTGATTATCAAAAAATGAAACGAAATGTTGTTTATTTAGATAAGACTTGGTGTGATACTCATGACAGGACAGAGAATTATAATTTTACACTGCGGTGGAGAAAATAGATGGATCGATTATGTATTATTAATATCTGCAAAAAAAATAAAGATGCGTCTTTAGATTATCATGAGGACATGAAAAGTTTAATTTTTGAATCATGGTTTGAAGAATCTCTTCTTCCGAGATTACCTAAATATAGTGTGATTATTATATGGACAACGTATTATATCATTCAAGATTAATTAGAAAATTCCAAATAGTACTTGAAACAAATTCAAGAATTTTTATTTGGGAGAGATTTGTACTTTGAGGCATCATAGTAAAAAGCAATTGTTGGAGATTGTTTATGGTAGACAGTACCAGAAGGTATATGTTGTTGATAACTGTACTCGCAGTAATGGGCATACCGTGCTTGGACTTCCTCCTTACTATTGTAAATTGAACCCAATAGAGTTAATATGGACCCAACTTGAAGCAAATAGAAGAAGAAAAAACGTGGCTCCTAAATTTTTGTCTACTGCTCTCCAGTTAATTAGAAGAGAAGTCACAAAGATCACAGCAACCAACTGCAAAAATGTAATCAAACATGTAATCAAAGTGGAAAATGACTATATTAAATATTTACCAGCAATAACCAAATTAACTATAAATTTAGAAGATACAACTGATACTAGTGATAACAGTGAATCTGAGTAGATTTTTAAGTTCTTATTTCCAACTAGGTGTTAGTTGAAACCTTTATTTTTATTGTAATTGTAGATATTCTCGTTTTGCTTATATATCTTTGAATATAGAGTACAAATACACTTCATGATAGAACAAAAACGTACAACATATCGTTAGGTTAAAATGACAGCGTTCCAACTAACTAACAAAATCGCATATTTGGAGTTATTAGTGTGAAAAGGTTCCAACTGATCTTCCCTATATTTTGATCTGACAACAGCGCTGGCTAACAACGCAATTCTGACTTATTACAATGCCAAGGTTCCATCCGTGAACATAAATAAAACCAAACTAGAATGACATTCTACAAATCGACAAATCGAGGTGACACATGAAACCTTGTCACTCAACCAATAAAGGTGGATTTTCACAGGTCCGATATCCGATGGTACGACGATACGATATAAATTTCAGAGAATTTCATTGGTTGAAAAATGACAGGTATAATTATCGTACGAAATTAAAAGTCATCGGAAGAAGTTAAAAATATTTTAACTTTTTCACGAAAATCGGATGAATTTTGACATTGTTGACATTTCTAACTTGAACCTTAACCTTTTTTTGTGGGGTGTTTATGTTTACTATTTGAAATATATTTAAAATGGAACAAAGACCTAATTATTATATAAATGCAATGAATAAAGTGTTGCTTTTGGGTCTTCTACACTATGTGAGGCAAAAATTACGAGAACGTAGCTCAATATAATATATATTATATATCAAACAAAACAGCTAACATTTATTGATAGTTCATTGAAATAAATATCAATTCATCCAATAATCTGACACATAACACATATATGTTAAAAAATTTCGGATACGACAATCAAATATATTCGTACAAAAAAATTTCGTATTTCGTGTCATCGGATATCGGATCTGTGAAAATCCAGCATAATTAAGATTTGTAGTTGTGTTATTAAAACGTTTGTATACTAAAATACTTTTACCTAAAAAATTGTTTAATTGTGTAGGATAATTACTTTTATTAACAATTTTTTACATGTATTATTATTTTACAATATGTTCTCTTTAGTGAGCCTATTAGTGTTATCACTCCCTAGATATATCACAGAAGTTAACAACACCAATATTTTTTCTTTAAACTTTATAGAAAATGAAACTTTTTCTTAAATAAAATTAAATAAAAATAAAAACTTTTTTATCTAATTTAAAATTAGATATCTACGCTACTGCTCAACGAAGCAGTGGCCAGTTGTTGCCATTTTCTAGGATTTTGCTCGTTCTGAGTCCCATAAATTTTCTCACGAAATTACGTGTCGACTATAACTTATAAATTATTTCTTTAATCATTATTTAAGTTTATTAATTATTAAAAATCATAAAATATTATGCTAATCTACTCCACATCTATTATTATCTAATATATAAAATTTCCCTGTCACAATGTTAGTTACCGTACTCCTCCGAAACGGCTTTACCGATCTTTACCAAATTTTATATGCGCATTCAATAGGTCTGAGAATCGGCTACTATCTATTTTTCATACCCCTAAGTGATAAGGGTTGTTCACCCTTCATTTTTTTTAATTTTTCGACGAAATTTTTATTTTTGTTTTTTTATAATGTTGCATTAAAAAATACATTTAATATATAAAATTTCCCTGTCACAATGTTAGTTACCGTACTCCTCCGAAACAGCTTTACCGATCTTTACCAAATTTTATATGCGCATTCGATAGGTCTGAGAATCGGCTACTATCTATTTTTTATACCCCTAAGTGATAAGGGTTGTTCACCCTTAATTTTTTTTTAATTTTTCGACGAAATTTTTATTTTTGTTCTTTTTATAATGTTGCATTAAAAAATACATTTAATATATAAAATTTCCCTGTCACAATGTTAGTTACGGTACTCCTCCGAAACAGCTTTACCGATCTTTACCAAATTTTATATGCGCATTCAATAGGTCTGAGAATCGGCTACTATCTATTTTTCATACCCCTAAGTGATAAGGGTTGTTCACCCTTAATTTTTTTTATTTTTCGACGAAATTTTCTATTTTTTTTATAATGTTGAATTAAAAAATACATCTAATATATAAAATTTCCCTGTCACAATGTTAGTTACCGTACTCCTCCGAAACAGCTTTACCGATCTTTACCAAATTTTATATGCGCATTCAATAGGTCTGAGAATCGGCTACTATTTTTTATACCCCTAAGTGATAAGGGTTGTTTACCCTTATTTTTTTTTTATTTTTCGATGAAATTTTTATTTTTGTTTTTTTATAATGTTGCATTAAATAATACATCTATATATAAAATTTCCCTGTCTCAATGTTATTTACCGTGCTCCTGCGAAACGGCTTTACCGATCTTTACCAAATTTTATATGTGCATTCAATAGGTCTGAGAATCGGCTACTATTTTTTATACCCCTAAGTGATAAGGGTTGTTTACCCTTATTTTTTTTTATTTTTCTACGAAATTTTTATTTTTGTTTTTTATAATGTTGCATTAAAAAATACATCTAATATATAAAATTTCCCTGTCACAATGTTAGTTACCGTACTCCTCCGAAACGGCTTTACCGATCTTTACCAAATTTTATATGCGCATTCAATAGGTCTGAGAATCGGCTACTATCTATTTTTCATACCCCCAAGTGATAAGGGTTGTTCACCCTTAATTTTTTTTTAATTTTTCGACGAAATTTTTTATTTTTGTTTTTTTATACTGCTGCAATAAAAAATACATCTAAACTATAAAATTTCCCTGTCTCAATGTTATTTACCGTGCTCCTGCGAAACGGCTTTACCGATCTTTACCAAATTTTATATGCGCATTCAATAGGTCTGAGAATCGGCTAACTATCTATTTTTCATACCCCTAAGTAATAAGGGTTGTTCACCCTAAATTTTTTTTTTATTTTTCGACGAAATTTTTTACTTTTGCTTTTTAATGCTGCATTAAAAAATACATCTAAAATATAAAACTTAGATTCTTCAAATTTGCCGTACCTTTACTGGTGAGTGAAATGCCTCACTATACCATAAACTGAAGCCGGTCTCCTGTTTTACTCACATAAGACTTCTCTCACTCCCTACACAGTTTTCGGCCATCCATGATTATTGTTTATGCATCAAGTGTAGTAGTAACGTTCACAATTACCAATTTTCTATTTCTTTGTAACTCTCATAATAACTATTAATTATTACTATTTTATTCATAATAATACCATCATCGTATATAGGCAGTCCACGTCATATGGAAGAATATATACAGGATGCTATGGCTTACGTGCGCGAATATGGACGACCGTGTTTATTTATTACGTTCAAATGTAATCCAAAATGGCCAGAGATTACATCTTTGCTATTACCTGGCCAAAATGCAATACATCGTCATGACATTACAGCACGTGTATTCAGACAAAAGTTGAAGTCTCTAATAAGTTACATTTCTAAATTACATGTATTCGGTCCCACACGTTGCTGGCTGTATTCAGTTAATTGGCAAAAGAGGAGATTACCTCATGCGCAGATTTTGGTTTGGTTTATCGACAAAATCAGTCCTGAAGAAATCGATAGTATCATTTCTGCGAAAATTCGAGATCCATCTACTGACCAAGTGCTGCTTGATATTGTTACAGCAAACATTATCCATGGTCCATGTGGTACTCTTCATCGTTCATCGCCTTGCATGGCAGATGGAAAATGCCATCTGCCATGCCATAAAAATTTCCCTAAAGATTTCACTAATGATACGATAACAAATACCGACGGATATCCAATATATCGTCTAAGAAGTCTCGATAATGGCGGATACTCATTTATTAAAAATATCAGCAATACATTGACATTGACAATCGTTGGGTGGTGCCGTATTCACCTCTTCTAAGCAAGACATACAATGCTCATATTAATGTTGAGTTTTGCTGTTGTGTGCACAGTATCCAACATATTATATAGACGCATGTCTTGCACTCGGCTTGCTGGAAGACGACAACCATTAGGAGTGTATGCTTGCTGAAGCTGCATTGAACTGTACAGCAATACAAATTCGTCTACTATTCGCTATAGCGTTGACTACATGTTTCCCAGCTCGAGCACGGATATTGTGGGATAATCACAAAGATTCAATTACTGATGATATATTGCATCAACATCGTACACGGTGCAACGATCTAACGATAACATTCAGCGACGCTATGTACAATGAAGCATTGATTGCTATTGAGGATCTTTGCATTGTCATTATTAACTTATCAGTCAGTCATTTCGGTATGAATTCGCCAAATCGAACTGCACCTGATTTAATTAACACTGAAATGAATCGTGAACTGCAGTACAACACTGTAGAAATGGCAGCGATTGTTACTCGCAATATCCTACTAATGAATGACGAACAAAGAACCATCTATGACCGCATTTTGCTCACAGTTTCAGCAGGACAAGGTGGGTCCTTCTTTTTTGATGCATCGTGTGGAACTGGCAAAACATTCCTTATTTCACTAATTCTTGCTGAAATACGATCAAATAATGGCATTGCATTGGCCGTTGCATCATCAGCATTGCAGCAACTTTATTGGATGGAGGCAGAACAGCTCATTCAGTATTTAAGCTGCCACTAACTATTCAAAATAACCCTGACGCAGTGTGTAACATTAAAAAACAATCGCCCATGGCTACCGTGCTAAAACAGTGTAAAATTATTATCTGGGATGAATATACTATGGCACACAAACATTCAATTGAGGCGTTAAACAGGACATTGAAAGATATTAAAAACAACGACAAACTATGTGTCGGCACTCTGTTGGTGCTTTCAGGTGATTTCAGGTGATTTCAGATAAACACTTCCCGTCATTTCACGTTCAACATACGCTGCAACGCTTGCTTAAAATCATCTCCATTGTGGCGTAATGTTGAAAAAGTACAGCTGAAAGTAAATATGCGCGTTCAACTACTTCAAGATCCATCCGCTGAAACATTCTCAAAACAACTCTTAGATATCGGTGATGGAAAAGTTGCTACAGATAAAACTGGATACGTAAAATTACCGACCGATTTCTGCACAATCGCTGAGTCGCAAGATACTCTCATTGAACAAATATTTCCTGATGTACACACACAGTACATAAATCATGAGTGGCTTGCAGAAAGAGCTATTTTAGCAGCAAAAAATGCAGACGTCAACAATTTAAATTTGAAGATACAACAGTTGTTTCCAGGGAACTTGGTATCATAAAAATCTATTAATACAGTTTGCGATGCCAGTGAAGCTGTCAATTTTCCCACATGATTTGTGAACACACTGGATTTGCCAGGCATGCCACCGCATAATTTACAATTGAAAGCTGGATCTTCAATTATTTTGCTTCGTAATTTAAACCCGCCACGGCTGTGCAACGGTACGCAATTAGTCATTCGAAAATTGATGAAAAACGGTATCGAAGCCAGCATTTTAAATGGCAAGTTCAAAGATGAAAATATATTAATACCACGGATTCCTATCATACATACAGATGTGCCAATTCAATTTTTATTTTCAATTTTTTAATGTGCCAAATTTAAAATAAAAAAAATGTCATTTATTTAAATTGGATATGTTAGCAAAATTTAAATTTTTAATCTTAAGTTGTAAGTATTGAAATATTCATTTAGTTTACATATAATAATTATAATAAATTTACAGTTTTCTACTGAAGAAGTCACAAAATCGTGACGAAATATTGAGAAATAACAAATAGAGTTTCATTTCATACAGACCAATTGCTGAGACTACAAATAATATATATATATATAATATATATATATATACATATATATATATATATATATATATATATATATATATATATATATATATATGAACTTCCACAAGAGCTCCTGACGATGGGTTGAATAACCCGAAACACGTGTCGGGCTATGGTGGAGTTCCGATCGAAATCGGAATCTTTTACTTTCATATATATATATATATATATATATTGTTATGATATTATATATATATATATATATATATATATATATATATATATATATATATATATATATATTGTTATGATATGTAAAATCGAGAAAAATATTGGTTTGTTTAAAATATTTCAAAGTTCAAAAACATTAAAATAATTCAGATAAGTAGGATAATACCCAACAAGCATTTCGAAGAAGAAATTCTTTAAATTTTTGGATTACCTGTATTAAACAAAATGTAAGCTATGCATAAATTATTTTCTCTGTTATAATATACTTGAGTGACCCGCATAATTTTAAGTGAAATCCAAAGACAATTGAACCGGGTTTTCCAAATACATTAATGCAGTGATTAAGGACAATAGAATAGATTTTAGAAAGATAAGTTTTTGTTAGTTTTTAAGAATCGTAGAAAAATATTATTTGTAAATAAGTTTTAGGAAATTTTATAATTATAGGTAAAAATTTGTTTGTTATCGAAATGAAAAAATGGGAGAATTGTGACGAGATTTGATTGGCGGAGATTGAAAAAGGTGGGATAGGTATGTAGGAATGAAAGTTTATCTGGATTTTTGAGAGAGAAAGGATAATCAGTTGGTTTCCAAGGGTGCAAGGCGAACGGCCGTTGTTTCTCGGGTAGTTTCCCAGAGGTAGGAAGCAGTAGCAGTGAAAGTTTGTGAGTTTTCGTGTAGTTAGTGTATCTGATAGAAGCTGATCCAGTAAAAGATTGTAAGTCATATTTTTCTACTTATATTCCAAGAATCATTGTTCAGGCCAACGAGAGATTCAGTTTATCGTAAAGAAAAGATATTCCAAGAGTCATTTTTCACTCAGGCCAACGAGAGATTCAGTTTATTGAGAGAAGAAGAAGCTAGCATAATTTGAACGATTCGTGCATTTGAAGGAGATCATTAAGGACGATAAACTTGCAATAATTTGTTGTAAGATTGCTGATTACCTAGGGAGCGGCTGAGAGTAGATAATATAGTCTACAAGGAACAAGGATTTGGACCACTCATCATCAGAGAGAGATATTTTTGTTTTCTGCAGTTTTTCTTTTATTGATAACACAATTTTTACACTTAATTTAGAAAGGATATAAATATTTTGATTAGGAGAGTTAGAATAATTTGGGATTTTGAGATTTCAATTAATATTGTTTGTACCATTAATTTTGAAGGTTCACGTACGTAGAACAAAATTTTGAGAATCATTATATGAGATATTGTTTATTGAAAACATTTGAGTGTGAATTTTATTTCATTATTTTTATTTCAATATATAATGTTAGATCATATATGTTTTTTATTATTCCGGTATTCTTTGGACCTTACCTTTCACATGTAATAGCATAGATATTGAAGCACGCATTTAACCCTGAGATAAGAGAATTAAAAAGTGTGATAGAGTCATAATCATATCATTTAAATAATTTTAATTAATTAATTATTTAGCTAATTAATTGCTTGGCGCACCAAGACTTTAAATATCACAATAACTGGCTTCCAAAACGTGGGGCTTGAAAATATCACAGCTTTACATTTGAAGGAAGGAAAAGAGATCTGGAATAAGTACAGGTGATCCAGAGATAAAAACATATAACATTGAGGGAATTTGAATTTGAAGTATTTTGACAATTTTTTCCAGTGGATATAAATTTGATTTATTGATTGATCGTAGTTAGTTGATATTTACTGCTATTGAATTATTTGATTTTATTGTACCAATCGTACATTTGATATTTATTTTGAACTATTTGAATTTTACTGATTGCATATTTGATATTTGTCGTGAAAATTTATTACAATTGGGGAGAAATATTGTCGTGTTCTGCAACATATAGAGTGTTGTAAAATTTCACATTTGGCGGGGACAAAAACAGTAACGAAAAGAAACAACATGTCGACCACAAGGAGTCAAAGCAAAATGCAAGAAAGGAAGGAGGATAACAGAGAAGAGGAAACAATGTTTGAAGAAGGATCGGATAATGAAGGAAATGTTACAATAATAGAGGAAAGAAAAGAAACAGGGATGTTAGAAAAATTATTAGCAATGATGCATATACAGACACAACAAATACAAGAGAATCAAAGAGAAACAGCAAAGGAAACAAGACAAACAATAGAGAAAGCCAAAAAGAAACATCACTAAAAATGGATAGAAATAACAGGAATATAGAGCAGCGTTTGGAAAACTATAAACAGGAACTTAAAGGATGTGTTGAGGTGATAAAGAAAGAACTGATACAACAGATAGAAGAAATAACCCTAAAGAATGCAAAACAAGAGACGGAGATTATGGAAATTAAAAATAAAATGGAGAACAAGAAAAGAAAGTAGAAAACAAGATGAATGAAATCAAGATTGTCCAGAAAAAGGAATTAGAAAAATTAGAAACAAAATTTGAAAACGCGTTACAAGAAGACATGCGAGAAATAGAAAGATAAATGGAGGAAATCAAGAAGGAACAAAATTCCGGGGAAAGAAGGGAAATGTTTATCCAAGGAACAAGCGAGGTGAAAATACAATTTGGCGGGGATATTAGAAAAACACACCCAGTACCGTTTGTTAAAAATTTGAAAACCAAATTACAACATATTAGATATTTTGACGATTGCAAAGAAACTATTAGAAACCATCTGAAAGAAGAAGCAGCGTTATGGTATGAAAGCAAAGAAGATGAGTTTGAAAATTGGACAGATTTCGAAAATAAATTTCTCAACTATTTCTGGGGGAAAAATAAACAGAGAGAAATCAATCAAGAGCTACAGAATGGAAAATATCACGAAAAAATGGGAATATCTGAAGAAAGATATGCTTTGCAGATATATAACAACTCAAAATACCTGGAATACAAATATTCTACCGAACAGCTGGTAGAAATGATCAGCAGACATTTTGAGGAAACGTTGGAAGATCACGTGATTTTGAGAAACTATCAAGATATTGATAGTTTGTGCCAATTCCTTCAATTAAAAGAAGCGAAAAGAAAAGAAATGAGAAATAGAAGACAACATGACCAATATAATGGACCGGAAAGAAGGTATTCATCAAATTATGACCAGAGAAAGCGACATCCCAGATCAACAAACGAATATAGGCCGAGAAATTACAATAATTACAATAGACAACAAAATTACGATAACCGGAATGATGCACAAAATAGAACATATGAAAATCACAACAGGAATAGAGATGCACAAAATCCTCCGAATAGGAATACGAACGAACAAAGGGACGATAGAAATAATCAGAGATTCCAACGACAAAACAGAAGAGAGATGAATCATGTAGCAATAGAAAAGGAGGAAGAAGAAGTATGCAATGAATCCAGACAGGATTTTCAATAAGGCATCCACTAAACAAAAGTAAAAAACTCTCCGGTATATTTTGTCACCCGAGAGAGTTTATACAGTTGGCGGGAAACGAAAAACAAAATTCTAATTCCAATCTAATATTTTTAAATGCATTTATAAAACATAAAGCGATTAAAATGTTGATTGATTCTGGATCGGAAATTTCGTTAATCAATAAAAAACTAGTAAAAGAATTAATATATGGACAGATTTGTGTATAAGATTCCGAGGGTTGCTTTAGTGGGTGCAAATAATAAAAAATTGACGACAGTAAACGAAGGTTTGGGAGTACGGATCAGAGTGGGAGACCAATTCTATATTATGCAATGTGTGGTGATCGAAGATCTAAATCATGATATGATAGCGGGTATTGATGAATTGAGTGAAAAACATATCACCATCAATTTTTCGGAAAATCAACTGGAAATCAGAGCAGAACCAGACAACACAGAAGAAGAAAAGGAAATAGATGGGAAAAAAATTCCTGAAAGGATAAATGCACAGGAAAAACGTAAAGAAATCAATATGACTGTAGAGGATAAACCGAAAGTACAAGAAAAAAATCAAACAGAAGAGAAAAGGAGAAGGAAGAAAAAGAAGAAGTGTTCGAAAAGAAAGCAGGAAAACAAGATAGATACAAGAGAAAAACAGGAAATACAAGGTGCAGAAGAATTGTTGGCAACCGACGATAAAACAGAAAGGAAGCAGGAAGAAAAGGACGTAACCATCAGAGAAATGAAAGAAATAGAAACATGGTGCTCGGAATACCAAAGGGAATTAGAAGATAGAAAGAAAACAAAAGAAGAAATGGCAATGATGGACAAGAATCCAGAATTTTGTGAAGAAATATTATGGACAGTGAACACATGTGAACAAAATGAGGATGAAAGAAAAATAAATTGTGGAGAAAACATGGGAAAGAAAATAGAGAAGAGTTTAAAAAATCATGGAGATCTTATTAATGAAGTAAGCCGAGCGGCTAAAAATTATGAACATTGTTTTAAGATTAAATACTTGGAAAAATTTAAAACGAAAATATATCCAATCCCGTATAAAGACAGGCAATATACGGGGTATTTTAACATTCACGACATTTATCAGTATCATAAGTAGATTTTAATAACATAGTGAAATAATTTGATCCTAGAAAATTTTGTCATTTTTAAAATTTAACAAAGAGTTTTCGGCAGATCAAATGGCGGGGATTTGTTATGATATGTAAAATCGAGAAAAATATTGGTTTGTTTAAAATATTTCAAAGTTCAAAAACATTAAAATAATTCAGATAAGTAGGATAATACCCAACAAGCATTTCGAAGAAGGAAATTCTTTAAATTTTTGGATTACCTGTATTAAACAAAATGTAAGCTATGCATAAATTATTTTCTCTGTTATAATATACTTGAGTGACCCGCATAATTTTAAGTGAAATCCAAAGACAATTGAACCGGGTTTTCCAAATACATTAATGCAGTGATTAAGGACAATAGAATAGATTTTAGAAAGATAAGTTTTTGTTAGTTTTTAAGAATCGTAGAAAAAATATTATTTGTAAATAAGTTTTAGGAAATTTTATAATTATAGGTAAAAATTTGTTTGTTATCGAAATGAAAAAATGGGAGAATTGTGACGAGATTTGATTGGCGGAGATTGAAAAAGGTGGGATAGGTATGTAGGAATGAAAGTTTAGCTGGATTTTTGAGAGAGAAAGGATAATCAGTTGGTTTCCAAGGGTACAAGGCGAACGGCCGTTGTTTCTCGGGTAGTTTCCCAGAGGTAGGAAGCAGTAGCAGTGAAAGTTTGTGAGTTTTCGTGTAGTTAGTGTATCTGACAGATGCTGATCCAGTAAAAGATTGTAAGTCATATTTTTCTACTTATATTCCAAGAGTCACTGTTCAGGCCAACAAGAGATTCAGTTTATCGTAAAGAAAAGATATTCCAAGAGTCATTTTTCACTCAGGCCAACGAGAGATTCAGTTTATTGAGAGAAGAAGAAGCTAGCATAATTTGAACGATTCGTGCATTTGAAGGAGATCATTAAGGACGATAAACTTGCAATAATTTGTTGTAAGATTGCTGATTACCTAGGGAGCGGCTGAGAGTAGATAATATAGTCTACAAGGTACAAGGATTTGGACCACTCATCATCAGAGAGAGATATTTTTGTTTTCTGCAGTTTTTCTTTTATTGATAACGCAATTTTTACACTTAATTTAGAAAGGATATAAATATTTTGATTAGGAGAGTTAGAATAATTTGGGATTTTGAGATTTCAATTAATATTGTTTGTACCATTAATTTTGAAGGTTCACGTACGTAGAACAAAATTTTGAGAATCATTATATAAGATATTGTTTATTGAAAACATTTGAGTGTGAATTTTATTTCATTATTTTTATTTCAATATATAATGTTAGATCATATATGTTTTTTATTATTCCGGTATTCTTTGGACCTTACCTTTCACATGTAATAGCATAGATATTGAAGCACGCATTTAACCCTGAGATAAGAGAATTAAAAAGTGTGATAGAGTCATAATCATATCATTTAAATAATTTTAATTAATTAATTAATTAATTAGCTAATTAATTGCTTGGCGCACCAAGACTTTAAATATCACAATAATATATATATATATATATATATATATATATATATATATATATATATATATATATATATATAATATATATATATATATATATATATATATATATATATATATATATATATATATATATATAGGAAATATTTCTTATATTAAGTATTTAGCATAGTTTTATTTGTTAGTTACGCCACTGCGAGATACCACTAAAACCATATTCTTCTGGCGCCCCAGACGACAGGTCGCCATCGCGGGGAAAGGGGACAGAAAAATATAGACAAAATCCAATTCCTGACCTAACAGTGGCTTCCCACGATCGGCGATTCTACAGATCATCGCGGACAGCCGATCAGCACGGACGAGAACGCACCGCAGACAGAGCTCTTCCTACGGTCCGTTACAGTCTGTGTAGGTCCGTGACAGTATTGTTTGATTATATCATAAAAAGGCCACTCAGGCTTGTAAACATTAAATTCGGCATTAAATTATTTATTTTCTTTTTTAATTCTTTAATCGAAATAGTACTATTCTTTAATTGATTTTTTATTCGGTTCCATACATCGTATATATATCGGTTCCGTTTCTTATGCTCTGGTGCCGTAGAATTCCATAAATTTGTTTTATTTTGATACAAATTTAAAAGATCAAAAATAACTTCGTTTGTCCATTCCATTTTTTAGCAAAAAACTGCAAAACAAATTTTAAAAACACTACAGACAACTACTCGTGTCAGCGAATGAAAAACTTCTGACTTGCACTTGCACTTGTCGTCTGTTAAAACAGAGACGCGCTAGGATCGCGTCGCATTTACCACACCTTTGATGTTACCGACTCTAGATGGATAGGACGGACCAGCACAGACGTGCCTGCGCTACCACGGACGAGACCCTTCCCACGGTGCGTGGTGCGTGCTGGTCCGCTTACGTCCGTAATATCGCCGACCGTGGGAAGCCTCTATAAAAGGGATTCGATATTTAGCACTCGAGCTGTGAAGGTTTAATTGTTGTGCAACGCCCGGCAGAGGAATGACGAACGACGTAAACAATTAACGATGAGGTTGTCCGATATTTTAATTTGCAGACGATTATCCGTAATCTTGTAATTTTGTGTGTACCTGTAAATACCATCCGTATAGTTTATTGTTATGTAATAAAGACGTATCGTTTGGATCGCGGACTTTTACTCTAACTTTAGTTCCATTTGAAATAATAAAAGAACTGTTAAGTAAGACCTACATATATATATATATATATATAATATATATATATATATATATATATATATATATATATATATATATATATATATATATATATATATATTATCAAGAGGGATACGGTTCAGTTTCGAACTCGAACCAAACCGTATCCCTCGCTCTTGGTAATGGCTCCAAAATGGGAGCCGAAACGTCGAGCATTCAATTCTCAACCGCGGTTCTTCCCGAGAACCTAGTGATTTTCATTTATCTGACCGCGGAAATATATCCGAACATATATATATATATATATATATATATATATATATATATATATATATATATATATATATTGTTATGATGGGTTGTTGTTGTATGAGCAATGAGTAAATTTGAATGATATATGTAAGTATAGGGTTTTTATCGCGGTTCTCAAAGAATTAGTTTGTAAGTACTTTTTTAAATTATCTTTATTATAACTATTATGAAACAAACCTATCTATCTAATATAAGCAATATCAATTTAAAACAATCTATCTAAAATTTGAAATTCTTACAATTATTAAATTATTAACAAAATTTGGTACCTTCTTTCACTGAACGCCTAAAGTTTTTCCAAAATTAAAGTTATTATCACCACTCGATATCTTCTTACTAAGCCTTGGTTATCCAACTATGTTAATATGTTCCTTCTTAATTATCTCCACTCACCATATAAATATATATTTAACTCCTTGTAATTTCCATATACTAATGTACTTTGAAATATACTGGATCTTGTGGTTGTATTATTGAATGCTTATTTCAATGAATTAACTTCAAAACTGTCACTATATTACTGTAGTAATAATTAATCTCCAACTGTATTTAACTTAATAATTCATTTAACTTAATCAATGCCTTCTTCTAGCATTGAATAATCTCTTCATAACCTCATAAATAACTGACTTAATAATCCTTAAATTGTTATAAGTAACTCCTCAATAATAATCTTGTAACTGATTTAATATCTTCTAACTAACTCACTTAACTCAATTAATAATCTTCTTGTAACTAAATTCTTTAATTATAACTTTACTAACTGATAACTGATAACTAAACTGGTAACTAAACTTAACTGAACTAAACTCATAACTCTAACTCAAATTGACTCTCACTATAACTGACTCCCCTCTCTGACCAAATTACATGGCTTTTTATATTTTTTCATTCTTTCCAGAATATTCTAGCAACAAATAATGTTCGAATCATTCTATTTTTTCTACTTGAAAATTCTGGAATGGTTTTTTGTCTGTTATGTATTATGTATACAGTCCCATTGACATTTCGAGAATTTTCTATGAACAATTTACTTGATTTTAGGCTCTCCAGATCAGAACTACACTATTATATGTAACTTAAACATTTATATGAAATATATTTTTACTATTCTACATCCACAATTATGTTCTAAATTAGCATTCCAAAAATAAATAACTTTTTGACTTTGACACTACAGTGTATGTTTGGTTGCATAGCGCATGGCTGAGTAAACGTATTAAATATTAAATAAAATAAAATAAAAAAAATTTCTTAAACTTAATTCTTATGCTAAATTCTTAAAAATACCCTCATATAATTATTTTTTTATAATATTATCTAGTATATAACTTACAAATTATGTCTCTAACCACTATTTAAATAAATCTACTAATCAACACTGCATATCTGGTTGTATATATTTCTAAGTTAATTTATTGTATTTCTGTTTTCATAATATATATATATATATATATATATATATATATATATATATATATATATATATATAACCTAGAGCTAAGATTAATATTATTACTAAAATTAATATTAAACTCACCAGTCTTCCGGGTTGAACCGCGTCGTAATCCATTTTGCCAAGCTTTCGGCATCCTCTCTGATGCCTTCCTCAGGGCTTCCGAGGTCTCAGTCTCCCGAGCCCCCAGACACTACTACACTGTTCACTATTCACGGCACGATCACTACTCCGTGAATAGTATATATATATATATATATATATATATATATATATATATATATATATATATTGTTATGATATGTAAAATCGAGAAAAATATTGGTTTGCTTAAAATATTTCAAAGTTCAAAAAATTAAAATAATTCAGAGAAGTCGAATAAATAAACTACAAACATTTCGAAGAATGAAAGTCTTTTATCTTTGGATTACCGATATTAAACAGAACGTAAGATATGCATAAATTATTTTCTTTGTAAAATATATTTTAGTGACGTGAATGGGCTTAAGTGAAATCCTAGACAATGG
The DNA here is from genome assembly GCA_918026665.1 of Diabrotica balteata. Lineage (NCBI taxonomy): Eukaryota > Metazoa > Arthropoda > Insecta > Coleoptera > Chrysomelidae > Diabrotica > Diabrotica balteata. The sequence continues at coordinate 62,953,277 of OU898283.1, read as the reverse complement.
ATGCGGGTTTTCCAAATAAATTTGTGCAGTAATTAGGACAATAGAATAGATTTTAGAAAGATATGTTTTTGTTAGTTCATAAAAATTTGTAGAAAAAGATTAGTTGTAAATAAGTTTTAGGAAATTTTATAATTGTAGGTAAAAATTTGTTTGTGTTATCGAAATGAAGAAATGGGAGATGTATGACGCGTTTTGATTGGATGAGATTGAAAAAGGTGGGATGGTTGGTTTGAGAATGAGACTTTAGTTAGTTTTTGAAGAAAAAAGATAGTCAGTTGGTTTCCAAGGTGCAAGGCGAACGGCCGTTGTTCTCGGGTAGTTTCCCAGAGGTAGGAAGCAGTAGCAGTGAAAGTTTGTGAGTTTTCGTGTAGTTAGTGTATCTGACAGAAGCTGATCCAGTAAAAGATTGTAAGTTATATTTTCTACTTATATTCCAAGAGTCACTGTTCAGGCCAACGAGAGATTCAGTTTATCGTAAAGAGAAGATATTCCAAGAGTCATTTTTCACTCAGGCCAACGAGAGATTCAGTTTATTGAGAGGAGAAGAAGCTAGCATAATTTGAACGATTCGTGCATTTGAAGGAGATCATTAAGGACGATAAACTTGCAATAATTTGTTGTAAGATTGCTGATTACCTAGGGAGCTGCTAAGAATAGATAGTGTAGGCTACAAGGAACAAGGATTTGGACCACTCATCATCATAGAGAGATAGTTTTGTTTTTCTGCAGTTTTTCTTTCATTGATAACACAATTTTTACAATTACTTTGAAAAGATATAAATATTTTGATTAGGAGATTTAGAATAATAATTGGGATTTTGAGATTTTAACTAATATTGTTTGTACCATTAATTTTGAAGGTTCACGTACGTAGAACAAAATTTTGAGAATCATTATATGAGATATTGTTTATTGAAAACATTTGAGTGTGAATTTTATTTCATTATTTTTATTTCAATATATAGTGTTATATCATATGTGTTTTTTATTATTCCGGTATTCTTTGGACCTTACCTTTCACATGTAAAGCATAGATATTGAAGCACGAATATAACCCTGAGATAAGAGAATTAAAAAGTGTGATAGAATCATAATCATATCATTTAAATAATTTTAATTAATTAATTACTTAATTAGCTAATTAATTGCTTGGCGCACTAAGACTTTAAATATCACATTAATATATATATATATATATATATATATATATATATATATATATATATATATAATGAGATAATAATAGATGTGAAGATGTGGAGGGGATTAGCATAATTTGATTTTTAATTAATAAATTTAAATAGTGATTATATAAATAATTTATAAGTTATATACTAGCGAATATTATAAAAAATAATATTTATATGAGAGTATTTTTAAGAATTTAGCATAAGTTTAAGAAGTTTTTTTTTATTTTTATTTAATAATAGATATGTTTAAGTGAGCCATGTGCATAGGCAACCAAATATACACTGTATTGACAGATGTAAAATGGGGTTATTTATTAGTTTGGGATGTTTAATTTAAATATAATTACGGATGTAAAATAGTGGTAATATATTAGTTTAAGATGTTTAGTTTATATATAAGAGTGTATTCTGATTTGAAAAGCCTAAATGTCCATTAAATTATCCATAGAAGAAAAAGAATTTTCTAGTTATTTCTTCAATAGGAGGAGGTTGACCTATTTGCGTAGTAGACTATTCCAGAACATTCATATGTCTAGGAATTGAACAAACTAGAACCTGATTTATTTCCCGAATATTCTGGAACGATAAAAGGATATAAATACGATGTAATTTGGAGCAGGCAGGCATTAAGTCATTCAGTCAGTTACAGTTGATTCAGTAAGTTAGTGACAGTATGAGAGTAAATTATATTCATCAAGACAGTTAGTTCAAGACGGTTATAATTAATTAATTGGTTAATGCAGTGACAGTATGGAGTTAATTCACTAAGGAGACAGTTCGACAGTTAGTGAATTTATTAAGAAGTTAAGCAGTCAATAGTACAAGCAGATTGAGGGAGCCTTGTAACTGGCTACCTACATCATGAGAGTTGGAAATCTTTTGATTCCAAGCCTTACTTCAAAGGACTTGTGAATGGATGCATCTCCATAGGTTTGGTTCTTCAGTGACCGTTGAAGGATAAGGATTTTTAATGTGAGCAAATATAGCTCCAGAGAAATAAAATCACTTTTGAGTTTATCGATTTATAATTAAATCTTTTAAGAGTAGAGAGGCCCAACACGGCCGTAACTTACTATACAATATCAAATGTACTCTTTCTTTATAACACGTAAAATAAACACGAGAGAATAAATATGAGAAAATGCCCTAATTCGGCGGAGAGAAATATTATATTTAACACGTGAATTGCGAGTTCTTAACTACTCGCTGTGATGGCTCCATGGCCATGTGTAAACTTGAACTGCTCTTACTGAACTGATAAAACACTACATAATGCGTAAAATGGGAAGATTACCCCTATTTTATTTAGGTGTGAAAAATATTTAACAGGGTCAGACGCCAAACGCCAGGGTGTCGCGTTCAAACTTGATAAAGTGTGTGTTCTAGTTATTATACACTAAGAAAAGTCAAAGAATTACATTTTTATTTTATATTTTAAAAACAATATGTTCATTTCTGGAACACAGATAGTATACAGTATATTTGAAAGTATATTATATGGAGATTAGAAGAATTCTAAATTATATTATCTATATGGTGATTGGAGATTATTAAAAAGAAAAATATTTAAAATTGTTGGGAGCTGATAATTAAAACATTTTGGTATATTTGGAAAAAACGATTTCACAAATACAAGGATAACCGAGGCTGATTAAGAAGATATTGAGTGGTGATTATAACTTTTTTTTGGAAAACAGTTTCATTTAGGCATTCAGTGATAGAAAGGTACCAAATTTGTTAATATAATTTAATAATTGTAAGAATTTCAAATTTTAGATAGGTTGTTTTAAATTTATATTGTTTATATTAGATATATATGTGTGTTTCATAATAGTTCTAATAAAGGTAAATTTAAAAAAGTACTTACAAACTAATTCTTTAAAAACCGCGATAAAAACCCTATACTTATACATATATTATTCAAAATTACTCATAGCTCAAACACAAACAAAACATAGCAATATATATATATATATATATATATATATATATATATATATATATATATATATATATATATATATATATATAGTAAACTCTTAAATATTGGGGAAATCTGCAAATTTTGCAGATTTCCCCAATATTTAAGAGTTTACTATTTAACTTATCTGCAAAGATTAAATTTCTTTTCTATATATATATATATATATATATATATATATATATATATATATATATATATATCTAAAACCTAGAGCTAAGATTAATATTATTACTAAAATTAATATTAAACTCACTAGTCTTCCGGGTTGAACCGCGTTGTAATCCATTTTGCCAAGCTTTCGGCATCCTCTTTGATGCCTTCCTCAGGGCTTCCGAGGTCTCAGTCTCCCGAGCCCCCAGACACTACTGCACTGTTCACTATTCACGGCACGATCACTACTACGGCTGGGAACAGGAGACGATACATTTATACTGTCGATGATGGCGTGGCCTAGGTGGGGGTTGGCGCGAGAATTGGTGCTGGGGTTGGCGCGAACATTTCCGACTGTGGAATTTTGATTCGAGGATGGAGGGGGCGATATTTTCTTTATGAGAGGCCTCCATGTAGAAGGTAACCGTATGGCGTCATCTCTTTTATTAAGACAATTTGGCCTTTTTTCTATTTCTATGGCTTCTCGGATGATTCTTGGTTTATAGAAGCGGATGGGGGCTATGGTTCTGGAGTTTTCAAAATCGATTTTATGACCTGTATGAAGATGATGTTGACCAAGGGCTGAAATTGAATCAGAATTGCGAACAGAAATGGAATGTTCATAAATCCTGTTTTGGATTCTACGGTTTGTTTGGCCTATATAGGATCGGGGACAGTCTGCACAAGGTATTTCATAAACTCCGTGTTGTTCATTTGGAATATTGTCTTTGATAGATCGGACAAGAGATGAAAGTTTTTGTTGGGGAGTAAATATTGTTTTTATTCCTCTTGGTTTCAGAATTCTGTCGATTTTGTCAGTGACACCTTTGATATAAGGAAGAAAAGCTTTCGTATGATAAGGGTCTGAGTCTTTGAGTTGAGGATGAGTGGGAGATTGATGTCTGCGAATGCTCCTATTGATGTGATTTTCGTGGTAACCGTTTTGGATTAGGGCTTGTTTTAAACAAGAGAGCTCAGCGGGTCTACTTGCATCATCGGAAAGGCGTATTGATCTGGAGACAAGGGTATTAATGACTGAATTGATTTGTGAAGGTGGATGGTGAGAGTTGGCATGCAAGTAACGATTGGTATGTGTGGGTTTTCGATAAACAGAGTAATGGAAACCTTGGGATTGGTTTTTCTTGATGAAAACATCGAGAAACGGTAGGGATGAATCAGTTTCCATCTCCATCGTGAACTGGATACTGGGATGTATACCATTCAGATGAGTTTGAAAAGACACTAAAGCATCCCTGCCATGGGGCCAAATGACGAATGTATCGTCAACATATCGTAGCCAACAAGTGGGTTTGAGCATTGATGTGGATAGTGCTCGGATCTCGAAGTCTTCCATAAAGATATTGGCAATTACTGGAGATAGAGGGGAGCCCATTGGGGCACCATTTATTTGTCTGTAGAATTTGTTTTGAAAGACGAAATAGGTGTTGGACATACAATGTTTAATGAGAGATAAGTGATCTTGTTGAATATTGTGTTTAGTTTTAAGAATGTTTAAAGTTTCATCTATTGGAATGTTTGTAAAGAGTGAGACAATATCGAAACTTACTAGAATGTCTGACGGTGATATAGGGTATTGCTTAAGAAGTTCGATGAAATGAAAAGAGTTTTTGACGAAGGATGAAGCATTTTCGGCGAAAGGTTGTAGAGTTTTGGCCAAATACTTGGCCAAGGGTTGTGTAGGGCAGTTGTATGCACTGACAATGGGACGAAGAGGGATATCGGGTTTATGAATTTTGGGTAGGTCATATATTCGAGGTGTTCTTGAAGATTTTTCACGAGGAATTAGAGATTTTTTGATGTCAACAGGAAGAGAGGTTTTATTGATGATGGCTTTTGTTGTTTTCTCCAGATAGGTTGTTGGATTATTAGGAATTGGTTTGTAGTCTGAAGTATTAACGAGATTTGAGAGTTTATTAAGGTAAGAAGACGTGTTTAGGATGACTGTGGCGTTTCCTTTATCGGCAGGAAGAATGACAAGATTTGGATTTGACTGAAGTTCTTTCAGGGCTTTTTTTTCGGATTGGCTAATATTTTGAATAGGCGGCTTTGAGTTTCTAAGAAGTCTAGAGATGTCTTGCCTGGTTATTTCAGCATCTTCGGAAGATAAACTGGAGATGGCTTCTTCAGTTTGACAGATGATTGTCTCAATTGGAATGTGACTTGGGGTAACAGAGTAATTGAAACCTTTTGCTGAAGCTTGTGTGGCAATGGTTGAAATAGGGGTATCAGAAAAGTTGTGGACCACTGTAGTGGGTTCCAATGTTGAGGATTTTGGAATTTGTTCGGAAATGAGATTCAATAATTTGCGTTTCTGAGTTTCACTTTTAGATTCGAAAGTGTTTAGGGCTGATTGTGTATTGATACGGTCGAAACTATCCCTAATATAGGATGTACATTGAAAGAATGAATAGATAGAATTTGGGAGATAGAAGAAGAAGAAGTGTGGTGTTTGAGTTTTAGAAATTTGGGAATGACTTTATGGTCTCGGCAGGCTTTAAGGAAAGTTAAATCACAAAGAAGACGATTCTTACGTAGTAGTTGGTTGCTATATGATTTAGTGAGCTGGTAAAATTCCTCCCCGTTGATAGTAGTAGTAAAACTACTAAAAAAAGTTGCAGACTAAAGTTTAGTTAAAGCAGATAAAAGTTTTTTTCTCACAAAAGAAAAACAGAAAACACATGTAATGTTAAAATTCACTAAGACTGGTACAAAGACAATGCACAATTTCAACTAATTGTGTGTAGGACCGAATGTCCTCTCTCGAGAGTTTTACATCTTATAAATTCTTATTTCTTATTAAACTGTACAGAATGTCATGTAAAGTGAAAAAACGTGGTTGATTGTAGGTTGGAAGACACTAACCTCTAAAATCTTCTTCTCTCTTATATGGTCAAAGTAGAGGGGAGACTTTAGTGGCCCTTGTCTTATTGGTTGTCTGTACCTGTATTAGAATAGAATCTAAGGTAGGAGATATTTTAAGTAACATTTTTAAATTGTTAACATGATTGAAGATCATGGTAACAAGAGTGTAATAAATAGATTTTGGTTGATTCCAAGACCTAGTTATTTTGTAAAGGTTGAAGATTAATAAAGTACTGTTATATTTAAGTTTTGATATGAAATGTTAATTATTGTAAATTGATAAAGTGCTGTATGATTTTTTTACTTTAAGAGTCTATTTCTATTTACTTTAAGAGTATATTTAAGAGTCTACTTTAAAAGTCCATCTGATGTCCTTCATTTACTACATGAAGTGCTAATGAGCAACGGTCATGATGCAGTCTGCAGTCGCTTTTGTGTGAAATTATGCGATTTTTTAGATGCCTTTCTGTGTGGCCTATGTATTTTTTATTGCAGTTTTTGCATGGAATGCTGTCGACTACATGTGACATCTGCTCTCTAGGAGTTTTGTCTTTTACTTTTGTGTGAAGGTTTTTAATTGAAAATACCGTTTTGTTGGCAATTTTGAAATTATAAAAAGAATTAAGTACCCTTGCTAGTCTGGGTGTGAGTTCTTTGATGTAAGGTAGAGAAATCATTGTGTATTCAGTGTTTTGTTCATTGGTTGTAATAACATTTTCTCCTATTTCTCGGTTATTAGTGTCAATTTGCTCGGAGCTACCCATTTCTCCTTGGATATTTGTGTTGATGTTGTTTAATTCATCAACTATACCTTGAGGAAGGGATAAAGGGGTATCATAAAGGATTTTCTTAACTAAATCAGAGGGATAAGAGTTATCTGTAAATAGGTTGTGCAAAAGTTTGAGGTTCTTTTCGTGGAAGGTTATATCTGAAATTTTCATCACTCTGGTCTTCATTTGTTTTAATAAATTAATTTTCATTGAATGTTTGTGATATGATAGGTAGTGGAGATATCTACCTGATGGTGTTGGTTTTCTATACCAGTCCACTAGAATATTGTTATTGCTAGTTCTAATTAGTTTGGTGTCGAGGAAGGGAACAGATTGTTCATTATCCTCTACTTCTATAGTGAACTGTATATATGGATCATTTTATCAGTCTTCAACAGTTATTTGGATCTATCAACGAAATATTGGATCAATAAAGGACTAAAGAGTACACTTAGCCTATCCTTTCAGCTGTTTTTACCCAAAGAGTCTAACTTGGTTTATCTTCTAACTTAATCAGCTGTGATTAACACCATATATATATATATATATATATATATATATATATATATATATATATATATATATATATATATGTATGTATATATATATATATATATACAGATTGAACGAAATAAATTCGGAACATACGAAATATTATGTATTTCGGCTCAATTCTGCTGTAGGTGGTTGGCCAACAAAAGGTTGTCAAATAATTATATTATAAAAATCCAATACTTCAGCGGGCTGCTGGATTCTGAACTAATTCAAGAACTTTCATAGGTGGTCAAACCACCTATCGCTTCCTAAAGCCGGCCACTCACGGTACAGCGGTGTCATTCGACATAATCGGACAGAGGCGTTGTTCAATTTGTTGGTATATCTGGTGCGCCCACACACCATACTGCGCCGCAGTATTTGTTCGGTTCTCGACCATGTCAAATCAAACAATCATTTTAGCGTCTCTTACTTTGTGTATAACGAAGCGTAAAAAGAAACCTAAAATAAAACATAGATTTTCTTCCAAAGAATCCAAGATTTTGGTGCAAAATAAATCTCGTCTGTCCCTGCACCCGATTTACTGGACTGCACTGCTAATTTTAATTCTCTTTTATAGGATGTTCTAAAATTATTAATTTTTTTTCTTAAATACTCTTCATACATACTCTTCTTGAAACTTTAAAACTAGAATGTCCATTGCCTGTTTTCGGGCATTTCTATCGTGATACGTTTTACCTTTTATTCGCTATAAGCATTCTTGTTTTTTATATAATTTAAAAAACTCTTTTATATAATATAATATATATAATATAATATAATATTTTTATATAATCTAAAAAATTCTCGCTAAATCAAGCCATTTCGATTTTCTATAATATGATCAAAGCAAGTGTTGTAGTTAAATACGAAGTTGAACAACGCCGCTGTATCGTGAGTGGCCGCCTTTAGGCAAGCCCCTCTTTCGTTTATCGGAGATGGAGATTTTGAGCGGTGTTGCCAAAATCATTCCACTAGATGTTTCTAAAATAACTACAAAGTTCTGAAATAACTACAAATCATTATTGTTTATTTTTGTTATTAGTCTGTTGTAGTAGATTGGTAAATACAATGAAAAATATAGGCAAATATCCGATTTATTTAAAGATACGAAGAAGATATAACTCTCAAAAAGATCCGCAAATCGGATTATTACACGGCGATTGGCAACATTGACTTTGAGCTGCGCTCTAGACTATGATGCTTTCTAAAAGAACACGGATAGTTGAACGATATTTTATACAATGTCTAACACCGTGTATGGATTTATTTTTGTCCATGTTATTGTGATATTTAAAGTCTTGGTGCGCCAAGCAATTAATTAGCTAATTAATTAATTAATTAATTCAAATTATTTAAATGATATGATTATGACTCTATCACACTTTTTAATTCTCTTTTCTCAGGGTTAAATTCGTGCTTCAATATCTATGCTATTACATGTGAAAGGTAAGGTCCAAAGAATACCGGAATAATAAAAAACACATATGATATAACACTATATATTGAAATAAAAATAATGAAATAATTCACACTCAAATGTTTTCGATAAACAAAATCTCATATAATGATTCTCAAAATTTTGTTCTACGTACGTGAACCTTCAAAATTAATGGTACAACAATATTAGTTGAAATCTCAAAATCCAAATATTATTCTATATCTCCTAATCAAAATATTTATATCCTTTCTAAATTAAGTGTAAAAATTGTGTTATCAATGAAAGAAAAACTGCAGAAAACAAAACTATCTCTCTCTGATGATGAGTGGTCCAAATCCTTGTTATTTGTAGACTATACTATTTACTCGTGGCCGCTCCCTAGGTAATCAGCAATCTTACAACAAATTATTGCAAGTATATCGTCCTTAATGATCTCCTTCAAATGCACGAATCGTTCAAATTATGCTAGCTTCTTCTTCTCTCAATAAACTGAATCTCTCGTTGGCCTGAGTGAAAAATGACTCTTGGAATATCTTTTCTTTACGATAAACTGAATCTCTCGTTGGCCTGAACAGTGACTCTTGGAATATAAGTAGAAAAATATGACTTACAATATTTTACTGGATCAGCTTCTGTCAGATACACTAACTACACGAAAACTCACAAACTTTCACTGCTACTGCTTCCTACCTCTGGGAAACTACCCGAGAACAACGGCCGTTCGCCTTGCACCCTTGGAAACCAACTGATTATCTTTTCTCTCTCAAAAATCTAGCTAAACTTTCATTCCTACATACCTATCCCACCTTTTTCAATCTCCGCCAATCAAAGCTCGTCACAATTCCCCCATTTTTTCATTTCGATAACAAACAAATTTTTACCTATAATTATAAAATTTCCTAAAACTTATTTACAAATAATATTTTTCTACAATTCTTAAAAACTAACAAAAACCTCTTTCTAAAATCTATTCTATTGTCCTTAATCACTGCAATAATGTATTTGGAAAAACCCGGTTCAATTGTCTTTGGATTTCACTTAAAATTATGCGGGTCACTCAAGTATAGTATAACAAAGGTAATAATTTATGCATAGCTTACATTTTGTTTAATACAGGTAATCCAAAAATTTAAAAACTTTCCTTCTTCGAAATGTTTGTTGGTTATTATCCTACTTATCTGAATTATTTTAATGTTTTTGAACTTTGAAATATTTTAATCAAACCAATATTTTTCTCGATTTTACATATCATAACAAATCCCCGCCATTTGATCTGCCGAAAACTCTTTGTTAAATTTAAAAAAAATGACAAAAGTTTTCTAGGATCAAATTATTTCACTGTTATTAAAACCTACTTATGATACTGATAAATGTCGTGAATGTTAAAATACCCCGTATATTGCCTGTCTTTATACGGGATTGGATATCTTTTCGTTTTAAATTTTTCCAAGTATTTAATCTTAAAACAATGTTCATAATTTTTCGCCACATGGCTTTCTTCAGATATTCCCATTTCTCGTGATATTTTCCATTCTGTAGCTCTTGGTTTATTTTCCTCTGTTTATTTTTTAACCATAAATAGTTGAGAAATTTATTTTCGAAATCTGTCCAAATTTTAAACTCATCTTCTTTGCTTTCATACCATAATGCTGCTCCTTCTTTCAGATGGTTTCTAATAGTTTCTTTGCAATCGTCAACATATCTCACATGTTTCAATTTGGTTTTCAAATTTTTAACAGACAGTACTGGGTGTGTTTTTCTAATATCCCCGTCAAATTGTATTTTCGCCTTGCTTGTTTCATAGGTAAACATTTCCCATTTTTCCCCGGAATTTTGTTCCTTCTTGATTTCCTCCATTTTTCTTTCTATTTCTCGCAAGTCTTCTTGTAACGCGTTTTCAAATTTTGTTTCTAATTTTTCTAATTCCTTTTTCTGGACAGTCTTATTATTTTTTATTTTAGTTTCTATTTCTTCTCTCTGCATCTCTGGTTTCCTCTCTGTTTCTTCTCTAACTTTTTCTTCATTTTCATATTTGTCCAAACGCTTTTCCATTTTCCTATCATTTTCTTCTAATTTCTGTTCTATTGCTTGTCTTGTTTCCCGTTGGTTTCCTTCCATTTTTAGTGATGTTTCTTTTTGGTTTTTCGCTGCTGTTTCATTCATTGTTTGTTTTGTCTTTTCTTGGTTTCTATCCATTTTCTTTGATGTTTCATTTATTGTTTGTGAAAATTCATCCATTTTTCGTAACGTTTCTTTGTGGATTTTATCCATTTTCTCGTAATGGAGTTGCATTAGTTGAAATATTTTATCTATTTCTGATGATTCATTTCTCTCCTTAATTATTGTAACATTTCCTTCGTTATCCGATCCTTCTTCAACAATTGTTTCCTCTTCTCTGTTATCCTCCTTCCTTTCTTGCATTTTGCTTTGACTCCTTGTGGTCGACATGTTTATTTTCGTTACTGTTTTTGTCCCCGCCAAATGTGAAATTTTACAACACTCTATATGTTGCAGAACACGACAAATATTTCTCTCCAATTGTAATAAATTTTCACGACAAATATCAAATATGCAATCAGTAAAATTCAAATAATTCAAAATAAATATCAAATGTACGATTGGTAAAATAAAATCAAATAATTCAATAGCAGTAAATATCAACTAACTACAATCAATCCATAAATCAAATTTATATCCACTGGAAAAAATTGTCAAAATACTTTCAAATTCAAATTCCCTCAATGTTATATGTTTTTATCTCTGGATCACCTGTACTTATTCCAGATCTCTTTCCCTTCCTTCAAATGTAAAGCTGCGATATTTTCAAGCCCCACGTTTTGGAAGCCAGTAATTGTGATATTTCAAGTCTTGGTGCGCCAAGCAATTAATTAGCTAATTAATTAATTGATTAATTAAAATTATTTAAATGATATGATTATGACTCTATCACACTTTTTAATTCTCTTATCTCAGGGTTAAATTCGTGCTTCAATATCTATGCTATTACATGTGAAAGGTAAGGTCCAAAGAATACCGGAATAATAAAAAACACATATGATATAACACTATATATTGAAATAAAAATAATGAAATAAATTCACACTCAAATGTTTTCGATAAACAAAATCTCATATAATGATTCTCAAAATTTTGTTCTACGTACGTGAACCTTCAAAATTAATGGTACAAACAATATTAGTTGAAATCTCAAAATCCAAATATTATTCTAAATCTCCTAATCAAAATATTTATATCCTTTCTAAATTAAGTGTAAAAATTGTGTTATCAATGAAAGAAAAACTGCAGAAAACAAAACTATCTCTCTCTGATGATGAGTGGTCCAAATCCTTGTTATTTGTAGACTATACTATTTACTCGTGGCCGCTCCCTAGGTAATCAGCAATCTTACAACAAATTATTGCAAGTATATCGTCCTTAATGATCTCCTTCAAATGCACGAATCGTTCAAATTATGCTAGCTTCTTCTTCTCTCAATAAACTGAATCTCTCGTTGGCCTGAGTGAAAAATGACTCTTGGAATATCTTTTCTTTACGATAAACTGAATCTCTCGTTGGCCTGAACAGTGACTCTTGGAATATAAGTAGAAAAATATGACTTACAATATTTTACTGGATCAGCTTCTGTCAGATACACTAACTACACGAAAACTCACAAACTTTCACTGCTACTGCTTCCTACCTCTGGGAAACTACCCGAGAACAACGGCCGTTCGCCTTGCACCCTTGGAAACCAACTGATTATCTTTTCTCTCTCAAAAATCTAGCTAAACTTTCATTCCTACATACCTATCCCACCTTTTTCAATCTCCGCCAATCAAAGCTCGTCACAATTCCCCCATTTTTTCATTTCGATAACAAACAAATTTTTACCTATAATTATAAAATTTCCTAAAACTTATTTACAAATAATATTTTTCTACAATTCTTAAAAACTAACAAAAACCTCTTTCTAAAATCTATTCTATTGTCCTTAATCACTGCAATAATGTATTTGGAAAAACCCGGTTCAATTGTCTTTGGATTTCACTTAAAATTATGCGGGTCACTCAAGTATAGTATAACAAAGGAAATAATTTATGCATAGCTTACATTTTGTTTAATACAGGTAATCAAAAAATTTAAAAACTTTCCTTCTTCGAAATGTTTGTTGGTTATTATTCTACTTATCTGAATTATTTTAATGTTTTTGAACTTTGAAATATTTTAATCAAACCAATATTTTTCTCGATTTTACATATCATAACAATATATATATTCTCTTCTTTTCATTAATTGTTGTATTGATTTCTCAACTTTAAATTTCTAAGAAATCTATTTTATTCTACTAAAAAATCTATTTTATGTAACAATAAAACACTGAAAACTTTGTTTTCAAACTTCCACAAAATTTATTTCTTATCACTACAGCTGTTTCGGCTGATTGCCTTTCTCAAGTGATCTATTTTTGGCATGCGTTTACATTTTATAGTCTCTAATAAAATAGGTTGAGGAGGGGAGAACTGTTTGTCACAAGTTGGTCATTCAGAATTAGATCTGTGTTTTTTAATTTGTTGATTTCCATAGATTCTAACAAGGATAGCTTAAGGTGGTATGTCACAATGTTAAAATTTATATACTTTTTAGGTACGGTTATCGTCACTATTTCAAAACAAATCTTAAAGTTATGATTATGTACGTAAACTGTAAACTTTCTATTTTAATGATATCTAGTTAACATTTCCAAAAACAGCAGTATTTTTTTCATAACTGTACTTAAATGAATCCATGTCATAACTTACGTGGTAACGTGCCTAAAAGTTGGTATTGTGAAATAATTATTGAACTTAGGTGCAAAATAACTACGTTAAATAATTAACTATCCAAAAACCTTTATTTTAAGCAAATGTTTGTTATCCATACTGCTGTAATTTTTAAATTAACTGTACCTAAAGAAACAATTACAATTAAAAGCTGCAATCTAGGGATTTTGTTGATGTTACTGTAATAAGTTGGCATTTTGATAGTGAGAAATTTGTTCAGCTATCACTTAACAGATGATAAAATATGTTCGCAGTGTTCCCAAACGTAAAAAAATAAAATCGGTAGAATTCTTTTAAAAAATCGATATATTGTGGAGTAAAATCGGTAGATCTTTTAAAATATAATATTTTGTTTAAATTTCATAATTATTTGCAATCCGTTTAATTAAGAAACAATAAAATTTGTTTATTCATTTAAATCTAATAAAATAAAAAAAATGAGAACCGAGATACTGAACTTAAAACGAGAATGTTGGCACTACTGGCACGTTGGCACTTGGCTGGCAGTAACATTTAACGCATTTAACCGATTTCTAACTCGATACTCGATGCATTTAACAGTAACGAAGCGGGAAATACAAGGCTTCTCTCTGTTGTCACATTTAAATTGGGTACATATACTACATGTTATACTGAGTATAAGTAGACGAGAGAAGAAAAAAAGACTTTAAAACTTTATTGGTCATATTAAGAAAAAAATATATAAATATAAACTCAAACTGATTAAAATCTAAACTCTTAACTAATTAATTCCTATAAAGATGATTATAACTGACTGAAATTTAAATCTTTAAATGAGTCTGTGACTAGGAATCGAATACTTATCCGAAAACCGAAACCTCGAATATAAAATCCTTTTACAAGGAAATATGACTACCAAGTTTTTACGTGAGGTACACTCGGAAGCTTTGTTCCAGTTTTAAGTCTCCTAACTTGACAAATTCCCAGAACCAAGCGGTCGGGATCACAATGGATTTTGATTCATTTATTATTGTATTATTAGCTTTTATGACATCATGTACTTTGTAAAGTACCGCTTAGGTATCATTTAAGAATAAATATTTGAATGTTTTCACACGTTTTCGTGAATACACAAAAATGCTCAATGCAAATTACAGGTATCGCAAGAAAAATTGTTTTGTCTCTTACATATTTCTTCTCAAATTTAAGAATAAGTAAAAATTTCTATCTGAATATAAAATTCGGTACAATTTAAGCCTTTTTCGGTACATCGGTAGAAAAACGGCGATTTATCGGTAGGTTTGGGAACACTGAGTTCACGTGTCATTTAGTAGAAGGCAGCAGTGACACAGTATAGTGCTTTAAGAGAAGCACTATACTGTGGCAGCATGATATAAGGATACCAGATATGATATTGCCACGCACTAAACTCGTACGCTCACGCGCATGACGTCACCTTGTGCTAAATTTTCAAAATGTATTCATGCTTGGGGATGAAACAAACTGTTAAAATTTTAATATAATTTACTAGATGTTTTATTTACTACGTGAATTTAAGCTTAAGTATTTAAATAAGTATATTGTAAAAAATAACAATTTTCCCATAAGAGTGAAGTTTGATGAAGGGAGCCATGGCCGAATGCCACAAATTGCAAACTATGGAATGTGATTTTCATACAATATATATTTTATATATAGTAGTTAGGTATTATTGACTGACACGTTAGGTAAACTATTTCTTTTGAGGTTGCAGTCATTAATAGGGCAGAATAAGTAAAACTCTTTGTTCTTTTATTTAGCTTTCACAAAAATTTATTAGCTTCTTCAGGATATGCTAAAATATGGTTATAATTATTTAATCTCCTACCTACATATATATATATATATATATATATATATATATATATATATATATATATATATATATATATATATATATATATAAGGTAGTCCAAAGTTTTTTGACTAGTTTGGAAAAAAATATGTAAATACTTTTTTCTTTTTGGGTGTGGTAGTGAATTCATCAAAATAGCTAACAAGAACATCAAAACCATACGTCAGCTATATAGCAAAATAAAACAACCCCTAACTACTTTAGAGTCAAGAGATGTTGTTTATTGCATTCAATGTACTGAATGTCCATCCACGTACATTGGTGAAACTGGAAGAAATCTGTCTAGTCGTATCATTTCTCATAAGAGTGACTGTAGACTAAATAAACCCACTTGTGCTTTGGCAGAACACACTATCGATCTAGACCATAAGATAGATTTCAACAATGTTAAAATATTAGCCAGAGAGAAAAATAAATTTAAGAGAACATTCTTAGAAATGGTACATATCAGCAGGAGTGATAACAACAATCTGAATAAAAGATCTGAGATCCAGAATCTTAGCAAAATTTACAATTTTATTTTGACTTTTGACTAGGGTTTTCTGCATCTCAGAGTGCTTCATGTTTCGTAAATTCCATTATTAATTGCTATAATTATCATGATTAACTTCAGTTATTATTCAGATGTTCATTTTGTTTTGTTTGTTTGTTTTTTCTAAACCTATTTACTAAATACTATTTTCTTTTTATTTTTTGACATAATAAAACCTTTTTTTAAATTTCCCTCTCAATTCTAAGTTGGTAACATGGTTGGTAGTACCTAAAATCACAAACGGCATTTTGTTAGACATCAGTTTGAAAGTTTGTTTTTTGTAGTTACATCGAACTATTTAAACAACAATAGTTCCTCCTACTACCTCTTTCTGTTCGTGAGATGTGACTGAATTCAAACCTGCGAAGACGACTGTTTTTTGTCAAACATGTCGTCTTATTTTTTACTTTTTAAACTTTGTAACATGTTCTTTAATTTTTAAGTATTTTAAAGTTTTTAAAATTTTTAATGCCTTCAATAATTCAGATCACATTATGTTATTTAACGTTGTGTTTTATATGCTATGAATCTTACTTTCTGGTAAGTTTTTATAACTTTTATATTACATCAGCCTAATGTTATAACACAGTAATTTTCATTGTAGACCTTGATAAAGGTGGCAAATAACCACCGAAAGCTCGGATTTCAGAATAAATAGTACGCCTTAGCAAAGCTCTATTTTTTATTGACTACCACACCCAAAAAGAAAAAAGTATTTACATATATATATATATATATATATATATATATATATATATATATATATATATATATATATATATATATTTCTTTGAGGTTGCAGTCATTAATAGGGCAGAATAAGTAAAACTCTTTGTTCTTTTATTTAGCTTTCACAAAATTTATTCGCTTCTTCAGGATATGCTAAAATATGGTTATAATTATTTAATCTTCAACTATTATATAATAAAGTATTCAACTAGTGAATTCAGAGGTTAATCGGTCGTTCAGGTTGGCAAAATAAAAAACAGAAGTCAACTACTTCATAAGTTTATAGAAGACATTTCGCTTTATACTTCTAAAGCTTTATCAGTTCTAACTCAATATGTAGTATTAAAGATGTTATTATATATGTACTTAAGTTTACTCATTATTTAGAACTAACCAAAAAAAAAACAGAAACAAAGGACACAAAAACTTTGCAAAAAATAATATCATTCGCAGAAACGAAGATTTAACAAAATTTTAAGCGTACATTTGGCTTCATTTAGAGATGGTTCTCCAATGAATACAAACAAAACACTCACCAGTGTTTTGTTTGTCTTCATTGGAGAACCATCTCTAAATGAAGCCAAATGAACGTTTAAAATTTTGTTAAATCTTCGTTTCTGCAGTCTATTATTAGTCTAAATAATGAGTAAACTTAAGTACATATATAATAACATCTTTAATACTACATATTGAGTTAGAACTGATGAAAGAAGTATAAAGCGAAACGTCTTCTATAAACTTATAAAGTAGTTGACTTCTGTTTTATATTTTGCCAACCTGAATGACCGATTCATCACTTCAATCACTTTCAACAAAGTGCTTAGAGCAAACACGAGCAAATTTAACATTAAAATTATCCTGGCGTTTACACAAATGTTTCCAAACAGCTTGCATTTCCTTGTCTTTTGGAAAGCTATAAAATGTTGTACCGGGTACAAAACTCTTGCACATATTGTCAACGGCACAACCATACACTGCACACCTCATATCGGGAAAAATTTAAAGCCTTGTAACATTTTTAAAATATTATTTTATTAAATATTGGCTATGAACCGTAAATGTAGATAAACGTCAAAACACAATATGGCGAAATTTAGCACAAGTTGACGTCACAAAAGTCATGCATAAGCCACGCCCACATGCGCGGTATCTTATCTGTTTGTATTTGTATCATGCTGTGGCAGTGATGTATCAAATAGCGATATATGCGCGTTTGCTGAATTTAAGAAAAATCTGCAAAACATTGAGAACTAGTTTTGTGGTTATTCCAATTGTCTATGAGTTATGCAGTAACCATAGTAACGAATCACGTGGTTTTGTTAGCAAGGCAGCCCCTCCCAGTAGTTAATATTGCGGCTTTGTTTGACTTTCTATGTTCAATCATGATTGTATATACAAGTATACCATTTTTTTCCTTGGCACCCTGACGTTATATAATCGTGGTTGAAAGTCAAACTATGGTCAATAAAGTTTATTGCGGGATTATACTGGTTTCTACATAATATATAAATATAAAAACAATTCGTTTTATTAAATTTTTAACAAATTTAATTTTTATAGACAAAACAATATTATGTAATGATCGATTAAATTTTGTAGATTAATTATTTCCGAAAGAAAATAAGATTATTGATATTTACTGGGTCATAATTAGAAATGAGATGAAAATCTGAAATTTTCTGAGGAAAACACTTCCCCTGTTGACATTAGATATGAAAAAATTGTTGTTACCTATACTTCATCTAATTTAGATAACGACTTACGTCATTATATACGTCAGAGATCGAAGTTGACATAGTTGCCAAAGTATAAAAAAATCCTGACTCCATTTTAAATCAAATAGGTCACATAATTATTGCAAAAGTATTACCATCTCTTTACGACTATTTAAATTCTTACGTGACATTTTTGAAATAAAACACACTAATTTTGTTCTAAAAAGAACAGATTTTATTAAATAGGTAAAAATATAAAACAGGAGGTATTCACTTTAAAATTCAAAATAATAAAGTACAAAAAGTGTCAACACCGCAACTGTCAAATAAGTGTTACCAATTTATGCCAAAATTTTACCTTCGTTCGATTACAGTTACAGTGTGTTCGGAATAAATGTTCTTGATAAAAACTCTTTATAATGGATTTATACAAATTAAATGAAACATATTATTGTGTATTTATTTAAGTTAACATTAATAGAAATTTTTAAATATTATTTATACGCGTATATAATAAAATATGTCTAGTGGCTGTAATGCCAGTGTACTCGGTAAAGTGATTCTAAAAAGAACACACCTAAACCCTAAATATTTCGTGTTGGTATCATATGACGTCACAGGCTATGACGCCGATGACGTGCATCGTTATATAAATTAGATGAAGTGTATAATATAATATTATAATAATTATTATAAATATATTATTAATCATTAATATTATATACATATTTTAAATTTCTTATAAATACTGTTTTTATACATAAATAGTCGATCCAATTACCATAATCCCTTTTTGATCATTATTTACCTGTTTTTCAAACAATTGCAAATTTCTTTTCAGTTTGGAATAAATATTTTTGGATAGATAAATAATTCAGAATTGTCGCCTGAAATGTGAGTAATAAAATACCTCCAAATGAAGTGAACGTTTTGTGTATACAATGTCAAGTAACAAAAATCCCTAATCAGCACATCCAGCTGATTGCTGGTGTAAGTGTAAGCGTAAGGCAATTAAAATTTATGACGTGTTCGTCTGGGAATGTAGTATCTTTCATATTAATAATAATATTTGAATTGCATAGTATGCATAGATACAGTTAGTCGAATTTGGGAAACTGTATTAAAATAAAATCACACTTGTGTAATTTAATACAAAAGTAAGCTTTTTGTACATACTTAAAATTTAATTTTGTATTATTTCGGCGAAAACGCAGAACGGTATTGCATTTACGAAAATTGCTATTGTTTCCCGGGAATTCTTACAAGTAAATAATACAATGAGTTTTGTGAAGTGGAGAGTACGGTACTTAAAAGTATATTCGAAGAAGCTTCCGAAGAAGCGCAAATTTAAATTACTTCCAATCGAGTTCAAAAATTATTCAGAGATTGCAGTCTAGGTTTGGCATACAGGATCTCCAAATTGAAGTTTACATTAGAGAGCTCTTAAAGTTAATTTTAAGTCGAGTTTCTTAGTAATTTTTTCGTGTCCATGGAAAATATTGGAAAAACTGCAGAAGTTACAACTTTAAAAACACACTTTAGAGTGGGTTAATGACATTTTTACAGAGTGAAGTTTAAAATGAAAAAAAAAATTGATTTAGCAACGGAAGGTTTTCGTTTACTGGCTGAAAATGAATATAAATTCAATAGTCTTATTGCCAAGATAAATGTATAATTACAAAGAACTGATCAGTCCTTAGCGTCCGCTGATGAGTTAATAAATTATGAGGTTTACAGGTGTATATTTTTATTATAAGTAATTTTTTGTACTTGAAATAAATTTAGTTTCTTACAAAACTAATATGCACCATTTAAAATGTTTACAAAACTAAAAAAAAAACAAAACAACAATTTAACTTCAAAGGTAAATGAACCTCAATGCAACACGATACAAAAATTATATGGAATGATCCAATCCAAAAATTGGAATTTGTGAAACTTCAAATAATACGATAGCTAATTTCAACTTACATTGCAGAAGACTGCCGACCGAGAGCGAACTATACCGATTCTCCCGATCGTATATTATATTTTAAGTTCCAGTACTTGGCCTCATTGGCAACACTGCCGCTGTTCAGATAATCAAATTTCGAGAAAATCAAAATATTAAAATATCATGCACGTGCTGCTATCTATTCAAAAAATTGTTAAACGTTAGTTTATTTGAATAACTGCGGCGTGAACATACCCCCTTAAGGCCTTTATTTTGAATGTGAAGAATTATAAATTCGTCATTAAAAGAATGATTGTGATCTAGAAGGTGAAGTGTGTAAGTAGAATCTTACTTACTTACTTACTCCGTGGCGTTACAACCCTTCGTGGGTTTTAGCCGACTCGACAACATGCCTCCACTGTTTTCTATCTTGAGCAACCTCCATCCAATTCTCCACGCCCATAGTGCTTAGGTCTCCTGCTATATTATCTCGCCACCGGAGACGAGGGCGTCCGCGTGGTCTCCTTCCAGTTGGGACTTCCTCCCACACCAGTCTTACTGTTCGTTCGTCAGAATGTCTTCTGAGGTGTCCTGCCCATTGGAGTCTTCTGGACTTTATTTCTTTTATGATGTTGGCGTCTGGGTAAAGTTCTTCAAGCTCTTTATTAGTTCTTATCCTATATTGTCCTGATGCTTCATCAAGCACCGGACCAAAGATCTTCCTTAGGATTTTTCTTTCCCAAACACGTAGTCTCTCTTCATTTGCCTTTGTCATCGTCCACGTTTCGCTTCCATACATCACAACGGGTCGTATGATTGTTTTATAGACCTGTATCTTCGTACCTCGTGTTAGTTGTTTTGATTTTATAAGGTTTTGGAGGGCAAAAATACATCTGTTGCCGGCCTGAATCCTGTTGTTTATTTCTTGTGATCCGTTATTGTCTTCAGTTATTGTTGTTCCAAGATACTTGAATTCTCTAACGCGCTCAAAGTTAAAGTCATCGATGGTAATGTTCTGACCGATTCTGTCTCTGCTTTGGTTATTGCGGCTCATATACATATATTTCGTCTTATTTTCGTTGATTTGGAGCCCCATCTTCTCTGCTTCCTTCTCAAACCTTACGAAAGTCTCCTTCATCTTTAATCGCGTGTTTCTGTTTTTCTATTATTGAAAGCCCTTTTATGTTCTGGTATTCGTTTATTAAAGTTTCTACCAGTTTGGCCGACGTAAGTTTTTTGTAGTCGCCACATTTAAGTTTGTACATACCACTGTGTAAGTGTTTTTTATTTTGGCTCTTGTTGTTTTTGATATATTTGCCTAGGTTGTTATTTGTTCGGAAAGCTGGTGTTATTCCTTTGTTTTTTATGTGTTTGGCTATTTTAGTTGATATATTGCCTGTATATGTAATCGAGCAGAAGGTACTGGGTTTTTTCTCTGGTGGTGGAAATACTAATTTCAGGGTTTTCTTGTGTAGTTTTTGATTTAACATTTTATTAATTGTTTGTTCGTTGTATCCGTTGTTTACTGCTATTTGCTTGATGATATTTAATTTTGTCTCAAAGTTTTATTTTGACATCGGAATTTCTGTTAATCTATGTAACATACTATGATAGGCTGCCAGTTTATATTGTGTTGGATGGGATGATGAATTGTGTTTAGTTGTGTCAGTATGTGTAGGTTTATGAAATATGGAGAAGTCATGTTTGTTTTTAAGTCTGATAATTTTTAAATCTAGAAAGTTTATGGATTGATTTTGTTCTGTTTCTATTGTAAATTCAATATGACTATGAAGTGAATTAATATACGATAAAAATTGATCGAGTTGCCTGTTAGTTCCTGTGAAACTGTGAATGCTAGGCACAGTTTGTAGTGTGGCTTCTTGTAAAAATAATGTTTATAAAAACAAGAAGTCTGCCAATTCTGATCAACAAATAACATTTTTCGCGTCTCTCAAAAATACAAAATTAGAAAAAATATGGGTTATGCGCTATTGCAGAAAAGATAAAATAAATATAAAAACTGCAAGAGTACCTATGTAGTAATAATTTCAAGCATGATTTTGTGGATAACATGTATGCTCGAATAATGGGAACTATGCCTAAGTTGAAATTAAAGAATAGAGGTTAAGTGCTGTTGACTTGATGTAATTCTGTTCATTATCATCACTATTTTATAGCAATTCCGAGTAAAAACTTAAAATTTCAAGATTTTTAAAAACAAACAAAATGTGAACCTACAGCAAGAAGAGATAGAGTAGTAATGAAAACCCAAAAAGCTATCATTGAAGACTTATTAGAAAAATATTTAAAAAATGAATAAAATAATTATGTAGTGTATATTTATATTTATTAGAAATATAATAAACTACATAGTTACGTTTTTTACCAATTAAAATTTATTACGTATTATTTAAATTCTTATATTAAATTATACCAGTAATTCCAACTCAGATAATCCTAGCTGACCTCTAAGGGCCGGTAATTTATTCAAAAGGTAACCCAGTATTGATAATTCAGTATATGCGACAAATTTTAAGTGTAAAATGGAGATGAAAATCCTAAAATTTACTTAAATCAAGAACTTTATTCTGATTAATTTTAAGTATCAAACTACCTACATATCAACAGTTTTCCATAATTAGATATTATAATCCACTAAACATCTTTACTATTTTCTATACATCAAATACATGAAAACGCCGATTAACAATGTTACGATTCAAATTACTGTACTCTCGTGACGTAATTTCGGGCTTAATGTTCATTGGTTAGTCGGAGTAGGCAACCGTACTAAGTCTACGAACCGTGAGTAGAAACAACTGCTAATAAAGATGGCAACGTTTATTCAACCAAAGTACAACTGGAATAAACTTTAGAGCTTGCCAACCACTAATTCCCAATGAGAGATGGTTTAAATATGAGAAAAATAGGTTATTTATAAAAACAATAAACAGAGTAAGATCAAACCACGCACTCACTCCGACATACAAACATAGCATAAGTATCACTGATAACCCATATTGCTCCTGTGGTAAAGTGAGAGATCTGCAGCACCTTATATCGGAGTGTGGACAGTACAGACAAAGTATCAAATTGATGTATGAAAAACTAATTGAGATAAATTATCCATTGCCTGTCAATTTGAATACAATTATTTTTTCAAGTAAGCAGAAAATGTATCTACGAATACATAACGTCCTGTAAATTTCAATTATAAAAGTAGTTTTAGGTATTCAAATTAAAAATTGTAAACAGTGCACGACACATAAAATTGAATGTATTTACGAACATATTACTTCCTGTAAACTTATATTTTAAATAGGCTTAGGTAATAAAATCAAAAATTGTAACTACCACAAACAGTCAGGCTAATTGGCTATGCCAAGGCCATTATACAATAAAAAACTCTGATTTCAATGAAGTGTTATTACGAACATGCATTCAGCATTGCCCGTGTAACGGTTGCATCTCGAAACAACATCTCAGACTTCGAGAACATTCGCGATGTATGACCGCCAAACAACGAATTAGAGGTGAGACTACCCCAGAAGATTCGAGAATAATACTTTTTGGTATATATGTAACGATGTTATGAGTTAGTTTAGTTGATAAGAGAGTACCGAAATGTAAACTTATAAATAAATATAGTTATATAAATTTGAACCGCTCGTTTTATTAAATCTCGCTACAATATTTCCAACTTCCTGGAGTAATAGGACGCATTGTCCACTACTACAAGAGTTTGCTCGGGAATATTTGGAAAAAGTTTTGTTTTAATCCAATTTTATCCAAGATAACCAGCAATTTCGTCATGATAGTCTGCTGTATTTTTCTTTGCTAAATTGTAAATTAGATGACGTAGTATGTTCGCGAACAAATGAGTCCCTATGTAATTATATGGAAGTGTTAGGTACACGATACTATGAACTTCTAAAGATAAACCGACGCGCACGCGATCAGTCTATCTCTCTTGCAAATATCACCAGAAATGTTCTGTCTTGCATGGAGTTTTGTCAGATTTAGTAATGTTTTATCGTTTATCTAGTACGTTGACAAATAAATGTGTGCACTTTTAGATGAAATATATTTCAGACTATTAAATTTTTTTTACATCCTTTATTATTGAAATCTGTTTCTACAAATAAAAAAAAACAATAATCAATATGTTTATCAAGTAATTAACATAGGGGAGATCAGTCCAGTGACAGAAATCCTTAAGATAAATTTCTAATATATATAAATATTTGAAATATAAATAACAATTTACAAAGACATTTTACTAACATATTAAAAAAAATAGCAATAGTTAAAATTATAACAACACACACAATTATAAGTTGTAGGTATATGTAGTATCAGTTGTAGCTATAAAATGATATATACGTTTATGTATATAAAGGTATAGAGAGGTCTAGAGGATCACGTCGTTTTAGTCTTCCTCTCCTTGGTCGCTTAAGTAGGTCTTGGGCAAGTGTATTTGGATGGTTTAGTAGTCTATTTTTGTAAGTGCCACTGAGTGAGACAACGGTGTCTTTAATATTTTGGATCTGAAGATCTCGGTGTATAACATAATTGGGCACGTACCACGGTGCATTGGTAATATGTCTCAAAACTTTAGATTGGAAACGTTGAAGTTTCAGTAAGTGAGAGTTAGATGCTGTACCGCATATCTGTATACCGTAGGTCCAAACTGGCTTTAGAACACATTTATACAGTAATAATTTATTATGTAGACTTAGTTTGGCTTTTTTATTCATGAACCAATACATTTTCCTGTATATTAATCCTAGTTGCAGTCGCTTTGTCCAGATGTGCTTTCCCCAATTTAGTCGGCTGTCAAAATGTATTCCCAAGTATTTAACATCACTTTTTTTGGGTATTATGGTATTGTTTATGCACACAGATGGTACACTCTCTTTGCGTAAAGTAAATGTTATATGTGCTGATTTGCTGCCATTTACTTTAATTCGCCACAGTTTTAACCATTTCTCTAGTTCATTTAAATGAATTTGTAAATTTTGACAGGCTGTAACAGGAACCGAGCTAGAAGCCATTATCACAGTATCATCTGCATAGGTAGCGATTGTGCTGTTTACTCTTGTGGGAATATCTGCCGTATAGAGTAAGTATAAAGTTGGTCCCAATATACTACCCTGAGGTACTCCCGATAGAATTGGAGATATGTTTGATACTGCTTCATTGCATCTGACCTGGAAATATCGATTGGTAAGATAGGATCTCAGAAGAGCATACAGAGGATGAGGAAAGTGAGTTTTTATTTTAGATAGCAGCCCCTCATGCCATACTTTATCAAATGCTTGTGAGACATCCAAAATGGCTGCAGTGCAGTATTCTTTCTTTTCAATCGCATCTCTTGCTACTTTGTCAACTCTATGTACCTGCTCAATTGTTCCATGTTGTTGCCTGAATCCAAACTGATAATCAGGTATTAACTTTTGTCTGTCGATTATAGAATTCATTTTCTGAAGGAGTATCCTCTCAAATATCTTAGAGATAATGGGAAGCAAACTGATTGGATGATAGGATGATAGTTCTTGTGGATCTTTATTTGGTTTCGGTATTAGAATAATTTGTGTCATTTTCTATTGAAACGGAAAATAGCCTAACTTTAGTATAGCGTTAAATATGTACATAATCAACCGAAATCCTTCTTCGGGTAAATTTTTGCAGATTATTCCCGATATTAAATCATACCCTGGAGCTTTTTTAGTATTGAGATGTTTAACTAACTCTTTTATTTCGTTAATTTTGAAATTTTCTATAGGAGGTGACATCTGGTAGGGTGCATCTAAGATCTTGTGAATGAATTCTTCTTCTTCCTTTGAGATAGTTCTGGAGTGTGGTTGGAAAACTTGGCTGAAATGATTAGCGAATGCTTGTACTTTATCTTCATTGGCCTTGGCCCAATCACCGTCTTTATTTCTAATGGGACCGTCATGCTTAATCTGATGTTTAAGTTTCTTAGAGTTTCCAAATAGAGTAGTTTGTATCATCCGTCGCAGTAAGACTTTCAAGAAATTCATTTATGCCCTGATCTTTGTATTTGTATAATTCTCTTTTAAGCAAACGAGTAGCCCTATTCAGTTCAGTTTTGTTCTCAGGAGATCTGGAAGTTTGCCACTGTTTTCTTAGTTTTCTCTTTTCGTTGATTAAGATTTTTATATGATGTGGATATGGTTCACAGTTATTACTCCGATTTAGATCTGGAGTTGCTCTCCAAGCTGCCTGTTGAATGATTGATGTAAGGTGATGAACTGCTTCCTCAACATCTTCACTTGTTTTAAGAGGAAGATTTAAGTTAATTGTATTTTGAATATTAAATCTGAACAGACTCCAATTTGTTTTATGATTTGAAAACGTGGGGTATTTATTTGTATTATATACATGTTCCATCACATCAATAAATATGGGAGAATGGTCCGACGAAAGGTCAAAAGAAGGTTTAATGTCTAAAAAGTTGTTACTTATTCCTTTTGTGATACCAAAATTGATGAGATCGGGTATTTTATTTCTATCTGTAGGCCAGTAGGTTGGCTGCCCAGTAGAAATTGGAGTCAAGTTATTTTTGTTTAAACTTTTAATAAGTTCTCTTCCGCGAGTTGTTATCAGTCTTGAACCCTATCTTGTATGTTTTGCGTTAAAATCACCTACTGCAATAAAGCGATGACCAAGCCCTTTGAAATAAGTAGAGAAATGGTCCTCTTTAATTATTTTACCAGGGGGACAATACGCAACTGACATCATTATGTGCCCTTTACTGAGTTCTACAGATATAGAGGTTGCCTGAATGTTGATTTCACACACTTTATTTATTTCGTGATGTTTTATATTACTTTTAATGATTAACGCAGTTCCACCATGACCTTTTCCCATTGGGTGTGGTGTGACATAGGTGCAAAAATCTGGTATACTAAAATGGCTCTTGTTTGTACTATGAGCTTCAGAGACCATCATGATATCAAGATTATGTAACTTTATAAATGCCTTAATCTCCTCACTATGGTTTATGAGGCCGTTTGCGTTCCAATATCCAATTTTAATTTTGGGGTTGAACATTAAGTTTTAATAACATCGTTATGAGAAGGTCGAACATTTTATCCATTCTATCCATAAGTTTTTGGACCATCAATTCTAAACTGTTACTTGTTTCTGTTGTATTCAGTTTTTCCTGTGTAGTTTTTGAGACAGATGCGGTAGTATAATTTGGTCCCTCCACAGCGTTTGCATATGTTACAGATGGGCGACGAGTATTTGAGGAACTTGGCGGGAAATGAGATTGTATTTTCTCCCTCAATTTTGGAAATTGTTTTCTTTGGAGCTCTTTGTAGACCAAACAGCCTCTATAGGATGCAGGATGATTTTCTTGGCAATTTGTAAATTCGTGTTGGATTTGGACATTCGGATGACAAGTGATTGGCTGTACATTTTACGCATCGTGGCATTATGTTGCAATATTTGTGAGTGTGTCCGAAATGTTGACACCTGTGGCATTGCGGAATTTCTCTTTTGGGATGTGGTGGTTCAACTTCAACTATTGAGTTAAGTAGTTTATTGACTTTATAAATGTCTTTATTGTTTGCATTAGCAACCAATTCTACGTGGAAAAGTGGTAGTTGCGTTTTATCCTTTATTCGTTTTATGTTGGAGATATTTTTGACTGAATGTCCTAGTTCTTCAAGTGTCCTTTTAATCTCATTAGTTTCTGTTGAGGGGTAAATATTGCGAATAACCACTCGAAATCCACGGTCCTGTTTTATTTGATATGTGTGAAACTGGGTTTTTTTTTGCTGTTAAGCTTTTAATAATATCCGAATAGTTTTCAGGTGAATCTACTTGGAGTTTAATTTGCTTATTCCTAAGGCATTTAATGGTATATAAATTTGGTATTTTTTCTTCAAGAAGGTCGCGTAGCGGTTTTATATATTCGACATTCTGAATAAATATTGGTGGAGGTTTTTTGGATTCGGCATTTCTATTTTCTTCTTGTATATCATCAGTTGTTAAAGGGCTATATCTATTGGTCGTTGGCGTAGGTTTCTGCAACCAATAATCCTGAATGGTAGTTTGCTTTTTAATTCTATGCGGAGGGCTATCTTCTGATCGCTGACGCTTCTTATTTTTAATTAACGTCCAACCTGTAACATCTTGCTGACGAGTTTGTTCAGTGGCTTCTGTTTGTTGTTCTAGTTCTGGTTTGTTTTCTGGCAAACGTGTCGACTATTAAATTAAAGATAAACTTTTATCATCAAGTGACGTCATGTGCATCGACGTACAAAATTCGATTGCGAAGTGGTTTTATCTTGGAAGTCATAGTATCATGTGTTAGGTATATGTTAAGCTACGGTCTGTTAGAACAGTGCGCAGCGCACAGCACGTACATCAGAATCTGTTGTACTCGATTCACGGCAGTTTTGGATGAGTCGGTTTGTTAGATTAATTGGCATAAATATTCTTGCTCTGAAAACAAGTTTAGAAATTAGTTTCAAGTTTATTCTCTCAAAAGTTGAACGTTTAAAAAAAATTATTTTCTCGCAAACGTATACGCAATAATTTTATTACTCCAAGAATAGGAGGAAGAAGAAGAGTTGATAACGTTAAATTTAAATAAAAGAAATAAAAATGTAAACGAAATTTTTTCATGTATTAATACAGAAGGTGCTTTTAAATTAGCAGTCGAAGAAAGATTGTTTCAGAACGAGGAAAAATTTCGCGAATATTTTAGACTTTCCAGGGATTTATTTAGAAGTGTCTTACAATTTGTAGTAGATCCACTAGTCTTTCATCTTCCTCGGGAGAAAATTTAATAGACATCACTGAATTATTACAATAATAATAACTATATAAAAATAC
Source organism: Diabrotica balteata (assembly GCA_918026665.1). Classification (NCBI taxonomy): domain Eukaryota; kingdom Metazoa; phylum Arthropoda; class Insecta; order Coleoptera; family Chrysomelidae; genus Diabrotica; species Diabrotica balteata. The sequence continues at coordinate 62,923,870 of OU898283.1, read as the reverse complement.
AATTATAATTAATGAAGTATATACTTCTAATCATCTAATTTACGTACCGTTTCACGTCATCCGCGTCATAGTCCGTGACGTCACATGATACCAACACGAAATATTTAGGCGGTAGATGTGTTCTTTTTTGGAATCACTTTGCCGAGTACACTGTCCATACAACTATAAATGCATTATAAAGCGAGAAAAGGCAGCAAATATTTGATTTCACGCAAACAAATCCTATGTATCTCTTGATACGTATTTCGACCTAATAGGTCTCGTCAGAAGAGCTATTCATAGGGTTTCTCAACGTGAAAAATCAATATTTTCTGCCTTTTAAGAAGCAACAATAACATGGCTTCAATACGGACGCAGTAGCGACATCTAATTAAACAATCGTAAAATAGTTTCGAAACACAATTCAGATTTCTGCTTTATAATCTGAGCCTTCTAAGAATTGCAAGGCAAACAGACGTTGATAAAAGATGATAAAAGAGACATGGGGAATCTAAGCTAATCTAAGCTAAGGATTTCTGCTTAGTTGTAAAAGACATGTCGTGGAATGCAAATTTTAGATTCCCCATGTCTCTTTTAACATCTTTTATCAATGTCTGTTTGCCTTGCAATTCTTAGAAGGCTCAGATTATAAAGCAGAAATCTGAATTGTGTTTCGAAACTATTTTACGATTGTTTAATTAGATGTCGCTACTGCGTCCGTATTGAAGCCATGTTATTGTTGCTTCTTAAAAGGCAGAAAATATTGATTTTTCACGTTGAGAAACCCTATGAATAGCTCTTCTGACGAGACCTATTAGGTCGACATACGTATCAAGAGATACATAGGATTTGTTTGCGTGAAATCAAATATTTGCTGCCTTTTCTCATTTTATTCGGAAATACTCTGTGGGAGTACGAGAAACACAATTCTCTAAGGATTTCTGCTTAGTTGTAAAAGACATGTCGTGGAATGCAAATTTTAGATTCCCCATGTCTCTTTTAACATCTTTTATCAACGTCTGTTTGCCTTGCAATTCTTAGAAGGCTCAGATTATAAAGCAGAAATCTGAATTGTGTTTCGAAACTATTTTACGATTGCATTATAAAGCGTTTTTATGAAGAATATTGTTCGGAACACACTGTAACTGTAATCGAACGAAGGTGATATTTTGGCATAAATTGGTAACACTTATTTGACAGTTGCGGTGTTGACACTTTTTCTACTTGATTATTTTGAATTTTAAAGTGAATACCTCTTGTTTTATATTTTTACCTATTTAATAAAATCTGTTCTTTTTAGAACAAAATTAGTGTGTTTTATTTAAAAAATGTCACGTAAGAATTTAAATAGTCGTTGTAAAGAGATGGTAAAGTGCGTGCAAGCACTCTTGACCATGGAGCTGTGCGAAGGCGGAGTAAAATTCACGTAAAGGCAGAAAGGTTCTATTGTAAGTGGAATCATGATACTATGATAAGAAGATAAGATATGGCGCATAAGTCGTGACGTCATTGGAGAGTTGGACGTTTGAAATGTCAGTTTTTTGTATGTGTCAATAAATAATCTTTAATAAATAGTTTGGAGATATCCTTATATGTACAATTATTGTAATTATTGAACTTCTTAACTTATTTTCGTCCAGTAATTTCATCACAGAATGCATACAAATCCCATTTAACTTTAACAAGAATTCAAATTCTACTCTCCAATGGCGGCATGCGCGAACACGACCGATTTTGGGCTACGGGAAGATCCTATCTTGTTATTCATAGTATCATGAGTGGAATTATACAGTGCATAGTACAATGCGTTTCGCACGGAAGTGGGGACTAAATCAAATTTCGTCTACTGCGCCGAGGTCAAGAGTGCTTGCATGCACTATAATACTTTGGCAATAATTGTGTGACCTACTTGATTTACAATGGAGTCAGGATTTTTTTATACTTTGGTAACTATGTCAACTTCGATCTCTGTCAATGATAATGACATGCAACGGTAAGTAAATTAGATGAAGTATATTATGTCACTGGATGTTTCCTAATAAACGCAGTTCCATATAAAAAACAGGCTCCATATTACCAGCTTTTCCTCTATAGTCAATGATTAACCTGCTAATATTTCCACAATGTTTATTATAATCAACCAGCAAAAAGATTTCTTGTATAGTTTAGTATTGAGTTATTATTGAATTTTTAATATAATTGTAGGTAAAGAAGTGGCTCCACTACTACAGCCAAGACAAATGAGGATTCACCAATCGATGAAAGCAAGAATTTCGAATGACCATAAAAATTGTTTGTCCAAAAAGGAAGTTCGAGAAGCGAGATCCTCATCAATGTAAGTAATTATTAGTTAATTTATTTATATTATGCTATTTTGTATTTTATTCATACTCAAGAAAATATATAAGATCAAACAACAATAGAATATATATATATATATATATATATATATATATATATATATATATATATATATAATATATATATATATATATATATTGTTATGATTGTTTATTTTGACTTTGATTTTAAATTATTGAGCCAATCAAAAAAATATAACTTAATTGTTATCAAATGTAAATTAAACTCCTTATATTTCTTGTGTTCGATGGATTCAAAGATTTTCTAGTTGTCCTTTATCGAAATAGAGAAAACGGATAATAATAAAAGAAACTAGTATATTACAAAAAAATTACGTTTCTTTATTTTATATGAAAAAGAATAAAACAATTTTCAAATTCTGCCGTTATCCTATCAATCAGCATACAAGAAAATAAATGAAATTTTTATAATAATAAGATTTTAAATCTATATAAATTTATATTAAGTGAAAACCAATTTTACTTAAACTTTCCTTTACTTGAAACAAAAAACAACAAAACTTTAAACTTTTGATTAGTCAAACAAAACTCAATTCTTTAAATTTGAATGATAATGACCATGATGTCAACACAGATCCTTCACAGATTCCAATTTCAATTGTACAAAACACTTGCAGCTTTTTTTTTTATTGAATTGTATGTTGAAACATACGCAGAAAAGTCCAGTCTCCTCAACGATGTGATCTCTCCTCTTTGGCACCTCGGCTCCTTCCTAACGTCTCTGCAAACCTCCTGCAGACTACACAAAAACACCTGATTAACTTCTCCAAAAACTCAGCTACTTATTAATGACATAAGGACCTTCTTTTGTCAACTTGATGCCGTAAAACTACTTTCACATATACTTCACAAAATGCTCACGGTAGATACAAGGACCTCTTTTAATCTACTTGTTATCTCCTTCTGCAAAACTATTCACTTCTTTTCACAATGCCGGTATCCAAACTCACGAACCACACCCTATCTTGAAACAAACGACTGTTTCCTTCGATGGCCAAATTACAACTGCCTCGCTCCCGGTCTCCTAATCAGGCTAACCCCATTACCATTCAAAACGACTATCCAATCAAAAGCTCAAATGTTGTTTACTACTGTTAATGTTTATTCTAAAAATTCTGTGTATCATTTGAGAAGACCGAATTACTGTTTCAGAGAAAGAATAAATGAAAATTGATTTTTTTGTCCTCAGTCTGTTAATACACAAACTATACCTGTTTCCAAAGATTCGAATATGGTCATTTAATACACAAACAATGACAAGATTAACTTACAGGTAAAATGTCTTCTAATTCTACACAAAGGGGTTTTTCGATAATTTTGTTGGAAACGGACAAGGTCGTTTGCCAAACAAATTTCTATTCTTATCTACACTAAATCTTATCTTAAAATTACTATATACATTTTGTTTATAATGATGTCTTCAAATTTTATTCCGATGGATCTTTTTATTTATTTTTTTTTTTTTGGTTGGGAAAGAAGTATGACAAATTCCCGCCTTTGCATATGATAAAAATTACTGAATTATATAGGGATTCTTCTCTATGCGAAACTTTATACAAAACAATACAGAATAGTCTTTCAACATTTTATTAAGTTTTTCTTTCACCTGTTGTCGATATTTATACGGGATCAGGTAAGTCTTCGATCGAAAGTTTCCCAAGTTTTTAACCTCAAATGAATGTTCGTACTTTTTTGCCATTCTTCGCCATTTATTAAAGTTTCGTGTTCTTTTAACATCAGACGCACCTCATTTTCTTTTTCTTCTCCACATATCAATTTTCTCTTTTCCTCAGATTCTTGACACATATTTATCGCACATTCTTCCTCCTCTTTTTCATCAATCTCTTCCTTAAATACCACTGTTTCAATCATATTCTTTTCATTTTCCTTTGTTGACACTATTTCTTCTTCTTCTTCGGGGCTCATCTCTTCTTTTGAGGAATCTCCGGCATTGACTTCCTTTATCCTTTTCTTAAGTTTTCTTCCTTTTCTTCTTTGTCCTTGCTTCGTTGCCAAATTCGTTTCCACTGTTTGTTCTTTTTCCGAATTATCAATTTTCTCTTTCCCATGTTCATTTTCCTATTCTCCTTCTTTTTCTTCTATTAGTTTCATCGTATTATTTTTGAAATCTATGACTACATGTTTTTCTGCCAGTTTGTCCACTCCTACAATCATGTCATGCGACATGTTTGGCATTATTACACATTGTAATGCATACATTTTCTCATCCAATCGTACCCTCACTCATATTCCTTCATTTATCGTTGCCAATGTCCGTTTATTTGCACCCACCAAATTTACCCTTGGTATTTTGTAGATTGCATTTTGTTTATAATGATATCTTAAAATTTTATTCCGATGGATCTTTTTATTTAATTTTTTCTTTGGTTGGGAAAGAAGAAGTATGACAATATATATATATATATATATATATATATATATATATATATATATATATATATATATATATATATATAGGAAAAATAATCACAGCTGTCCAATTATTAATTAGTATAATGGTAAGGTTAATTGGGTTAGCAGCTGAATAATGAAAGCCAAAGTGTGCTCTTTTCAACGACTTCGTTATATTTCGTTAAATTTCTTTAACATCTTCAGACGAATGCTACAATATGTTACAAAATGGTGAAATTGTGTATTTTACATAAGATGTAGTGAAACACTTACTTGTGTGAGGTTGCAGGCAAAAGTGGTATTTGAAAGTTCCATGTTGAAAAACTTTTTTTAAGATTTTTTATAGAAAAAAAAAGGAATAAGTTATATGTGTTATATGGTGGCTTGAAAACTCAAACAATACAAGTGCATTTTTGTTATTTTCCTCCAGTGTGCTCGTACACGTACACTCGTGGGTAAAGTCTACAGTCACTTTTGTGAGTGGTAACACGGTCTTTAAGACGTCTAGAGGTTTGGCCGATGTACTTGCCATTGCAGTCCAAACAAGGGATACTGTAAACAACATTAGATATTTGGTCATGCGGAGTACGATCTTTTATTTTTGAGAAAATATAGTTTACTGTTAAAACTGTTTTATTGGCTATTTTGATGTTATCTTTAAATCTAATATCTAATAATCTATATGGCTAATCTTTAAATCATATGATAACATCAAAATAGACAATAAAACAGTTTTAACAGTAAACTCTATTTTCTCAAAAATGAAAGATCGTACTCCGCATGACCAAATATCTAATGTTGTTTACAGTATCCCTTGTTTGGACTGCAATGGCAAGTACATCGGCCAAACCTCTAGACGTCTTAAAGACCGTGTTACCACTCACAAAAGTGACTGTAGACTTTACCCAGATAGATGCACCCTAGCCAACCACGTTCACACCCACAACCACAGAATGAATTTTGCAGATGTCAAAATCCTCGAAAAAGAAACAGCTTATAAGAGAAGACTTTTTTTAGAAATGACCCACATAGCAACAACAAATAATATAATCAACACAAAATCAGATATACAACACCTTAGTGAAATTTATTCCTTTCTACTGCAGTTGGAAACAAAAAATAATCAAGTCAACGAACTGTAATATTCTGAATAGTATAATATTGTCTATAAAACTCTTCTGACCATCCAATTGAAGTAGAAACTTAATCATTATTACTGCAATTGTTGCATTTTTCCAAGAAATAAAATTCTTAAGAGTAATAACAATAATTAAAATAACTTTAAAAGGAATAATCACAAAGAAATAAATAAATTCTATATGTATTTATTAATAACAGAATTTAATTGTCTTAAATTAACATAACATAATTTTCAATTAAATGTAACTTTACACATAAACTGAACACAGCTTTAGTTTTCTGGCTGACATCTACTAATATGATAGCTGACAAGACACATTAACCTTGAGGTACATACTAGATTTCCACCTCCTTTTGTGCATAGGTTGACTCGACCTGGTCCAAAAAATGACAATGTGATATGTAGTTGTGTTTTAACTGTTTTGTTTCTTAAATGTTCAATGTTTTTTAATATTTGTATTGTACGAGAACACTGGAGGAAAATAACAAAAATGCACTTGTATTGTTTGAGTTTTCAAGCCACCATATAACACATATAACTTATTCCTTTTTTTTTCTATAAAAAATCTTAAAAAAGTTTTTCAACATGGAACTTTCAAATACCACTTTTGCCTGCAACCTCACACAAGTAAGTGTTTCACTACATCTTATGTAAAATACACAATTTCACCATTTTGTAACATATTGTAGCATTCGTCTGAAGATGTTAAAGAAATTTAACGAAATATAACGAAGTCGTTGAAAAGAGCACACTTTGGCTTTCATTATTCAGCTGCTAACCCAATTAACCTTACCATTATACTATATATATATATATATATATATATATATATATATATATATATATATATATATATATAATAAGAGTAAGAAAAAAGTGTTATATAAGTGTATAAGTGTTGAAGTACACTCAATTTTGGGAGCAAACCTTTACAATGTTGTGTTGGTAACAATGACAGCAAGTTCCTGTCTTCAGTAACAACTGTCGTGTGCCATAAGGTAAAAAAAAATAAGTTAAATATCAAAAAAGCATGGCGCCTTTTTATGTCTGTAACATTACGCTTAATATAAAATAAAATTAATTCTTAACACATTTTCCAAACAATATTTAAAGAACCTAACATTGGTTATCTGCCCAGAAAGAGTAATGTGTTAAAAAGTTTATTTTTCAGTGTGAAGCTTGTGAGGTTAAGTTTCTGAGAAAAAAAAAGGTTTGCCAATAGGCGTTGGCATGGTGTGTGAAAATAATAAAAAATAAAATAAAGTCAATAAATATGGAAAATTGACACGGAATTATTTCTTTCAATGGAAGTGTATTTGATAATTGGTAATTTCGTCTGTATTATGTGTTGAAAGCAATGGAGTTAAATGTTGTCTTGCATGAGGTACCGGCTAGTATGTGATAGTGGTAATTCAAAGTGTGGCAGTCTCCCACTTAGAGTATGTAAAAGAAACAGAAGTTGCCCTTGAAATGATAACCACATTAGAAGCCATTTTTAGCAAGAAAGTATGTGCTCTAAATTTTATTTACTGAAGGAATTAATAAATCCAAAATAAATCTATGGTACTGATTTTCAGGAACATTTTACAAAGTGTGATCGTATTTTCCGATAGCTTAAAAGTCTGGGGAGCTATTTTAAAGAGTCAGATATTGCATGTTTATTGTTGCTATCCATGTCACATGATTTTGAGAGGATAGTCACAACTATACAAACTTTATCCGAAGCAGACTTGAAGGTTAAATTTGTAAAGAGTAGGCTATTAGAATTCAGCTCAATTAAAAATAAAAATGTAATGTATGTACGAATATGAAAAGTAATTGTCTAAAAGAGAATAAATTCAGCCTTTAGACTCATATGTAAATTTTTTTCATAGCAAAATTTTTTCCTTCGATAGCTACAAGCGGAGGAGATTTAAAAATGGGTGTAAATTCCGTAGGTCTTTTGATAATATCCAATCGAGCTATAAATGGTAGCAAAAATATAGGAAAAGAAAAATAGGTACTTACAAGATATTTTGGCCGGCAAACATATCACGAAACGAAACTTTTCACGATAACTTCTGCACGTGGTCACCAACGTGGTCGCATATCTTCGTTCAACCAACTGTCTCTTGCTTCTCTTTAGAAGCCAATCCATGTTTATGCCGAATGCCGAATTACATCGTTGCCACATGTAACGAGGGGAAAAGGGAACCAGGGAAAAGGACATGAACCAATTAAAGCTCGACCTGGCTCGTCTACCAATGAATGATTACCGAACATTCTCCCCCCTTTTTAAAGGCCAAAAGTCTTTAAATTTTCAAAGCAAACTATATATGAAATAGTGGTTTCGTTGGGCGCAATTTCATCCATGAGCCCGAACAAAACAAAACGTAATACTAACTCTCCAAAATTGAACTTACAAACTAACAAGTTAAATAAAAATAAAAAAGAATTATTATCTATTCCTCGTCCAAAGGAAGAGGACACAATTTGACCAATGGCCGTTTCAAAACGCCACGGGCAGTCCGAACAGTAGCGACTCTAGATACTCCATCTTTACCCGGGTGTAACTGAATCAAACGGCCAAGCTCCCACATGCACGGCGACAACTTATCCTCTTTTAACAAAACTAACGAACCGATTGCGGGTGCAACAAGAGGATCCCACCATTTGGAACGCTGCTGCAGAGTATGTAAGTACTCCTTGTGTCAGCGGCTCCAAAAGTCCTGATGCATGCGCTGCAATAATTGCCATCTCGACAAACGGTTGAGAGGGACATCCGAAAAATCAGGTATGGGTAATGAGGATAAAGGTTCCAGAGTTAAAAAATGTCCGGGCGTTAGAGCGTTCAAGTCTTCAACGTCACTAGTTAAAGGTGTTAAAGGTCGCGAATTTAAAACGGATTCAACTAATGTTAACGTGGTGTAAAACTCTTCATAAGTAAGAATTTGATTTCCAACCACACGAGCTAGATGATTCTTCACCGAACGAATTCCGCGCTCATAAAGAAAACCAAAATGGGACGCGGCCGGAGGCGCAAATGAAAATTTAATTTGTTCCTTTTCCGAAGCCTCTTTCATAAAATTACGCAATTGATTATAGGCCCCGACAAAATTCGTTCCATTATCACACAAGATCTGGGACACACGGCCCCGTCGAGCGATAAATCTTTGCAACGCTGCCAGGAACGCATCTGCCGACAAATTGCTTGCAAGTTCCAAATGCAGAGCCTTCGTTGCACAACACACAAAAAGACACAAGTAGGCCTTCTGAGAACGAACTCCTCTGTGACGAGTCATGGTAATATAAAAAGGACCCCCAAAATCTAATCCGCAAATCGAAAAAGGTTTAATGGCGGACAGACGAAACTGAGGCAAGTTACCCATGGGGGGTTGTAAGGCTTTGGGAGCTTGTTTCCAGCAACGGATACATTTGGATACAACTGAATTGACAGCTCTCTTAGCTGATAGAATCCAAAACCTTTGACTAATCAAGAATTGCGTAGATTTGAATCCTGCGTGCAAATATTTTTCATGGTAATATCGAATTAACAAACGAGTAAGACGAGAGTCTCTAGGAAGTAAAAAGGGGTGTTTGGTTTGATATGACAATGACGAATATGACAAACGACCTGATATACGCAAGCAGTTATTATTATCAAAAAACACTCCTAATTTGCGAAATGATTTAGGAAACAATTTGGATTGAAACTGTTCTTCGAAATGATTCTCTTGTGTAAACTTTACCAGAATTAGTAACGAATCTTCCAATTCCAAAGACGATAGAGAACCTGAACGGAGAGAAGTATGATAACGAGAATTATGAACAAATCGCAAAATGTAAGCTAGAACTCTTTGAATCGATGCAAAAGAAGACTTATTCTCCAGTAGATCGGATAAAAAATTATTAGCCCGAGTGGCTACGAAAGTGGAGATTTTCTTCTCCTCTTCTAGAGGAAGGTCATCCTGCAACGACAAAGGAACTACTGGGAGTTTAATCGAGAGACTGTGTAAAAACTCAGGACCCGTTAACCACTGGGTGTGCGACAAAAACGTAGCAGGAAGCATTCCACGAGAAGGAGCGTCAGCTGCATTATTTTTGGATTCCACATACCGCCATGATATACCTTGACTATGTGATTGGACATACGAAATCCTATTTGCAACAAAAACCTTGTACCTCGATGGCGAACTCTTCAGCCAATGGAGGACGATCTGCGAATCAGAGTATGCATAAATTTTTTTAAAGGGGTCTCCCTTCCACGACTGTACAATAAACGATACGAGTTTGATCAAAAGCACCGTAGCAAGTAATTCTATTCTGGGTATGGTAAGTTTCTGAGTTATAGAAGCAATTTTTGATTTGGAACAGAGAAGATTGACTGAAACTCGGTTCCCCGAATCAATACTACGAACATAAACAACACAAGCATATCCCTTTTCTGATCCATCAGCGAATCCATGAAGTTCTACAATTGGATGAGACGAAACATTCAAAAAACGAGGTATATGAAATTGCAAAAGTAAGGGCAACTCCCTCTTGTACTGCTCCCATACACGAATTATTTCAAAGGGTGGACGATCGTCCCAATTTAGACCTGTAGCCCAAAGCCTTTGAATCAAATACTTAAGCGAGAAGGTTACTGGACTTAAAAACCCGCATGGATCAAACGTACGTGCAAGCTCACTTAACAATGAGCGTTTACTACACGAGTCATCACCCGCAACTACAGAAAACTTAAACACATCTGTTTGTGCATTCCACTGTAAGCCCAGAATTTTAACAGACGAAGGACCATTTGATTCAGTATCAAAATTCAACGAATGGGGATTAATATGCGAAGCAGGAAATTGTGACAACAAACTGGGTTCATTAGAACACCATTTCCTTAACTCAAATCCACCCAATTTTAACAAGTCAATCAATTCTTTAATTTGAAGTTGGGCTTCTTCTTGAGATGGCGCCCCAAATACAAAATCGTCGACATACGAAAAGTTACGAATGATGGAGGCCGCAAGAGGAAATTTATTGCCTTCATCAATAACTAACTGTTGAAGCGTTCTTAACGCGAGATAAGGCGACGACAAAATTCCGAAAGTTACCGTCAACAATTTGTATTCTTCAACCTCTTCGTAGGGTGAGAACCTCCAGAAAATTCTTTGAAACTCCGTGTGCTCAGGAATAATTAAAATATTACGATACATCTGTCTAATATCGGTACAGATAGCATAACGATTCAAACGAAAATTAAACAAAAGCGATACGAGATCCTGTTGTAACTTAGGACCAACTAACAAACAATCATTAAGCGATTTCCCTAATCTAGGACATTTTTGCGAAGCATTGTAAACCACCCTGACCTGGTCCGACTTTGTTACCATATGATGGGGAATATAAAACAATCCCTTTTCCCGCTCCACCGGGGAAACTAATGTCATATGACCCAAATCAATATACTCCTGCATATGTGCCGAATATTCTTTATACAATTTGGGTTGGTTTAACAAACGTCTTTCCAACGATAAAAATCTACTGTAGGCAATGTCATAACTACCCGACAAATTTGGCGACGATTCACGAAACGGTAAAGCTACGATATATCTTCCAGAAGCATCCCGACGACAATTTTCCTGATAGATTTGTTCACACAACGCATCTTCAGGTTCTTCAACTTTATTTTCCGGGACGTTCTCTATTTCCCAAAATTTTTCTAACGAATTACTTAACGACATATCTCCGTTTGACACGCAGACTAATGAAGTGGATGGCGACGATACGTGTGAATCAGTGGGACCCAATAAAATATAACCGAACACAGTATTAAGGGCATCAGGCATTCCCTCCTGTCCTATCAGTTTGTCCCCTAAAAGCATCTTTGCAAATATGCTACAACCGATTAAGAGATCAATGCTCTGTTTACGATAGAACTCTGGGTCGCCTAGACGTAAATTTCTAATATGGTTCCACGAAGAAATATCAATTTCAGTACTCGGCAATTCACCGCAAACCCGATCTGTGATTACAGCTTCCAAACTAAACACAGGCGAATCCGTGTGTCTAGGCTGAATCGAGAAACTAATAGAACCCTGATTTAATTTGGTTTTCATAGAGTCAAGCCCGACTATTTCTAACGAACACGATTTTTTTGGAAATCCTAATTTGTTCGCTGCTTTTCGAGAAATGAATGAGCTCATGGAGGCTGAATCCACAAGACATCGAAGGGGAATTTTACCCCCTTTACAATCAATGGCATGAACCACAACGGTTCCAAGTAGCACTTCTTGTTTCGATTCAACCTTTTTAGTAACCAAGCTAGTACTACAATGCGACGGATTTGTAGGATTTTCCTCAATTTCGTTCGAAGCTCCACTTTCCGATGAACGAGGACTATTCGACCGATCCTTACCGAAATGTAACAATACGTTATGTAAGGGGCTTTGACATTTACTACAAGCAAATTTTTTAGGACACGATTTGGTATTATGATTTGTCTCGTTAAGACACCGAAAACAACACGATGACGATTTACAAAATTCATATCTCTCTTTCGGAGATTTTTTCAAAAAAGACGAACAATGGTTTAAATAATGATTCTGTTTACACAATGGACACTGCAGCGACGACGACGACGACGAATTTACTAAAAACGATGAGCTATGGCTCCTGGTTTTTGCTTCAGTCCATTTGTGCCTAGGATCATTTGCAGCTGTGGTCGACGAGCGCGACGAATTCTTACTCTCTCCTCGCCCAATATTGAGATTATCATACGCGATATATTGAGTTTCCACAAACGTTACCAAACTGTTAAATGATGGGATTCGATCTGATTTGTTTTCCAATTCAAATAATTTTATCGTATCCGCGTCTAAACGTGATAACAAAAGATTAAATAATATAAAATCCCAACTATCTGTGGGCAACCCTAAAGTTTTCAATGCAGCTAAATTTTCTTGGAATGTATCTACTAAATTTGATAACGATTTTGAACTGGCCACTGCCACTTTGGGAGCATTCATTAAGGCCTCCCAATGTGCCGTAGCTCGTCGACGAATATTCGAATATCTTTTTTCTAATAAACTGTAAGCAATTGCATAATTTTCATTGGTAATGCTCAAATTTCGAATTAAACTGAGGGGGGGACCCTCCAAACTACTTTTCAAATACCGAAACCGTTCTACATCCGTCAAATTTGAATTGTTGTGTACCATGGAATTGAATAGATCTAAATACGACATGAATTCTTTAAAATCTCCCCGAAATGAAGGCAACGAAAGTTTTGGTAGAAGAATGGTCGAATTATTATGCCCGGCGGACGAGAGAGAATCATTATTGGCAATACCCGAGGGAGAGTTAAACATATCAAATTCTATCGATTTTATTTCGTAAAATTGTTCCAAAAAAAATTCTCTTACTTTTTCCTCGTCATCTATACCCGCATCAGGGACCGACAAAAGATTGCTAATAATTCCCGAATGATGTTTGCAAAATTCCGCTCTAATTGCTTCCAAATCTTCCAATCTAACCTTAAATAAAGTTTTATACGAAATATCAGTTTTTGCCTTTCTCGCTATATCTAATATAATTTGTATATCGTTCAACGACATTTTCCGTAAAGTCTGCAGTTTTTTATTCTTCTCTGTAACTTTATCCATGTTTTATCAATTATTATTTACCTCAAATTTCAAACGATAACAAGACAAATAATGCGTTTATCCGATCAACTAATATTGGCAACGTCGAATTTTAATCGCACCGTTTAGACAAAAAGATGTTCCAACTTTTTATGCGAACCCAAATCAACAAATTAACTTCGGCCGATAACGAGATTCAATAATCGAGAACCGATAATATTCAAATGCCGGCAAATAAATAGCGAAACGAAAAAACCTTATATTATCATATTCCAGCTACCGGTAAATAGCATTAAAAAACGTTTATTTTCAAACTACTAAAAAGAGTGTTATCATTTAACAAAAATAAATATTTTTCAACAAATACATATGTAACACTTAACAAAGCGAAATAACCCAACGAAACACTATTTCAAACTCAAAAAAAAATTTATCAGCTAGTTTATATTCGGGTCGATTAGGACCAAATGTACGAATATGAAAAGTAATTGTCTAAAAGAGAATAAATTCAGCCTTTAGACTCATATGTAAATTTTTTTCATAGCAAAATTTTTTCCTTCGATAGCTACAAGCGGAGGAGATTTAAAAATGGGTGTAAATTCCGTAGGTCTTTTGATAATATCCAATCGAGCTATAATTGGTAGCAAAAATATAGGAAAAGAAAAATAGGTACTTACAAGATATTTTGGCCGGCAAACATATCACGAAACGAAACTTTTCACGATAACTTCTGCACGTGGTCACCAACGTGGTCGCATATCTTCGTTCAACCAACTGTCTCTTGCTTCTCTTTAGAAGCCAATCCATGTTTATGCCGAATGCCGAATTACATCGTTGCCACATGTAACGAGGGGAAAAGGGAACCAGGGAAAAGGACATGAACCAATTAAAGCTCGACCTGGCTCGTCTACCAATGAATGATTACCGAACACTAAAGTTATGCCATCATCATTTAGTGTGACTCAAAAAGGTGTTAAATGCTTTAAATGCGGTAAGATGGGCCATTTAAATAATGTTTGTGGTATAAAATGTTATACATGTAACAAAATGGGACACAAATAAAAAAACTGCTATCTGAATAAAAGCAGACAAAATCAAGTTAGCAATAGGGCAAATTTAGCTAAAGAGTTATGTAATAATCAAAGCAGTGATATTCAGACATCATCGCAATCTGTTGCATTCTGTGCTTTGAGTGAGTATTTGTCAACACATAGTAAAATAGAATGGTACGCTGATTCAGGAGCTACACATCATTAAATTAATGATAGCTCAAACCTAATAAACAAAAAACACTTTGTGGAGCCAAGGTCAATACAGTTAGTAGAAAAAGAAAAGTTTATGGAGGCAACCTGTATCGGGGACTTAAAAGTGATAAGTGAAGTGAATAACAAAGAAGCTGTTATTACTATTAAAAATGTACTGTGTGTACCTGGTTTACGAGCAAATTTGTTATCAATATTAACAATTGAAAAAGCTGGTTTTGAAATAAAATGTTTTAATAATAAAATTGTCATTAATAGAGGTAACTGTATTTATGCTGAAAGTAATAGAAGTAATAATCTATATAAAATCATTTTCAAGCATCGTAATTCTCAGTATGCAAACTTAGCTGTTCATGGCATGAAAGGTATGGCCATTTAAATTATAATTCATTATTACAAATAAAAAATAAAAATTTGGTTAATGGCATGCAGTTTGCAAGTTCAGAAAATGATGGGTTGTGTGATATCTGTGTAAAAAGCAAACAAAAGTGTTTGCCATATTTTTCAAAATGTGAAAAATCAAGTAGAGTTCTGAAAATGATACATACAGATATTTGCGATCCTATTACACCAGTATCACATAATGGTAATAGTTATTTTGTAACTTTTGTAGATGATTACTCAAGGTTTGTCATGGTGTATGTAATTAAACATAAAAATGACGTATTTAACTGTATAAAAGATTATGAAGCAAAGGTAACATCTTTGTTTTGTGGTAAGAAAATTGCTAAAATAAAATGTGATAATGGAGGTGAGTATAGATCAAAAGGTTTTGAAGATTTTTGTTCACAAAAGGGCATTCAAATTATATAGTCCACCATATACTCCACAACTCAATGGTGTAGCAGAAAGAATGAACCAAACATTGATGGATAGAGCAAGATCAATGATTAATCATAAATATAGACAAGTCATTCTGGGAAGAGGCAGTGCTTGTATCAGCCTTTATAAACAACAGAACACAATCATGTTTGAATAAAGAAAAACTCCTTATGGGTTATGGCTAAATAAGAAGCCAAATGTTAGCAATATGCGAGTTTTTGGATGTATATCTTATGAAAGAATTCCAGATTCTCTTCCAGAACAAAACTGGATGATAAAGGTTTGAAGTGCAGATTTATCGGCTATACTGAAAATGAATATAAACTATGGAACGAAAATGAAAATAAATTTGTTCACAGTAGAAATGTCATATTTGATGAAAACAATTTTAAATATTTTCCAGATAGGAAACAAACTGAAAATGATTGGGAAAATGTTAATGGCATCAGAGATGAGATTGCAAAAGGGAAGATAGAAGAGACGAATGAAATAACAGAAACAGAATATGTTTTAGAAGATATGGAGCAAAATGCTAGATCAAAAAGACAAACTAGGTTACCTGCTAAATTCGTTGACTATGAAACGGACATAAGCTGTTTGGCATTACTGAGTGAGTTCTCAGATGTTCCTCAATCATACTATCAAGCACAACAAAGTTCAAATTGGAATAAATGGGAAAATGCTATTGATGATGAACTGAATGCTTTAAAAGATACATGGGAATTGGTAGAAAAACCAGAAAAAGAAAATGTTATTGGAAACAGATGGGTATTTAGAGTCAAGGATGATGAAAAAGGAAAATGTTTATATAAAGCAAGATTAGTTGCTAGAGGATTTGAACATGATTTTGGTGAGTTTGGTGAAATTTATGCTCCAGTTGCAAAACTTTCAACTCTAAGAATACTATTGGCTATTTGCAATAACTATAATTTAGAATTAGAACAACTGGATGTTAAAAATGACTTTTTTCATAGTAATATCAAAGAAAAACTTTTTATGAAAATTCCAGAAGGATTAAAAGTATCAGAAGAGGACAGGAATAAGGTTTGTCTGTTAAAACGGACAAGCTATGGTTTAAAACAAGGTCCAAAGGCATGGAATAAAACATTTAATGGTTTCATGTTAAATGTAAAGTTTAAAAGATCAAAAGGTTGATGTAGAGCCGCCGACAAGTTAACATCGTGAGCGTTCAGCATTGAATATATCGTTTAAAAACTGGTGTAGTGTACCTGATGTGGTTTTTGTACGATAAGAACAATTAATACCTTTTTATTAAAAAGTGATTTGAAACATTATTGTATAAAAATAGTTAACACGAATAATTTGCCGGCCCTATAGGCCAGGCATTGAGTTCTTTAAAAATTAAATTGTTCAGTTAATACCAACAATTGACGTGTAGCTTATGTGTACACGAGTAGCACAGGAAATACCATCAAACCAACTGTTCCTTCCACAACAATGTCACAACAAGATTCATCAATCCGCAACAAACAAGATACATCAAACAACAACACTTCTACAATGTCATATGTAACAGCAGCAAAAACAACACCGAAACCAACCTACCCAAAGAAAGACAAGCAATCATACTCCATGCCGAAGACAGTCTCAAATTATTTGATTATGTAAAAGCAATTGGTGATATTATCGAACCCAGGAACATCTGTTTCGCCTCCAGAATCTCCAACAACAGGGTCTGTATATATTTCACTAATAAAAACATAGTAGATGAACTTGTAAAATCTCATCCTACCATACAAATCGGCTCCCTAACTTTAAACATACGTAAACTCGTTTCTCCTACAAAGAGAATCTTAATATCCAATGTCTCACCGTGTATCCCACATGAAATTATCGAAACCGCTGTTAAAAGCCTAGGTCTAAAAATTGCTTCTCCAGTATCATTTCTTAAAGCAGGTATTCCGGGGGAGGAATTCTCACATATCCTTAGCTTTAGAAGATAAGTTTATGTATTTCCGCCCTCCGAAACTTTTGAGCTCCAAACTTCCCTTTATGTTTCTAGAAGCTATGCATAAAACTCTGAAACATATATATTTTGAAGGAAAGAAAAATAAAAGGGTTGACAGTTGTTTGCACGCATTGTTAAAATTGATTCGAGACATAACAGTAAAAAAGTTAAAAAGAAATATTAAAGGTAATAATTCTTATCGCATGGATTTGATACGAAAAACTCACTTAAAAAGCCAGGATATTAAGGTAGAGGATATTAGTAAACTAGATGAGAGTACATGGAAGGTAAAGCCAATAACTAAAAATAATGAAGAATACATTGTTGAGAAAAATGAAGAATGTTATAAAAAAGGTAATAATTGTTATCTGATCTGCACAAATTGTCAGACTTGTGTTCATGAGTTCACATGTACTTGTCTTGATTTCTTTATAAAAAATAACTTATGCAGACATATACATGCAGTGATCACACATTGTTTTCAATTCAGGATAACTTCTCATAATATTGAGGCACAAAATGATAATGTAATGATTGAGAGTTTGGTAAATCAAAATGTAGCTAAAGAGGGTCAAGATAACCAGGATTTAAAAATAAAGTTGGATGTTATATATGCATCACTGTCTTTCAGTAATTTGTGTGAAGATACCAGGAGAAAAATTGGGAAAATGATGGATGGCATTATAGATGTAATTGCACAAGAAGGAGAAAACATTACTTTAAAATCTTCAAACGAACCTACCAATAAGAAAGTTGAAAAGCAACTAAGATTTGTAAGCACAAAGAAGAAAAGAAGCGTAAAATCCGAAAATGTATTGAAAAAACCAACTTCTTCCGATATTAACCAATTTGTAGCTGATTGTGAAGAAAAAGTTAGAGAGAATGATCATCTATATACTAGACATCTTGGACTTTTTAAAAGTTGATCAAATAAATGTTATATTAATTTGTTATTAAAACCTTTATGTGTATTATTTTTTATTTCATCATATGTATTAAATGTCTAGTTGGACAGAAGTTATCCTTGACATGTTTATTTCGAGAAATTAAGAGTGTTTTATTAAGCAAAATCATTATTTTTTAATATTTGCCTTAAAAAAAATTAAAGTGCTACTACATGCTTCTTTTATTACGCCACCACCTTTTTTCTGTATTTCCTTTTTGTAATTTTTCCATAGCTTTTCTGGAAATTTAAAATATTTAAAGTGAATTTGTAGCATACAAATATCGGCTTCCTTATTTTCAGCTTATCTTCTTCGGCTTCAGCCTCTTGTCAACTTATTTTCTTCGCAAATGTTCCGCTTGTTCAAGAAACATGAGTTAACGACAATAGCATATATAGAAAAATCAAAATTAAAACAGCGTTTCTGTTCATAATTTTATCGTAAATGACTGATTAACATTTTTATTGTAATTATATTAATATAAACGTCCAATGTCACAATTTTCAATATATTCTTAAAACAAAATACGATTTAAATTTACCGCCAAATATAATAATATAAATTCCGCTAGAGGCGCGGCAGTAGGATCCTTTCTTCCGTGCACCGGCTTGTACACTGACTGCTCTGACACAACATCCGTCCTAACATGTCAACAATGTCATTTTGATCAGTTGTTATCAACAGGTCCTCGTAGACACTTCGTCTCAGGACCATTTTACTCATGTAGAGTCATACGCCGCCATGTTACCTATCCAACGGTAACTTAAACATCACAAATTATAAATACTAATAATGTAAAACAACTACAAATTTAAAACATTTAAAGGGTTTTTACCCATATATTTTGGTGGCTACTAGCATGTACAACCGTAAGTATTAACCACATTTTGCTCTAACCTTTGTCAACATTTTAATTTAACGTTCTTTTTAATTAAAGTGGTTATATACTTTCAGGTTTGCACTGATGATGGATTGTTTAATCCGAAAACGTTTTGCAATGTGTTTGTGATAGCCCGTTTGGGGCATTTTTATATACCTTTTATAAAGGATTTTAAACAAATTTTTTTGTGATATATGGTATACAGCCAGCTACAGGAACTTAGTTTCCTCGTGGAATTTTATATTTGACGGTATGGTCAACTTGGCTCTTCAATACATGCGCTTAGCCACTAGAAGGTGTACGTTGAAGCTGGATATTTGGTTCATATCCCAGTGTATTAACAACCAGATCTTCCCTACATTTTGTAGAATCAAAACTCCAGGAAATGTTCCAGTCAACTTAAAAACACGTTTCAACTTAAAATATTAAAAAAGGAGATCTGTAAACATTATAGTAAGCTTAATTACACAGATTGTAAACTTAAGGTAACGTATGACTCTCTACTTAATTCTATTGGATTTGATAACTTAAATAATTATTTGAATGATGTTCAGGACAGATTGGACAATGTAACTTCTACCAAATTTAATAAACTAAAATCAAAATTAACCAATCTCATTAAAAATAAACCTAATTCATCAAATCATAACAGTAACAACACCAAATTTTCTAATTTTTCTTTTCACCCAAGATTAAAAAATCTCTCTTCAGTTACCTTTGACAATAATGAACTCTACCTACTTAATGTAGGCCTCAAATACTCCATTCCTAGTAAGGTTTCGGAAAAGGACCTTAAGAGTCTCTCCATTGAGCTAGACATCATCATTCAAAACCTCTCTATTCCTTTAAATCAGAAAACTTCAATTAGAAACTCCTGTTTTAATACTATTAACAAATTTAAAAATAAAAATTCTTCATCTAACTCTTCAACAGTCTTTAATCCCAACACTTACTCATCTATCAACTTTCCTTCCACCCATGATAATAGCCATTTAACATCTAACTTTCCCAAATTTTCTCACAATAAACGCAATGAACATTTAAAAACCCTCAGATCAATCATAACAAAAATCAAATCAAACAACCTAATCATCAGTAAAGCTGACAAAGGTAACTGTCTAGTGATCTTAGATCAATCTTCATACAATGATAAAATTTCTACTTTCCTTAATAATAATAACTTCACTCTACTCACAACAGATCCCTCAAAAAAGTTTATAATTAAATTAAAAGATAACATCAAACATTTCACAGATTTCTTCTCCGAACATTTCGCACCATATTACAAACTTCCAAGTAACCTGAGAAAAGGCAGCAAATATTTGATTTCACGCAAACAAATCCTATGTATCTCTTGATACGTATTTCGACCTAATAGGTCTCGTCAGAAGAGCTATTCATAGGGTTTCTCAACGTGAAAAATCAATATTTTCTGCCTTTTAAGAAGCAACAATAACATGGCTTCGATACGGACATAGCGAGTCTAAGTGAAAAATCAAATTTTCTCATTTAAACACAATTAAAATGGCTTTTAATCGAGTCCTCTAATAATCGAAAAAGCAAACACAATTCAGATTTTGCTTTATAATCTGAGCCTTCTAAGAATTGCAAGGCAAACAGACGTTGATAAAAGATGTTAAAGGAGACATGGGGAATCTAAAATTTGCATTCCACGACATGTCTTTTACAACTAAGCAGAAATCCTTAGCGAATTGTGTTTTCGCTGAAAAAAAACGTCTGTTTGCCTTGCAATTCTTAGAAGGCTCAGATTATAAAGCAGAAATCTGAATTGTGTTTCGAAAACTATTTTCCAAGTAACCCTTTAACACCCAGACTGTATGGTTTACCTAAGATACACAAGGAGGGCATTCCTATTCGTCCAGTTGTTAGTTTCATAGACACTCCAGTTTTCATCTTATCAAAATTCATATTGAATCTTATCAGCAACTTGACAAACTTTACCCCTCGATTCTCAGTCAAAAATACTAGTCATCTAGTCAACAACTTACAACAGATCAATCTTCACCCCAACATTACTATGCTATTATTTGATGTCAGCAATCTATTTACCTCTGTCCCCAAACAAGAAACAATTAATCTGGTTCACTCTCTTCTGAGAAACAATTCCATCACCCAGTCTACTACGAACTCCATTATCCAATTATTACAACTTTGTTTAGACCAAGACTTTTTTGTTTTTAACAACAAATATTATAGACAACCTGATGGCTTAGCCATGGGTAGGTGTCTCTCCCCCCTATTAGCTGATGTATTTATGAATCATTTAGAATTCACACAGATTATGACAAATCCTGAAATACTCCATTGGTTTCGTTATGTTGATGACTGTTTAATCTTCATTTCAGGTAACTCCAATTCAGCTGAACTATTATTTTCTAAAATTAATCAAATTCACCCCAATATCAAGTTCACCATGGAACTAGAATCTTCCAAGTCAATTAATTTTCTTGATCTCACCATTACCAGATTAAATGACCACTTCGACTTCAGTATCTTTAGGAAACCTACACAGACTGACCATGTAATACCCTTCTCATCCAACCACCCCATGTCTCATAAATATGCTGCTTTTCACAGTTACATCCATCGCCTGGAAACCATTCCACTTTCTCCGTCAAACTACACAAAAGAACTAAATATTATCAGACAAATAGCAGTCAACAACGGTTATGATCATAACATTATCAATAAACTCATTTATAGAAAACGTCGTAGGAACTTGCAGGAGACTGCGTTCCCCAGGGATCCTACCACCAAACCCAATTATGTTTCACTCCCTTATCACCATGAGAGTCTTTCTGGAGATATTAGAAATCTAATTAAACGTTCGGTTGAAAATATTCATGTTTCATTTAAAGTACCTAATAACTTGGGTCAGTATATATCCAATTCCAAAGACCCCATCAACTATATGAACCGTAGTGGTGTGTATAGATTAAAATGTTCTGATTGTGATGCTACCTACATAGGAAGAACATGTAGATCATTGTCTTCACGCTCTTTAGAGCACACAAAAAGAGAAAATACTTCCACTTTCTCTCAACATCTTAAAGAACACAACCACACTCTCAATATCCCAGAAGACGTCTCACTTATTCACAACATCCCACAAAAAAACTTTCTCAAACTAGACCTATATGAAGACCTAGAAATCATTAAAGAAAAACAGAGAAGTCCAAATTGTGTCAATCGCCATGTTTCATTTAATCGAGACTTTCTTCCGCTCCACCGTCAATTATTCTCATAACTCATTATCAAACTTTACTTCTTCATTAGTATTTAAATTCTCATCCTTCTCTTATCACCTACTAATCATCCTTAGCCCCCTCAAACTTTGTTCAATATATCCAACTCCCCTTCTTTCCTCACTTCTGTCTAGGCATCCAAACGTCAAATCTGACCTAATACCCAATATTCTCCATGCTCCTTCTCAACAAAATAAATTCAGAGCAGATCATGCCACTTCCTCTCCAAAAACAATTTTTCATTAATATACACCATCACCCACTCAACCACATATCTTCACCTTTTCATACTGCGTTTTTCATTTTCATTTACAACTTCTTTTTACTCATCCAATTTCCCTCAGGGTTTGGTTTTCGGGTCTCTGGGGTCTTCAGTCTTTTGTAGTTTTCCCCTTCATCTTCACAATAACATTTAAACATCACACATCTTTAGTAAACTTGATAGATCCACCTTAAACACAACTACTCTTACATTTCCACATATTGTCACAATACACTCCATAAGCCCATTAACTTTTCACCTACCTACACTCTAACTTATAACTCATCCTTTTTACTTTTATATTTCTTAGGCACCAAATGTTCCTTTTAACATATAGGGCCTTTTGTTTTCTTGAGTTATAACTTGAGCAATGTAGGAACAATATCACACCTAACCATCTTTCAGTCATCAATTTTCTGTCAGTCTGGCATACTTGCCCACACACATAAACAACCTACCATCTTTACTTTACACACATAACCAGTAATTCATGTTCACGTACTTATAACTTAAAATTTTTTATTTATCTTTACTAGGTACCAAATGTAGTTTTTTGACATAGAGGGCCTTCCATACTTAAGTTTTAAGTTGAGTACTACACGAACACCACATTATGATCACATTCTTATCATAGTTACATTTCAGCTCAACAACATATCTAAACACACCTCCACCTACTACATCAATACTCAATAATAAATCTTTTAGGACCCATCTTCCCACATGTGCCTTTTTACCATTTTCTAGGTACCAAATGTCTCACAACATAAAGGGCCTTTTGACAAAATCTTTAGCTTAAAATAAATAGATCCTTACACATGTATAGTTGGCTGCCTATCAATCCTACAAAATTTCATAAATTCCAGTTGACCCACATTAATTTTTAAAAAACCAATTTTCAATGTTTCAAATATAGCTATTTGATTAATTTACAATACAGATTACAATATTGATGGTTGATACTGTTACATTATTATAATTTTAACTTTTTCAATTTTAAATAAGGCTGACATCTGTCATTTTTAGACAACTACCGTAAGTTACACTGACTGCTCTGACACAACATCCGTCCTAACATGTCAACAATGTCATTTTGATCAGTTGTTATCAACAGGTCCTCGTAGACACTTCGTCTCAGGACCATTTTACTCATGTAGAGTCATACGCCGCCATGTTACCTATCCAACGGTAACTTAAACATCACAAATTATAAATACTAATAATGTAAAACAACTACAAATTTAAAACATTTAAAGGGTTTTTACCCATATATTTTGGTGGCTACTAGCATGTACAACCGTAAGTATTAACCACATTTTGCTCTAACCTTTGTCAACATTTTAATTTAACGTTCTTTTTAATTAAAGTGGTTATATACTTTCAGGTTTGCACTGATGATGGATTGTTTAATCCGAAAACGTTTTGCAATGTGTCATTTTTATATACCTTTTATAAAGGATTTTAAACAAAATTTTTTTGTGATATATGGTATACAGCCAGCTACAGGAACTTAGTTTCCTCGTGGAATCTTCAACTTAGCTCTGGAGCACATAATCAGAAGTGCAAGAATCGAAAAGAAGAAGAGAAGGACCAAACTTACTGATGGGGCTCCAAATCAACGAAAACAAGACGATATATATGTATATGAGCCGCAATAACCAAAGCAGAGACAGAATCGGTCAGAACATTACCATCGATGACTTTAACTTTCAGCGCCTTAGAGAATTCAAGTATCTTGAAACAACAATAACTGAAGACAATAACGGATCACAAGAAATAAACAACAAGATTCAGGCCGGTAACAGATGTGCTTTTGCCCTCCAAAACCTTTTAAAATCAAAACAACTAACACGACGTACGAAGATACAGGTCTATAAAACAATCATATGACCCGTTGTGATATATGGAAGCGAAACGTGGACGATAACAAAGGCATATGAAGAGAGACTACGTGTTTGGGAAAGAAAAATCTTAAGGAAGATCTTTGGTCCGGTGCTTGATGAAGCATCAGGACAATATAGGATAAGAACTAATAAAGAGCTTGAAGAACTTTACCCAGACGCCAACATCATAAAAGAAATAAAGTCCAGAAGACTCCAATGGGCAGGACACCTCAGAAGACATTCTGACGAACGAACAGTAAGACTGGTGTGGGAGGAAGACCCAACTGGAAGGAGACCACGCGGACGCCCTCGTCTCCGGTGGCGAGATAATATAGCAGGAGACCTAAGCACTATGGGCGTGGAGAATTGGATGGAGGTTGCTCAAGACAAAAAACAGTGGAGGCATGTTGTCGAGTCGGCTAAAACCCACGAAGGGTTGTAACGCCACGGAGTAAGTAAGTAAGTAAGATCCTGTGTTGAAAGCTATCTTTTCTTTATCTACTAGGTCCATTTCTACCTGCCAGTATCCAGACTTCAAATCCAAAGTAGAAAACAATTTACTTCCAGCCAATGTGTCCAATGTGTCGTCGATCCGAGGCAGATGATAACTAACTATCTTTCTTGATAACGTTGTTCAGTAAACGGTGATCCACACAGAACCTCGCCGTTCCGTCTTTCTTCTTAACCCATTTACGGCAAAAGGTGCATAAACGCAACGTTTATTGTTAATTTTTTTTGGCGCGAAAATAATTTTTTTAATGTTTTCTTTTTATTGATGTAACATCTCAATAGATTGAGGTATATGGTATCATTTTTCTTTTGACAAAAATATTACTTTTTAAATACTTTAAGATTATTATAATTTAGCATAATTTAATGATTTATGCACATCTTCATACAAAAAATGTTTCCGATACTAATTATAAACTTAATTGATATTTTGTATCCTATAATTATAAAAATATGTTGAAATTTTGATTATTCTAAAAACTTATTCATTCATACTTTAAAAATAAGGTCTATAATTGCATGTTTATACGATGGATTCGTATACGCACCTTTGGCCGAAACCATATTATATTTTTTTCGTAGACTAAACAATCTGAAATTATGATCTCGGCAATAGTCAATACACTTCATTCACTATTTATAAAATTGCTGTGTGCTGTAAACGTTATATTTGCTTTTTTCTTGACTTAAATCAGTTTGAAAGTTTCCTTGTGTTTATTTGTTTTATATTCCATATAAGTTGAAATGAGGTAAGCTAAATTATTGTCATATGAATGCGTGTATATAGTAGTAGTAGAGCATTTTTTTGTTTATTTTAGTAAATTCTCGAAATATGAAATGAAGAGGGCACTAACTACTAAAGAGTTAATGGCTTTGTTAGAAGAAGACTCAGACTGTGAAAATGCTGACTCACTTGATGTGGTTTATGTGCCGCCAAAAACAGATAAAATTTCCGATGTAGAAGACATTGATGATAATATTATTGGTGAAGAAGGAATAAAAACAGATATTGCAGGTACATATGAAATACAAGAGAATGGGAATTCTGACGATTCTGATGATGATATTCCTCTGAACTACAGATCAAAACATCCAAAGAAAGAACCAGACAAAAATAATAAATCCAAATTTGTCACAAGTTGGGTAAAAACAGATACTCCTTCGTATTCGGCAGTAATTCAACATAAGTCTGATCGATATTTAGAAAATATAAAAGCCAACCATGGAGGCAAGTCACCTATTGAAGTTTTTTCACTCTTTTTTGATAAAGAAGTAAGTGAGAGCATTCGATATTTTACAAATATTTATGCATCGCAGAATAACCGTCACGATTTTGAAATGAATGATACAGATTTAAAAAAAATATTGGCATATGTATATTATCTGGTTATCACACTCTGCCTCAAGTTGATATGTATTGGTCGAAGGATGAGGATAAAGTGCACATTGTAAGAGAAAGCATGAGCCGACATAGATTTCGTTTAATCAAACAGAACATACATTTGTTAGATAACACCTTACTGAATAAAAATGATAAATTTTCAAAATTGTCACCAATTTTTGAAATAATTAACCGAAAGTTTGCACAATTTGGAGTCTTTGCAAAAAATCTTTCCATTGACGAGGAAATGGTTCCATATTTCGGGCGACATTCGTGCAAAATGTTCATCCGTGGAAAACCTGTTAGATTTGGTTTTAAACTATGGTGTTTATATTCTGATACTGGTTATTTGTTCAAATTTATTCCATATGGCGGAAAAACTGAGAAACAGATACAGATACAGAAACAGAAACAGAATAGTTTTAGCTTAGGAACGGTAGTTGTTTTTAATTTACTTTCGATAGTTAAAAACCCACAGCAACAT
The DNA here is from genome assembly GCA_918026665.1 of Diabrotica balteata. Lineage (NCBI taxonomy): Eukaryota > Metazoa > Arthropoda > Insecta > Coleoptera > Chrysomelidae > Diabrotica > Diabrotica balteata. The sequence continues at coordinate 62,896,681 of OU898283.1, read as the reverse complement.
AAGGTTTTTTTCGACTTCAACTTCTTTACGTCATATGCTCTTTTTGGATTATTGAAAGAGAAATCTGTTCTTTGCAATAGGAACAGTAAGGGAAAATCGCACTGCTAAGTGTCCTCTAGAAGAAGAGGTTCATATACATGTGCATTCGATTCCAATTTAGAAGTTTTGTTGACAAGATGGACATCGATAATTCAGTAGTGACTGTAATGACAAATACATGTGACGTTTTACCCCTTATGCAAACTAAACGTTATAACCGTAAAGAACACAAGGAAATTCTTATCCCTCATCCTAATGTAATTCAGCAATATAACCAATGCATGGGTGGAGTGGATCGGCATGATAATGGCATTGCGAATTACCGTATTAAAATAAGAGGAAAAAAGTGGTGGTGGCCGTTGTTTACTAACATGATTGACAGTATGGTGGTCAATAGTTGGAAAAATTTTAAAATTGCGAATGATTCTAAAATTTCCCAACTGGAGTTTCGTTCGAGATTGGTTCTTAACTTACTAAAATATAGTGGATATGCAGAGAATAGTGAAGAAACTGCTACATCATTGTCAAACTCGGTATATGGACGTCCATCTAAATTTGCTTTAACAGATGAAACTAGATTCTACAATATTAGCAACATTATAAAAAGAGACGATAATAGTTCAAGAAGAAAATGTCGGATGTGCAAAAGTAATACTATTTATTTATGTAAAAAGTGTACAGTGCATCTACACCCCGAATGTTTCGAAAATTTTCATCTTAAAATTTAATTTACATATTGTTCTGAAGCTATTTTCTTGTGGCATTGTAAATTAATTACTATTTATAACTGGGAATAAGCCACAATTAAAGATAAAAAATACGTTTATTGACGTTTCAATTTCCAATTCGGAAATCGTTCTCAAAATACAAACAGTAAATTAAACAAATTATTTTACTGGGAGAATTTTACTGTCATCATGTCATGTGTTTGTCTTTTTAAAGACGAATTACATGCTATGATTTTTTCTGACGGATATTCTCAAGTTAAAGTTGATTTCATGTAATCGAATGAACTATCTTATAGTAAAGTCGTCCCAGGAGCGCAACTCAACAATATTGGCAATACCATTTTAAAGTCCTCTACTTTAAAATGCATAATGTATGTCTGAATTGTCAATATAAATGAGTCAGATAAAATTAAATTATTAGAAGAATTTTTTCACTATGTAACAAAAAACAAAATTTGTTTAATTTACTGTTTGTATTTTGAGAACGATTTCCGAATTGGAAATTGAAACGTCAATAAACGTATTTTTTATCTTTAATTGTGGCTTATTCCCAGTTATAAATAGTAATTAATTTAATTTACAGTTAAAATACAATATGATCCTTTTTTAAAAATTGTATACGTATTCAGCCAAAGGTGCGTATATGGACCCACCTGTTTTTCCTTTCATGAGAAAAAAAATTATTTGTGGTTGTAAATTAGTCTTAATTTTTTAATCGTTTTTAATCCAATCTAATAAATCAATTGTCAAATTTCTCTTTGTCTATTGTCTTGGCCCTTAATGGGTTAACCAGGACCACCAGAGAGACCCATGGGCTCGTAGAAGGTTCTATCACCCCGTCTTTCTTCATTTCCTGAACAATCGTTTCAGCTTCCTCTCTTTTCGCCATGTGAATTTTATGCTTATGTAATAATCAGAGGCGACTCCGCTGTCACCACTGTAAAATAATAGGAATGGGAGCGTTATGTGAAGGTAAGGAAAACGCTGTCACCAAATGTAATACACAATAGATCCTCAAGGGATGCTAACCCTGCGAGCGGCTGCAAGGAATACTGGTCACACTGGTCTGGAGGGCTGGCTCGTCTTCGTGGATTTACGAGAAGATAAGGGATTTTCGGGATAGGGGTAAGGACTCCTAGGTCTCAGGTCCTGTAAAGAGCAGAGGTTATGGGCTTACTTTTGAAGCCGGAGATATGCATACGCAGAATCTCGTGTTCTCCTAGTCTCTAGTGAGTCGGACGAAAGGAACATTAAAAAAAACCAATTTAGAGTCTACAATATATTGAATTTACCCTGAAGTTACAAATACAATCGTTAACACGTTATTCTGCGCGTCGGAAGGCGAGGAGCAAGATAGTGAAAAGTTGACAGTTGTACTAATATAATTACTCAGGTTAGTATATAGAAATCTGTTACCTTATGTGTATTTGGGCTTTCAACCACGACACGTTTCGGTCCTCTGGAACTCGGTCAGTTGAGGGTCTCCTCCTGTGTTACGAACTTACGAGCTGCCACAATAACCGGACTACACGCGATACTATGCCGGATGATAAGCGCTCCCCGGAGAATTACCGACTGCCTCGTACTGATCGCGTACTGGACGCTGTCGCGTCCGACCCGGAGCTCAGCGATTACTGCCTTGAGTGCTCCCCGTACTACCACTGACTCGATTGACCAAGTTTTTCAGTTTTTATGTCCCGCAACATTCTTAGTTTTGTTTTGTTATTTCTGCTGTACTATTCCACGTGTTGGAATGTAACATGCGATGGTGTGTCGCTTCGTTGTATTACTTTTCATGAAGGTCTTCGGATTTCGTAATTCTTAAACATTCGTGCTTGTATCAAACTAGGTCAAATTGTTATACTTTGTATAATTTAAATGTATAAGTTAACTGTATTAATTATCCCTTATTTAATTCGGAATATATAATTATTTTGAATAATTATTATCTTTTCTATGCTACTTAGCCCTTTATTCCAACTTCTCACTCACTTGCTACGCTCACATTACATTACTCCCTACGCAAAAAAAGAAAAGGGCCGAGGGGCCTTTTCCTTTTCCAACAATAAATTATTCTACTTACATATTATATTACTTATATTCCATATATATATATATATATATATATATATATATATATATATATATATATTTATATATAAGTCCCAATTTATATGTTATCATTTACTGTTTCTTATAGACTATTGTACCGTGGTCAGCGAATGTATCGTGCTGCCCCCGTATTGAACCTATGTGTATGACAAGTTGAGTTAATCTTGTATTAATCTTATTGAAACTTAACAAGTGAAAGAACTTTCCTAACTTATTACAATTGTTTGTGATTACATGTGTCCATTACGACAAGCGTATTCTAACTGTTCTATACGATTGTACTCGCGTTTTGCGTTCACTGTTCACTTTATCGGCGTATCCCTGTGGGAATTATCCGCACTTCACTCGCGTCGTCTTGGCTGTTTTAATGTCCGTTTGCCAATTCCACGTGTCGAGTTAACTATATTGATGCGTTACTGCTGCTGTCTGCCTCCATTGGTTTGTCCTTGCTGGGTGGTCGTCTCAGGTTGATACTGCTTTGCTTTGTCGCATTATACTTCTGCTACATTGGTCTCTGGTATGTGTTTGCTGCATCTCTTTGTTTGGCATCGTCGTAGTACTGTGTCTAAGTATAGATTTTCTATTTCTCTTTGGTAGGATTGTTCGGTGTAAAGGAATTTGCTATTGATGTAGGTCATTAGGTCTACGTTTTGAGGTAGGAGTGGCATACTAGGATTTATTTTGTTGTTTACTAGGAAATTTATTAGGATTCGGGGGTGTTCAGTTTGCCATACTTCTGTGTTACATATTATAGCCCTTTTGTGTAACGTTAGAGCAAATATGTTTTTATCTTGTTCTACTATTACCAATTCTTTTAGTGATTGTTTATTAGTGATCTTTTCAACGTGCCCTCTGTAAAGTTGTGACAATTGACTTTCACAACTGTTGTCTTTGTATTGTTTTTCCATGTTATTTCGCCTATTGTAGAGTCGTATCGATCGATAGCGGTGTAGATTTCGACATTCTTCTGCTTCTGTCTTCTTGATGTAATTATCTAGTCCTCCATCGACTATGGACGTGTGGCTGTACATCCCACAGTGGAACATGAGTCTCTCCATCGTGATGAGTCTCTTCAGTGTCACAAATCGCACTGTTATTACTTCCCGAACAGTCGCACTCCCGTAAGCAGACTTTAGTTCGCATTAGTACTTTTTACGCGTAATTCAAGTGCACCTTAACCTATAAATACATGTATCGCTGCTTATTGCAGACAATTTTAGCGATAGCTTTACATAAATCTGACTTATAAACTAACCTACAGTGTATTGCATATTAGTATGCCTATTGACTATAAACTAATAAATAAATTGATATCTAAACCAATAATAATATGTTAATAATTGGGACTTGTACTTTTTACACCCTGTATATTAGAGTCATATATTTTTAATTCTCAACTTGTCATCACTTATTGTTTATAGTTGCGTATGTGTACCGAATTTTCCTTATTTGAAGAATATTTTAATTACTATATTTATTCTTAATAAAGAGTCAGAAAATATTGTAATAATTTCTCACTCTTTCCCCAATCTTTTTAAAATAATTCAAAGGTGAAATTTATTTTGATTTCTCGTCAAACACAATGACTTGTTTTCAATGTTATGATATTTATGTTTCAAGGCTATTAAATTACATTTTGCTGAGAGCTGAATTTTTATATACTCACATTGTTGATGAAATTTGATATTGACTAATGTAATGAACAATTGAATAATGTAATGAATAAGAAATCAGATAGATTACATCTTGATAAGGAACAGGTACAAGAACTCTATTACAGTAGTGAAGACTTACCCTGGAGCAGATGTAAACTCGGACCACAACCCAGTAGTAGCAAATATGAATGTAAGATTGAGAAAACCATTAATGAAAAGATCTAGACCACAAATATGCATTGATAAGTTAAGAGAACCAAATACATACCAAGAAACTCAAAACAAAATAAATCAGAGTATCCAAGAAATAAAACAACAAAATAAGAACACCACAGATATTGACATAAAGTGGAAGAATATAAAGAACGCAATCGAGACTGTGGGACGGAAAACTTTAACATTTACAAAAACTGCCAAACAAGAATGGATGACGCAAGAAATTCTCGAAAAGATGGACGAAAGAAGAACACATAAAAACAAAGATAAAATTAAATATCAAGAAATTAATAAACAAATAAAACAGAAAATAATACAAGCTAAGGAAACATGGATGTCCATTAAATGTCAAGAAATCGAGGAATGCGAGGCAAGGTATGACACTTTCAACACCCATAAGAAGGTTAAAGAAATGATTTCAGGAAATCGTAACAAACCAATCGGGATATTAAAAAATGCAGATGGTACCACTATAACTGAAACGCAAGACAAACTACGTAGATGGAAAGAATACATTGAACAACTATTTTATGATCAAAAAGTAGAACAATTATTAGAAGTTAACGGAGAAACCACGGGACCAGAAATAATGAAAGAGGAAGTTATGTATGCTAGAAAACACACAAAAGGCAGAAAAGCTCCAGGACCCGATGAAATACCAATTGAACTATTGAATATAATTAATGAAGATAATATTGATGTCTTGGTAGACCTTTTTAACTCCATATACAAGACGGGACACATACCCAAAGAGTGGCTTCTCTCAACTTTTGTGACGATTCCAAAAATCACAAATACTAAAGATTGCAATGACTATCGAACAATTGCGTTAATGAGCCACACATTGAAAACCTTCCTTAAAATCATACATAACAGAATCCACATGAAATTAGAACAAGAAATAAGTGATTCACAGATGGGTTTCAGAAAGGGTCTAGGAACTAGAGAAGCATTATTTGGAGTCCATGTTCTGACACAACGATGCCTGGATATGAATCAGGACATATATGCTTGCTTTATAGATTTCAAGAAAGCTTTTGATAGAGTTCAACATGAGAAGCTTTTAAGTATTCTTAAGACTAAAAACATTGATAGTAGAGATCTACAAATTATATCGAATCTGTATCAAAACCAGAAAGCAAGAGTAAGAGTCGAAGGAGAACTGACAGAGGAAGTAAGTATACTTAGAGGAGTTCGACAAGGGTGTATCCTTTCACCACTCTTATTCAACGTCTACAGTGAAGTGATTTTTCAAGAGGCTTTATTGGATATCGTGGAAGGTATTTATGTCAACGGAAATAGCATTAATAATATTAGATATGCCGACGATACTGTAATATTTGCAAGTGACATGGAAGATCTACAGTACATAATACAACATGTATACAATGCATGTGAAAGTTACGGACTGCAAATTAATCTCAAGAAAACGAAATCAATGATATTCTCAAAAAAAACCACAAAATGTAAATAACCTGATCATCAATAATACAACGATAGAAAGAGTAAAAACATATAAATATTTAGGAACGTGGCTAACCGAAGATGGAGATCAAGTAAAGGAGATCAGATCTAGAATAGAAATGGCAAGAAACACGTTCATAAAATTGAAGAAATTACTTTGCAACCGTAACCTTAATCTAGAGATTCGCACAAGAATGCTACGTTGTTACGTCTTCTCTACTTTACTATATGGCATGGAAGCGTGGACAATAAAGCAGTCTGAAATCAAAAAATTAAACTCCTTTGAGATGTGGTGCTACAGGAGAATGCATAAAATATCGTGGATTGAAAAAGTAACTAATATAGAGGTGTTACAAAGAATGAAGAAAGAATGTGAAGTCATAAAAACTGTTAAAATTAGAAAGATTCAATATCTGGGACATTTAATGAGGGGTGAGAAGTACGTATTACTGAGGTTGATTATGCAAGGGAAGATACAGGAAGAGAAACCCAGGACGACGCAAAATGTCCTGGCTAAGAAATTTGAGAGAGTGGTTCGGCTGCAGCTCATTAGAATTATTCAGAAATGCGGCCAACAAAGTTAAAATAGCGATGATGATTTCCAACCTCCGCTAGGAGAAGGAACCCGAAGACGAAGAATGTAATGAACTCTTGGTGTCTGTTATAAACTACAATATTTTGTTTTTATTTAATTAATAACGTTTTCTAAACTTGACCTTTATTAGTTGTTTATATTTACCAGTGCTCTGACTCAATCTTTATACTACTTTCTTAGTTGATAGGAATTCAAGTCTGTCAATCAGTTTTGACATAGCAATAAAGGATTGGCGTATGGTATCTTACCGATCCAGTCTCCTGTTTTTACTAATCAACAGCAGCTTAGACCCCTATTAACCTTAAATTAATTTACTTATTTCTCTTTCTTAAAACTTGCTTTTAGTTATAATGTACTATTATGTTTTAAAAAAAATTATTTTCATTGAACTGTGCTAATATTTAACTATGAATGCTTATATTACCTGTGTTTTGTCCTTCGTTCCTTGTTAAAATTTTAGTATTATTCGAGCGGCCGTCTCTTGTAATACCAAGCTTTCAACTTTTCTTATAGTTGTTTTGATATTTTTCGCTATTCATCTATTGCGTCGAAAAACATGTCTGTGTCCTCATCGCTCTGTGTTATTATTGCTGTCTCATTCTTGTTTATTATTCTGTTGTATGTGTTCCATCCTTTCTTTTTCGTTTTGTGGAATATGCCGCAACATTTTCTTTCGGGCATCTTGCCTAGTCTATTCTTTATTCGTTCTGATCTTTTTGGTTGGCTGGTGTCTCCCTGACTTCCTTTTCTTCTTCTCTGCTGTTTGTTAATTGGGGTTCCTGGTCCCCATAATGGCAGTGTTGCCACCTTCGAAGGGTCAACTCCTTCTTCTTCCGTTTCTTCTTTTTCGGGTTCTCCTATTTCTTCTTCTTCCTCCGTGGAGTATTCCATTTTTTCATTCTCGTAATATTTCTTTAACCTGTTGACGTGCACTACCTGTCTATTTTTTCCCTTTTTTGTACTTACTGCATACGTCACTGGTCCAACTTTTTCTATAATTTGAAATGGTATGGATAGTACCATTTTTTCTGTAACTTCTTTGAAAGACTTGTCGTGCTACTTAAGTCTCTCAGATATACCTTGTCTCCTTCTTCAATTCTCTCAAATTCAAATTTTATATATTTATATTCTCCTGTGTTTTTCTATACACTATTTTCATTTTTCATCCATGTCCGCGTGCATGTGTTTCCTGTTCCTATATTATTCCCCTGTTTCTTATTGAGTGCTCATGCCCCTGGCAGTCGTCGCATCTCTTCACATTTCACATATTTCTCAATACTTCTTCATAATTCGTTCCAGAAATAATATTCTCTTATATTTCTGTACTATATATCCTATTTATTCTTCCATGTCCTTCCTGTAACATGTGGAAGGTATTAATTATAACTCTTCTTTTACTTCACTTTTCCATTTACTTCATGAACAAAGTCATAATTCCAGATTCGTTTCGCATTTTTATTACATACTGTAGATACTGTATTGTCGTGCTGGGGCCGCGGGACTCTTAGCGGGTTGGGATTCCAGTACCATCCTAGCTTATCCCCTTAGCAGCCTCCTACTTGACGTAAGTTTCACCCCTTAAGGTCGAACCATATACAGCTTGCCTACATTCCTGTAAAAAAATGTACTTCTGGCACTGTATTCACCTTCGCATGCTGTGTGAGATATGCCTCTATTTCTGTGGCATCTCACCTGTGTCCACTGATTATTCCTTCTTCTTTATGGTTCTGCTTCTTTGTCTCAAGCAAAGAAACTGGCTTAAACTCTTCTACATTCAGAGTACCTTCTTCGTCCAAAGTCTCTATAATGTTACTTTAAACGATAGTAACTACTATACTTTTTTCCGTCTCCAGCGAGTCCTTGCCTTTGCAACGATTCGGCCGCTTCAGTGAAGGCCCTTAGGTCTTCCTGTCAAATTTGCACTTTTCCCTGGTACATAAACTGTAGCAAGTCTCCTAGTGTCTCGCAAGTTACGTTTGTCAAAATCACTATAGGACGTTGACAACGATTCGACTCAAATTTTCTTTAAATATGGGCCACAGCCCAAAGAACCACTTTACGTGCTTCTATGCATTTTCCTTGCGATGCAAGCTCCACGTCTACTAAATCTTGACTGTTCCATAATGGATCCATTCCCGAACTCATATGTTCGTGGAAATCATTCCAAAATAGTGAAAAAGATTTTCTGACGCCACATCCCATTTAAATTTTCTTTAAATATGGGCCACAGCCCAAAGAACCACTTTACGTGCTTCTATGCATTTTCCTTGCGATGCATCCATTCCCGAACTCATATGTTCGTGGAAATCATTCCAAAATAGTGAAAAAGATTTTCTGACGCCACGGTCAATTATCTTCTAAAGCTCCATTAAATTATTTTCCTTTTTTGTTTATATGTTTATTTCTGGATGATATGCTAATTTATGACGTTAACAGACAATTGTATAAAGAATTAAATTTTTGTTAAAATAAAAGAACTTAGAAATGTGCACTGCCGAACTTAAAAAACAAATCTGTAGGAAATATCAAATAATCAAATCAAATAATAATCGATCAATCAATCAATACTCAGATATCAACTAAGGTGCTAGTATTTATTTTTTTGAAAAATTAAGCTCTATTAAATTCTTCTCCTTTTTACAAATGCAACGCTATTGTTTTCAATTCCAAATATCCCAATTTACTTTAATTAATTAGTTAAACAAAGTCATATCTAATTTCTTAGTGTATATCACAAGAATTCGCTAGCCCCGCGATTTACGTCGTAATTCTATACTTCGCGACGCTTTTTTTAAGGTCAATAATATAAATATTTTTCAAACACAAATCATATTTCACTTTCACTTGTTACATTAAACAAAAGAATTTGATAATATATAAACAGTTAGTAAAGTAATACTCAAAGCAATGAAATTGTACACTCAAATGAACTTGATCTTGACCTAATTACTTAAATTCTGTATATTCAACTACTAAATAAACAATAATGGTTATTTATTCAATTGATTATATTTAATTCTTATATTCAACTAATAATTAATAATTTCTGTTATACTTATATATCATAAAATCTGTTAGACTGTATAGTTTATATTTTTAGTGCAATATTATGGCAATTTACGAAGTTAAAAAACAATTATATAGAGAACATCATATAATGTGTTAGTATGTATTTTTGAAAAAATTTGTACTTGTCATCTCTTCACATATATCATAAAAGCAATTCACTTACCTTAATTTAGGATTCAAGTTTTAAGGAAGGAATTGATATGAGGTTATTTTCTAATGATACAAGACAAAAAAAATCTACTATATACGAATAATTTGTGTAAAACCCCTAACAAGTTTATATACTTTTTTTTGTACTAAATGGATCTGTTGGAAAATTATCTAGGCTAACTGGTTTGCTTATACCCTAAATTTTTCAAAACCTCACGGGAGTCTGTACTTCTAAAACGTCAATGTTGAGAAAAAGAAAAGAGAGAAAAAGGATTTTCTTCCAGAAAAGGGAGTCCTGCACTCCACACAATATTTACTGGATACCTCACTGTTTCTTTAATCTGTTGTCGTCTTAGGAGAAAGAATATTGGAATGTCGATGGTGAAATGAAATTTTAACGATGAAGGCTTCTTATAACTATAAAACTTGCAAAAGTTTACAAGGATACTGAAGAAGTGACTTAATCATCCCTATTTTCCGAAATTCCCCCAAACCGGGACCGCTGTCAACACTGTAACGTATTGGGACAGATTTACGAGAAGTGAAGAGAAGTTCGGGATTAGGGGTTAAGGAGATTAAGGACTTCTATGTATAGGGTCCTGTAACGATGCAGAGGTTATGGGCTTACTTTTGAAGCCGGAGATATGCATACGCAGAATCTCGTGTTCTCCTAGTCTCTAGTGAGTCGGACGAAAGGAACATTAAAAAAACCAATTTAGAGTCTACAATATATTGAATTTACCCTGAAGTTACAAATACAATCGTTAACACGTTATTCTGCGCGTCGGAAGGCGAGGAGCAAGATAGTGAAAAGTTGACAGTTGTACTAATATAATTACTCAGGTTAGTATATAGAAATCTGTTACCTTATTTGGGCTTTCAACCACGACACGTTTCGGTCCTCTGGAACTCGGTCAGTTGAGGGTCTCCTCCTGTGTTACGAACTTACGAGCTGCCACAATAACCGGACTACACGCGATACTAGGCCGGATGATAAGCGCTCCCCGGAGAATTACCGACTGCCCGTACTGCTCGCGTACGGGACGCTGTCGCTTCCCACCCGGAGCTCAGCGATTACTGCTTTGAGTGCTCCCCGTACTACCACTGACTCGATTGACCAAGTTTTTCAGTTTTTATGTCCCGCAACATTTTTAGTTTTGTTTTTTTATTTCTGCTGTACTATTCCACGTGTTGGAATGTAACATGCGATGGTGTGTCGCTTCGTTGTATTACTTTTCACGAAGGTCTTCGGATTTCATAATTCTTAAACATTCGTGCTTGTTTCAAACTAGGTCAAATTGTTATACTTTGTATAATTTAAATGTATAAGTTAACTGTATTAATTATCCCTTATTTAATTCGGAATATATAATTATTTTGAATAATTATTATCTTTTCTATGCTACTTAGCCCTTTGTTCCAACTTCTCACTCACTTGCTACGCTCACATTACACTTAACAACGGTAGTTCTTCCCGTCTTCCCTCCTTTTGGTATGAAAATATCACGATACTGCCGAAGAAATCCCCTTAATTTCCGTTTCTCAATCTGATTCAGGGACTGTCCAGCAACTGCAACCATTTGGTCAAATTTGTTGTTGGAGTTATCAGATGTAGTCTGATGGATTATAGATGTCACAGGTACACAAGTTCCTACTTTTGTCTATTTCTTGATGGTGACTGGATAGTCATTGACATTGATATGTCTCACAGGTATTTCTTTAGCCGAAGTCACCAATTCCTTTCCAATTATGATTTCTCGGCCAACCTCGTCGTCATGGTTAAAAGGCTCCATCATAACAGGTGTCCCTTCGTCCACAATTCCCTGTAGGCGCGCTGCTATTATCGTTTCACTTCTCGCAGGCACGACTGTATTTTCTTTAACGGCTGCTTGCATAGTGTTATCATGTGGATGGAGAAATACCTCCTCGTTACCAATTTTCATTACCTTATTCTTAAAATCCAATTGGAATCCATGCGTATTCATTACGTCCATTCCTAATATAATATCCTCTTCGATGTCAGCAACTATAACAGTATGGACGAACTTTTGTGCTCCAATTCCTAATTGTACCTGGATTTCTCCATGAATGTTGGCATTTTCACCTGTAGCGGTCCGCAGTCGCAACCTCGTTGGTAACAGTTTCTTTCGGCTGTTTATAACTGTTGGGCGTATAATGCTTCTGGTCGCTCCGGTATCCACCAACAACGTATGCTTTTTACCATTTATTTCTTCATCTACATATACACTATCTTCACGACATTTCAAAGAAGCTATTAGTATGAGAGGGTCTTTGGAAAAGTTCTGGGTCGAAGCTGCCCCCTAAGGCCGACCCGTTCTAGTTTTCCTGATGGTGAGTTTCTTGATTTGCGTCGTACCTAGGATGCTTACAAGAACTTCGTACGTGTCCTATTTCGCCACAATTCCAGCATCTTATGGTCTTCGGTTTCTTGTATGTCATGCTTTTTATCATATTAACGAGCTGGTCAAGTTTATCTTCATCTCCTTCCTCTTTTACAGTCCTAACTTTACTGTACCCGCCAGAGGCCTGCGTAGCTGACTCGTATTCGAGGGCGGCGGATAAGACATCAACCAGCGTCTTGTGACGAGCTAATCGTAGTGTTCTCTGCATTTCATGATCACGAAGACCATCAATAAACGTTTGAACGGCCAACTTTTCCATCATGTCTTCGGGAGCTGTTGGATAAGCATATCGTACTAATCTGGCAATATCTACCTCATATTCTTGAAGAGCCTCATCTTTCTTTTGTCTTCGATTTTTAAGCTGCGACTGATATACATGCTCCAAATGTTCGTGGCCATATCGCATATTTAACCTCTTCTTAAGTTGTTCAAAATCATCCGTCTCCTCTACGGCTATGGTCTGAAGCACATCTAAAGCATCTCCTCGAAGAGCGATAGTCAGGTTTACAGCCTTTTCTTTTTCAGACCATCCATTCGCTCTTGCAGCTGATTCGAACTGTTTCATGTAGTTGTTCCATGACGATTTTCCATCGAAAGTTGGGACTTTGACATGAACAGAACCTCCACTTCTTTCAAATTTCGGTCGTGTTTTCAACTTACATTTCGTCTCGTCTTCTTTTGTCTCTACGGTACTTGGATTGTTTACTCTCTCTGCTATTCATTTTTTCTCAATCTTCCTTTCCATTTCCTTTCATATCTTTTCTTCGAAGGCCAACATATCGGCAGCAACTTGGTTTTTTAACGAAGACACTCTATCGTCGAGAGCAGACATCTCAGAAGTGACTTTAGAGATTTCCAAGGAGATGTTAGCAGAAACTTTGCTTTCTAGAGAAGAAATCTCGTTAGAAACTTTGTCTTCTAAAGTCGCCGGAAACTTTGTTCTCTAATGATGCGATGTCGCCGGAAACTTTCGAAATATCGCCAGAAACTTTGTTCTCTAATGATGCGATGTCACCAGAAACTTTGGAAATTGACGAGATGACAGCAGATGTCTTCAAATATATAAGTTTCCGGATCCCAAACCTCTTCGTTTAAAGCGTTCTTTAGTTGTTGGACTAACTCAGCCTTTTTTCCGGTAGAAGCTAATTCTCTGTTCTCAAGATGCCTTCTTAAATTCGTAACTGTGAGCTCGTAAATCGTAGCCATTTTCACCAATTTATTTAAAATTCCACTTTTTCTTCTGACACCAAATGTTAGGTTTTTATTAATTCTAATTTATTGTCTTTATTTACTTATTTATTTAATATTTACTTATCACTAAGAACTAAAACGCAACTACTATAATTTACAATATTTATTACTGACTCGATACAATAATTTATTTTTGACTGACTGTTCACAATACAAATCCTGTTATTTATATGAAACCGCTAGACTAGAAAAATCTATCGCCTTCTTGTCTAGTCAAAAAGAATCCCTTGGATGTTGACCGGAATTGTCTAGAATGAACTTGAGCATAGACTATTTTTTTTATAGCGGCTGGGGGACCCATCGGTGTTTTACCTGCGTCTCCGCCGGCCAGTGCGTGATCTAGTAAAAATACGTCATTAGTCATAATATATTTACAGTTTTATGCGCCATAATATTTATCATAACAATATTAAGATTATATTAGAATGACACTAAGTGACAATGCGGCAACTTCGTTTGCCAATATTGAAAATGATTTGGATAGTTTTCAAACATTTGAAAATAAATTTTTGAATTATTATTGGGGTGAATTAGAGCAAGCTAAATTTAGGTAAGTTCTATATTTTGGAAAGTATAATCACAATTTAAGATCAAATATGATAGATTATGCATTAAAACTGATAACGGTTGCAAAATATTTAGAACCACCACTTGGAGAGGATGAAACAGTCTTAAATGTATCTAGACCTTTTGTTGCCGATGTTGTGCAAACAGTAAATATACAAAATATTCAAACAATATAGAGTTTTATTAATTTTATTCAAAGAATACAAAAAGGGAATATGACAGGTAATAATGATAACAATTATTGAATCATAATAATAATGGAAAAAACAATAATAATTTTCAATATAATAATAATAATAATAATAATAATAATTATATATTGGGACCCATATATTTAGCCCAAGCTATACTGGGACCGCACTGTGCTTACAGACCAACCAGTGGCCCATAATAGACCGGATCTCATACTAGTTAATAAACTTACTAGACAAACAACACTTATTGATGTGGCGATACCCAACACCAATAATTTAGGTGTTAAATACAACGAAAAGATCGCCAAGTACAGAGATCTAGAAATACAAATCAGGAGACAATGGAGAATGGAAAGTACCCAGACACTACCTATTGTTTTATCTACTACTGGTGTTATTCCCAAAAACCTCATAGCGAACATAAAACAGCTGGGTCTAAATGAACATCTTTATAAGGCCATGCAGAAAGCTGTACTCCTCGCGACGTCCAGATGTGTAAGAAAATTTTTGGGAGATACTCCAACATACCAAGTCACCTAGGGCTCGATAACACGGAAAGAGTCCCACCAGAGCTCAATCCTTTTGATACCGTAGGTATCTGGGATGAGTGAATTTTCCCCTTAGAGGGAGTGTGAGCCGTATGGCTAAATCTGGGATAATAATAATAATAATAACATATGCTTATATTTTACTGTGCAGCAACAGCATTAGCTAATATAATGGGAAATTAAGATCAAACACGAATACGGGGTACCAATGTCCGGAAGGACTGATAACAGAGCTGCACCTGGAGAAACGCTTCTAACCAAGATTGAATTACTGCGTAGGGGCGGGGACATTGGTCAAAATGAACAGAATATATACAAGGAACAACAAGCGGAAACGACCATTAAAAGAGCTGACAAATATTGCTAAGCCACTGCCAGACACTCGCAATATGATCCAGTAAACATCACAGCCCATCAGTGCCTGATACATTAAAACAAAAACTCCTCCGTTTATCAGGACGACTAAGAGGTACAAGGTTATTAACTGCCGAAAATGTGACAATGCTCTTTTTGAGCATGCCGAAAGGCGTTCTATCGTAAACTCTAATTCCACTGTCGAAAGTGCCAATAAATCATACCCAAGCTAAAAAGACATTTCAGGATTTGGGGAAATCAACTTTCCACACCAGCTGCTCTTAACACCTAAAGCTGGATGGAAAGAAGATACGACGCCACTAGCTGTCAACACTACCGCACAAACACAGTTTATGAACCCTTCCCACAGAAGAAGTCTCTAATTATCATTCAAAGAGCTTCATAAGTGAAATCTCCAGGACAAGATGGATGTTCAAAACTTCTGCTTAAGAATTTCTGGAAGGCTCATAGTGCCTGGTCGACATAATTACGTGTTATTCTAATCCGCAGGAAATAACATCCTTTCTAACACCGAAACAACTAATTTTTAATAAACCGAAGGATCAAAATAACACCAACCAAATCCAGCCAAAATACCGCCCCATTATACGTGTCTTCCAACTCGTATAATTGGTCACATCCTGAGTAGCCCAGCTGTATCAACCAACGACAGCGCTCTAAATCAATAATCCATATGAAAACCTCAACAGAAAGGATGGGCGCAAATGGCTGCCATGGGTTGCAAGAACAACTTATTATCAGACTCAGTCATTTTCAAACCAGGCATACACCAAAAAAAGGAACCTCTTCACTGCTTTTATTGACTATAAGAAAGCCTTTGACACAGTGAGTGCCAGCATGAAATGGCTGTAAATATATTAAGAATAAATAAAGTCGAATGAAAAAATATGACCTTCATTAAGACATATAATGACAGAATTGGAAGACTAAAATTCACCTCCATATACCTGGTGAGAACAAAACGAAACGGAACAATTCGCAATTAAGCCGCGGCCCTCTTCCAGAGAGACTCGCTAAGTCCCTTGTGGTTCTGTCTAAGCGATGAACCCACAATCCCAACTATTTTAACTCCCACTGACTCGGTTTAGCATTAAAAACAACAACACTGTAGTGCGAAGCTTAATCATCCTTTTGTATATGGATGATTTGAAACTAATGCCTTCCACTCGTAACTCACTTAGATCAAATGCTAAAACTGTAAAACTTTTTCAAATGATATTAGTAGGCACTTTGGTTAGACAAATGTCGAGTACTAAATAATATCAAGGGAAAGGTTCAGCCCGGATCGACAATGCAAAATGGCAAACAACGAGGCTATGGGCGAAAATGACATTATAAATATCTAGAGTAAAGCAGCGCGAAAATTGATCATAAACCAATGATAATCGAATAACATCAGAGTTCATACGAAGAGTAAAACAGCTATACATTCCGCTCACATTCTTAATAGTATAAATTAGTTAAGGCATTAAACACTAACGCATTTTCCGCGCTTAGCTACTCCTTTTGGCATTATTAAGGTGGACTAAAACGTAATAGAAGTCTTCAGAGAAAAGTACAAACACACCTCACAAAGGCAACAAAAAGCACCATCCTCGAAGTTGCAGTAGACAGAACGACATTACACGGTATTAGATGATGACTAGGACTTATTGGATATAAACGAACAATTAGATAAACAGATTAATAATTTAAGAACTTATTTTCAGGTGCAGGCGAAACATCTACTCTCATTCGCGCGATTTGCGCAGTAATGACACCAAACCACCCGAACAACCTTAGGAAAAAGAAATGCGCATAAACCATCCTACTAAGAACGAAGAAAAATGCGCATCAGGATGGGTAAACCTCTGCCACGGGCGACATCCGAATGGAAGTCATTCAAGACTATGTCGACAATATAGCGGTCGACTATTTGCTGACATCAGAAAAAGAAGTTCCTGAAACAGAAGGATTCATTACTCGCCATTCAGGACAGGTTATACACCAACCAAAAATTACCTGAAATAAAATTGTCAAAGACCCTCAGGTACCAAAACGCGACAAATGCCGATATGGATGTCAGCCTGGAAACGATCCAACATCTTACCGGAGGCTGCCAGCATTTGGCTGAAACTTAATATAAGGAACGGCAATGACTCAGTAGGAAGATCCTCCTTCAGAGATAGCTATTAAACTGTGGACTTCTACAAACAAACCAATCTGCCAATAATCAATAACGTTCCAAGAGTAAGCTTGAGAATAACAACTACAAGCTATACTGGGATCGTACTGGCTCACAGACCAAACTGTAGCACATAATAGACCGGGCAGATCTCGAGGCTAGTTAATAAACTAACAAGACAAACAACTCTAATCGGATGTGGCTATACCTAACAACAATAACCTGCGTGTTAAGTACAACGAAAAGATCGCCAAGTACAGAGATCTGTGAAATACAAATAAAAAGACAATGGGAGAATGGAAAGTACCCCAACGATAACCGATTATTCTTTCTACCACTGGAGTCATTCCGAAGAACCTCCTAGAAAACATAAAAAAGCTGGGTCTTAATGAACATCTATATAAGGTCATGCAAAAGCTGATGCTACTATCGACGTCTAATGGCCGTGCGAAATTTTAGGAGATACACCGACGTTACAAGTCACCTAGGACTCGATAACATGAAAGAGTTCCCCCAGAGCTCAATCCATTTGATACCGTATGTATCTGGGATGGAGTGAATTTTCCCCTTAGATGGATTGTGAGCCGTAATTGGCTAAATCTGGATAATGAATAATAATGTGTTTTTATCTGTGTATGTGTAAAAACAATGTGTTTAATTTGTGTTATATGTGTTCACTGTGGGAGTTTTTATCAGATTTTCTTCTATCAGGCGCGGCCTCCCTGCGAATGGGGATGCGTTCTGGGTATCCGTACGCAGATACCCATAGGTAACAGGAATACATTCCGTGGAACAAAAACTGACACCGAGGCAGTAGTAAAAAATGCACACCACCCATAATAATGGAGAATAATAATATAGTTTAAGGTCGCTGCCTGGGGATCGCAGGGCTCGTCTGGACCGGCGCTGGCGTGACGCATGTCTGGACGTCGGTGGCAGTGATGTTTAGGAGGCGGGCCCCTTTCATACAATCGCTACAGCCCAACAACAAACATCAAGAGCAACCACAAGCGACCAAACTACAACAAGAGCTCCAACTCCTTGAAGTGTGCTTGCGCTGGAACATCAGCCGGCGCTGCACTATTCCAAGCGGGACGACCGAGGCAGCGCAGAAATGGACTGCGTCCATAAATGAGAATATTTTGCGCATTTTATTACAGGTGACAAACCTCGGTCAAGAAACGATCGGGTATCGACAAAATCTCTATGCCGAATTTTGCAGGGAGTACCCAGAAATTCAAGTAACTGAACAACGAGTTGCTGATCAATACCGGGTAATTATAAGAAATAATCTTATCCCAGAGGCTAGACGCAATACCATCAGAAGCGAAGTCGAACGGGAGATTAATCACCAAGAGGTAAATGTAGATCAAGTCCCTAATGAAAGACATGAGCAGATTCCTGAGCTTACCATACAAGAAACTCAACCTGATAATACACTACAGGACAACAACGAGTTACGCGATACTCTGGTAAGCGAAATGGCACGAGCTGTACAAGAGTTTAATGGAACAAATCCACTTAGCAGACCACCGCTACCAAAAATAAACTCTTCTAAAAAACTAGGTGCTCTGTTACAAATTATAAATACTGAAGTCCTACCCAATTACGTCGTAGAAGCCCATACGCTGGAATATTTGCATATGCTTATTTACTGTGCAGCAACAGTAACAGCTAATATAATGGGAATTAAGATCAGAACACGACGGGGTACCAATGCCGGAAGGACTGATAACAGAGTTGCACCCTGGGAGAAACGGCTTCTAAACAAGATTGAATTACTGCGTAGGGACATTGGTCAAATGACAGAATATATACGAGGAACAACAAGTAGAAAAGTCATTAAAAGAGCTGATCAAATAATGCTAAGCACTGCAAGACACTCGCAATATGATCCAGTAAACATCACAGCCCATCAGTGCCTGGATACATTAAAACAAAAACTCTCCGTTTATTCCGGACGACTAAGGAGGTACAAGGTTAGCAACAGCAGGAAAAGTGACAATGCGCTTTTTGAGCATGCCGAGAAGGCATTCTATCGGAAACTTAATTCCACTGTCGAAAGTGCCAATAAATCATACCCAAGCCAAGAAGACATTCAGGAGTTTTGGGGAAATCAACTTTCCACACCAGCTGCTCTTAACGCCAATGCTGGATGGATAGTAGATACGACGCACAGCTGTCAACACTACCGCACAACTGTTTATGAACCCTTCACCACAGAAGAAGTCTCTAATATCATCAAAGAGCTTCATAACTGGAAATCTCCTGGACCAGACGGAGTTCAAAACTTTTGGCTTAAGAAGTTCTGGAGTGCTCATGAGTGCCTGTCAACATTAATTAATCGCGTTATTTCTAATCCGCAGGAAATACCATCATTCCTAACTCAGGGAACGACTTATTTAATACCGAAGGATCAAAATAATACCCAAGATCCAGCCAAATACCGCCCAATTACGTGTCTTCCAACTCTGTATAAATTGGTCACATCCTGTGTAGCCCAGCGTATCTACCAACACTGCGCTCTAAACAATATCATAGAACCTCAACAGAAAGGATGCACTAAGGGCTCCATGGGTTGCAAAGAACAACTTATTATCGACTCAGTCATTTCTAACCAGGCATACACCAAAAAAAGGAACCTCTTCACTGCCTTTATTGACTATAAGAAAGCCTTTGACTCAGTACCGCATGAATGGCTGGTAGATATATTAAGAATATATAAAGTCGATGATAATATAGTGACCTTCTTAAGACATATAATGACAGATTGGAAGACTAAAATTCACCTCCAAATACCTGGCGAAAACAATATCGAAACGGAAATTATCGCAATTAACCGCGGCCTATTCCAAGGAGACTCGCTGAGTCCCTTGCGGTTCTGTCTAGCGATGAACCCACTATCCCAGCTATTAAACTCTTGTGACTCAGGTTTTAGCATTAGAAACAACAACAATGTAGTGGCAAAGCTTAATCATCTGTTGTATATGGATGATTTGAAACTAATGGCTTCCACTCGAAATCACTTAGATCAAATGCTAAAAACTGTGGAAACTTTTTCAAATGATATCAGTATGCACTTTGGGTTAGACAAATGTCGTGTATTAAATATAGTAAAGGGAAAGGTTCAGCCCGGGGGATTCGATATGCAAAATGGCCAAAACATCGAGGCTATGGGCGAAAATGATATGTATAAATATCTAGGAGTAAAGCAAGCGCGGAAAATTGACCATAAACAAATGAAAATCGAATTAACATCAGAGTTCATACGAAGAGTAAAACAGCTACTCCGCTCACATCTTAATAGTAAAAATTTGTTTAAGGCATTAAACACCTATGCATTTTCCGCGCTTAGCTACTCATTTGGTATTATTAAGTGGACTAAAACGGATATAGAAACTCTTCAGAGAAAAGTACGAACACACCTCACAAAGGCACAAAAACACCATCCTCGAAGTGCAGTAGAAAGAACGACATTACCGCGGTATTTAGGAGGACGAGGACTTATTGATATAAGCGAGCAATTAGGAAAACAGATTACTAATTTAAGAACTTATTTTCAGGTGCAGGCGGAGACATCTACTTTACATCGAGCAATTTGCGCAGTAGATGACACAACGCCGCTTAAACTGAGGGAACAAGAAATGCGCACAAACCATCTGACTAAGCAAGAAAAAATGCGCACCTGGATGAGTAAACCTCTGCATGGGCGACATCTCAATGAGATCAACCAAGAATATGTCGACAATACAGCGTCGAACTATTGGTTGACATCAGGAAAGATGTTTCCCGAGACTGAGGGTTTCCTACTTGCCATTCAGGATCAGGTTATTCCAACTAAAAATTACCTGAAATATATTGTTAAAGATCCTCAAGTCCAAAACGACAAATGCCGATATGGATGCCAAGCCCAAGAAACCATCCAACATCTTACCGGTGGCTGCCAGGCATTTGTCGGTACTGATTATAAAGAACGCCATGACTCAGTAGGAAAGATTATCCACCAAGAACTAGCTGACAAACTGGGACTTCTCCAAACCGACCATCTTCCTTATTATCAATATGTCCCTGACAGAATGCTTGAAAATGACAACTACAAGCTATACTGGGACCGCACTGTGCTCACAGACCAACCAGTGGCCCATAATAGACCGGATCTCATACTAGTGAATAAAATTACCAGGCAAACAACACTTATTGATGTGGCGATACCTAACACTAACAATTTGCTTGTTAAATACAATGAAAAGATCGCCAAGTATAGAGATCTGGAAATACAAATCAAGAGACAATGGAGAATGGAAAGTACCCAGACAGTACCTATTGTTCTATCTACTACTGGTGTTATTCCCAAAAACCTCCTAGCGAACATAAAACAGCTGGGTCTAAAAGAACATCTTTATAAGGCCATGCAGAAAGCTGTACTCCTCGCGACCTCCAGATGTGTACGAAAATTTCTGGGAGATACTCCGACATACCAAGTCACCTAGGGCTCGATAACACGGAAAGAGTCCCACCAGAGCTCAATCCTTTTGATACCGTAGGTATCTGGGATGAGTGAATTTTCCCCTTAGAGGGAGTGTGAGCCGTATGGCTAAATCTGGGATAATAATAATAATAATGGATAGAAGATACGACGCACAGCTGTCAACACTACCGCACAACTGTTTATGAACCCTTCACCGCAGAAGAAGTCTCTAATATCATCAAAGAGCTTCATAACTGGAAATCTCCTGGACCAGATGGAGTTCAAAACTTCTGGCTTAAGAAGTTCTGGAGTGCTCATGAGTGCCTGTCGACATTAATTAATCGTGTTATTTCTAATCCGCAGGAAATACCATCATTCCTAACTCAGGGAACAACTTATGTGAACATGTGAACATGAACATGAACATTATGGGAACAACTTTACCAATGGCTGGTAAATATATTAAGAATATATAAAGTCGATGATAATATAGTGACCTTCTTAAGACATATAATGACAGATTGGAAGACTAAAATTCACCTCCAAATACCTGGTGAAAACAATATCGAAACGGAAAATATCGCAATTAACCGCGGCCTCTTCCAAGGAGACTCGCTAAGTCCCTTGTGGTTCTGTCTAGCGATGAACCCACTATCCCAACTATTGAACTCCACTGACTCAGGTTTTAGCATTAAAAACAACAACACTGTAGTGGCGAAGCTTAATCATTTGTTGTATATGGATGATTTGAAACTAATGGCTTCCACTCGAACTCACTTAGATCAAATGCTAAAAACTGTAGAAACTTTTTCAAATGATATTAGTATGCACTTTGGGTTAGACAAATGTCGTGTACTAAATATAGTCAAGGGAAAGGTTCAGCCCGGGGGATTCGACATGCAAAATGGCCAAAACATCGAGGCTATGGGCGAAAATGACATGTATAAATATCTAGGAGTAAAGCAAGCGCGGAAAATTGACCATAAACAAATGAAAATCGAATTAACATCAGAGTTCATACGAAGGGTAAAACAGCTACTCCGCTCACATCTTAATAGTAAAAATTTGTTTAAGGCATTAAACACCTACGCATTTTCCGCGCTTAGCTACTCATTTGGCATTATTAAGTGGACTAAAACGGATATAGAAAGTCTTCAGAGAAAAGTACGAACACACCTCACAAAGGCACAAAAACACCATCCTCGAAGTGCAGTAGAAAGAACGACATTACCACGGTATTTAGGAGGACGAGGACTTATTGATATAAGCGAGCAATTAGATAAACAGATTAATAATTTAAGAACTTATTTTCAGGTGCAGGCGGAGACATCTACTCTTCATCGCGCGATTTGCGCAGTAGATGACACAACACCGATCAACCTGAGGGAACAAGAAATGCGCATAAACCATCTTACTAAGAACGAAAAAATGCGCATCTGGATGGGTAAACCTCTGCACGGGCGACATCCGAATGAAGTCAGTCAAGACTATGTCGACAATATAGCGTCGAACTATTGGCTGACATCAGGAAAGATGTTCCCTGAAACAGAAGGTTCATTACTCGCCATTCAGGATCAGGTTATACCAACCAAAAATTACCTGAAATATATTGTCAAAGACCCTCAGGTCCAAAACGACAAATGCCGATATGGATGTCAAGCCCAAGAAACGATCCAACATCTTACCGGAGGCTGCCAGGCATTTGCTGCAACTGAATATAAGGAACGGCATGACTCAGTAGGGAAGATCCTCCATCAAGAGATAGCTATTAAACTGGGACTTCTACAAACAAACCATCTCCCATATTATCAATACGTTCCAGAGAGTATGCTTGAGAATGACAACTACAAGCTATACTGGGATCGTACTGTGCTCACAGACCAAACTGTAGCACATAATAGACCAGATCTCGTGCTAGTTAATAAACTAACAAGACAAACAACTCTAATCGATGTGGCGATACCTAACAACAATAATCTGCGTGTTAAGTACAACGAAAAGATCGCCAAGTACAGAGATCTGGAAATACAAATAAGAAGACAATGGAGAATGGAAAGTACCCAGACGATACCGATTATTCTTTCTACCACTGGAGTCATTCCGAAGAACCTCCTAGAAAACATAAAAAAGCTGGGTCTAAATGAACATCTATATAAGGTCATGCAGAAAGCTGTGCTACTTTCGACGTCTAGATGCGTGCGAAAATTTTTAGGAGATACACCGACGTACCAAGTCACCTAGGACTCGATAACATGGAAAGAGTCCCACCAGAGCTCAATCCTTTTGATACCGTAGGTATCTGGGATGAGTGAATTTTCCCCTTAGAGGGAGTGTGAGCCGTATGGCTAAATCTGGATAATAATAATATCCAGCCAAATACCGCCCAATTACGTGTCTTCCAACTCTGTATAAATTGGTCACATCCTGTGTAGCCCAGCATATCTACCAACACTGCGCTCTAAACAATATTATAGAACCTCAACAGAAAGGATGCGCTAAGGGCTCCATGGGTTGCAAAGAACAACTTATTATCGACTCAGTCATTTCTAACCAGGCATACACCAAAAAAAGGAACCTCTTCACTGCCTTTATTGACTATAAGAAAGCCTTTGACTCAGTACCGCATGAATGGCTGGTAGATATATTAAGAATATATAAAGTCGATGATAATATAGTGACCTTCTTAAGACATATAATGACAGATTGGAAGACTAAAATTCACCTCCAAATACCTGGTGAAAGCAATATCGAAACAGAAAATATCGCAATTAACCGCGGCCTATTCCAAGGAGACTCGCTAAGTCCCTTGTGGTTCTGTCTAGCGATGAACCCACTATCCCAGCTATTAAACTCTAGTGACTCAGGTTTTAGCATTAAAAACAACAACAATGTAGTGGCAAAGCTTAATCATCTGTTGTATATGGATGATTTGAAACTAATGGCTTCCACTCGAAATCACTTAGATCAAATGCTAAAAACTGTGGAAACTTTTTCAAATGATATCAGTATGCACTTTGGGTTAGACAAATGTCGTGTATTAAATATAGTAAAGGGAAAGGTTCAGCCCGGGGGATTCGATATGCAAAATGGCCAAAACATCGAGGCTATGGGCGAAAATGATATGTATAAATATCTAGGAGTAAAGCAAGCGCGGAAAATTGACCATAAACAAATGAAAATCGAATTAACATCAGAGTTCATACGAAGAGTAAAACAGCTACTCCGCTCACATCTTAATAGTAAAAATTTGTTTAAGGCATTAAACACCTATGCATTTTCCGCGCTTAGCTACTCATTTGGTATTATTAAGTGGACTAAAACGGATATAGAAACTCTTCAGAGAAAAGTACGAACACACCTCACAAAGGCACAAAAACACCATCCTCGAAGTGCAGTAGAAAGAACGACATTACCACGGTATTTAGGAGGACGAGGACTTATTGATATAAGCGAACAATTAGATAAACAGATTAATAATTTAAGAACTTATTTTCAGGTGCAGGCGGAGACATCTACTCTTCATCGCGCGATTTGCGCAGTAGATGACACAACACCGATCAACCTGAGGGAACAAGAAATGCGCATAAACCATCTTACTAAGAACGAAAAAATGCGCATCTGGATGGGTAAACCTCTGCACGGGCGACATCCCAATGAGGTCAGTCAAGACCATGTCACAGTATAAGAGGTTCCACAGTAGAACCACTCGGTTGTCGGCAGTTTGATCTTAGGAAGTAATGCCGGCAAAGTACGAAATTGATAATTCACCAGTGGTAGATGCGGCGGAGCAAGCACGCTCCTTTGGTAAACCTTACAGAGCCGTATTAAAACTTTCTGAGCCTACTACTATTATTTATTAAAATAAAAAATGCGGCTTAATGTTAATATTACAAAAACAAAAGGTTTAATAAATAAAAAACAATATTACAATTCAATGTTTATATTTTTCAACGGTATTTAAAATATCAACGGTATTGCGCAAGTTTTAAATCTCAATGGTTTTTAATACATTGTACACGTCATATAAAAAGGTTAATTTCGAAGCTCTTACGGCATTACTATTAAGCCAGGTTTATAAACGGACATAGTACATAATCATAAGTCATAAACATAACTTTAACCACAATCATAATTCACAAGATATAAGATTGGTTTATAACTAGACATAATACCTAACCATAATATTTAAAAACTACTTCAGAAAATACAAACCTAACCAAATTTTTATAGATCTTAAAGAATTTTTTCTGGTCTTTAGATTCATAGAAAAGTGAAATAATTTTAAATAAATATGAAGATTAATAGAAAAGTTGCTTTGGCCATGGCAGCAGTCCCACTTTATTTAACAATTGTAGCGACTATATCTGCCAGAGTTCTTAACAAGCAAAGAAGAGTAAGAAGGTATAGTGTAACACCCATAAATAGAAAGCGTGATAAGGAATGGGATGAGGAACAGTTCTTTAATTTTTTACGTTGGATTAGACATGCGCATATTCCAACACTTCCATAATGTTTAATACTTAATTCATAAATGTTGAAAGTTACCAACTTTGAAGGTCACGTTTTAAGGACTAAATTTATGTTTTATGTATTATGAATGCTTTTAAATGGGTACATTTATTTATTAACTTTCAACATTATGCTTATATAATAAGATTATGGTTAAAGACTAAAATTATGTTTATGTCCGTTTATAAATCCGGCTTTATACTCTGTTTCAAACCAGGAGGAGTAATTAAAATTTACCGCGTCATAACGCTTATTTGTAATTCGTTTAACGGCAGGCAAGTTTAGTCCACTGTTATGAAATTTTGACATTATTGACATTTATGAAATTTTGTCAATATTTACATTCGTAGGTTAATTTGGTTATATTTGCGATTTTTTGTGCTTTATGCATTATTCTTTTAGTTTTAGTTGTAGTCTGCAAAAAAAGTAATTAAAATTTGCAATAGTCTTTTCGTCAAATCAATCGCGTAATGTGCAAGAGTACATCAATTAAAATTCAAACTGCTGAAAAGATAACCGTTTATTATATAATATTATGTAGAAAAAGTTTTACATGCTTTTACAGTAAAACCAAATCTTAAAATCACCGTAAATGAATGGAAAAAGTTTTTTAATAGTCTCGAGAAGCTTTTTATATTTTATGGTGATTTTTAGCGACAAATTTAAATAAAAAAAATTCTCTTCGTCTTTCTTATTTTTAACAATTTCAATAATTTTTTAATAAATTAAACGAATATCAACTATTCTAATAATATAAGCCACAATTTAACTTGAAAAAAAAACGGGTGTGGCAGTCCAGTGGGACTGCCGGTAGAAGTTCTAGAAGTGTACTTCTGTACACGCTTTCGCCGTTACAAATTTATATGTGAGTCAATCTGCACAATATTTCATATTTAATGCTATAGGGATTGGATTAATATTGTACCAAAGATTGTATCAATATTTTAATGAAAATATATATTTTTATTTTCATATATGTATAAAAGGAGTTGAATGCAAAAAAAAAAATTTTACATATACTTGCAGTAAAATTCATTGTTTATTTTGTTATTAATATAAAAATTACAATACACTGCAACATAATGCAATATAATAATACAATACAAATTAAAATGCAATATTCATAAGTATTTAAAACTGCCAATATACATAACTTACTTTACGAAGATAAAAATAAAAAACCAACAACTCGGATTATGTTGTAAATTTTCATTGTATTTTAAAATTTAGCATTTTTGTGTATATTACATATATTTAATAACATTAACGTGAGGTTTTTAAATATTTCAAAAATAAAAAAATAAAATTGATATTGGGATTCGAACTCACGTACACCACTATATGAACCAAATACGTAAAAGATTTGTCAATTAGACATGATCATATAAATATATTAAATATGTATATTTAATATATTTATATATATATATATATATAATATATATATACATATATATATATATATATATATATATATATATATATATATATATAAATATATTAAATATACATATGCGTATAGAAGTAAAACTTCAATAATTTTATTAACGTTTCGACTTCCAATTCAGACGTAGTTGTCAAAATACAAAAATAAATTAATATTTTATATTTTGACAACGACGTCCGAATTGGAAGTCGAAACGGCAATAAAATTATTTTTTCAAGTTAAATTTTGGCCCAATAAAGGACGTAAGGAGTCAGATCAACAAAGCATCTGCATTTTCAGGATGTCTGCTGAAGATAGTCTCGTCAAAACCATTTTTAAACCATAAGTAAATAAGTGATCAAAGAAGAATGAGTTAATGCGTTTTTAAGAAAATTATGTCCAGTGTTATCCATTACACAATATTATCCACTTTCAGTGCCATTTAGGTTGTATGAATTAGAAATCAGTCTTAAAAATAAAAAAAATACTTCGCCAGGAATAGGAATATATGTACATTATATTATGTTGTCAAATTTATATCAAAATAGAAAAAAAACACTATTAAATTTTTTTTTGCTGCAAAAGAAATTATTATATTATATTATAGAAGACGAAACTATCAAAAAAATACCTTATAAAACTAAATTATGAATTACTTAACTAACTAAATTATCAAAAAATATAAAAAGGATTATTTATTAGAAATTAATGTTAGTATTAGCACAGTATAAAGATGTTCCTATGGAACCTCTTTATACTGTGGTATTAGTTTACGATAAAATTGTATACAAAACATGACTAATAAGTAAAAACAAAAATTAAAATTTGCGAATGGATTTAGTGTCCGCAGTCATATAAACCCAAATAAACAACAAGTTTCAAAGCTAATTATGTTTCCAAATTATTAATTTTCTATGTCCTTTTGTCTTAGATAGTTTAAAATTTCTATTAATTGTTTTTAATGTGTAATATATTCTTATTCTAGCATATAATCTAATGAGATAACCCTTTGGAAAATTGCTGCAAGGATGCGTATATGGTATTTTTTCGAATAAGTTAACGTAGTTTTGTAAGATTTTCGGTTGATGACTAAAATTTTGAAAATTCTCTTGAAAAATAATTTCCAAATCTGTAACATACTGCACAAATTTTTGGCTCGGCATATAGAGCTTGCCAAAAACATTAGTTTCATTACCACTGTAGGCTTTAACGTAACAAAATAGAGACGAATCGTCTAGTTCATCGTACTCTTTCCCATATGCTTCACAGATTTGACAAACATGTTTCCTAAGACACTTTTTTATTAAATAACCGCATATATATCTTGTGAAGTTTTTCTGTAGTTTATCTGAAGTTTGATATTCTTGGTCATCCAAAGTGTTTTCAGAAACCAAACCAGGGGTTTCGGGCTGATATTGGTCGGTACATATATCGGTTAAATTTAACAAAATATCGCCTGCATCTCTTTCGCAATTTTCTGTACCGGAATGCATCATGTCTAAACAAATATATCTTTTGAATGCTGCGGTAAATTGTACCGGAGTAGGGTTAACACAATTGCCACCTTGCTGCCTGATTGAACCAAAAAAGTTTTCTAGACAATCTTGATTCATCCGCCTTGTTAAAAAATAATCCATTCCATGTAACTGTAGTAGATTCCACAAATGAATCACTCCATTGATGGTTATTTTCCAACCATTAATACATTTTATTCTTGATGTTACATTTTCACCTTTAAAATTAATTACCTGTAAATTATAAAAAAATCGGAAACACGTATTAAGAAATTCTTGCTGAGCATCGGTTCCTCTATACGGTCTTTGGTACTCAGTTGCTCCTCTTAATGAAGAAGAATTGAGCATATCAAATAAATTATTAATGTTTCTAATAAATGTTTCGGTTGTTGTTGCTTCCTCGACGAATACATTAAATCTAATATACAGATGCAGACCGGCAGCAACAGTGTTACTAAATATCTGAGAAGCATATTTCACTTTCATTTTTTCAAAATTGTTAGGAGATATATGTGATTCGGTTAATTTTGGCGCTGCACGTATAGGATATTGTTTATCATGTTCGTAAAATTTTTTAATAAATTCCCAAGAAGCGATAATATTATCATCAATAACAAATTTGTTTCTTAGAAAGTTATTACGAAGTGCTTTTAATAAATGTGGTGTATCAAAAGAAAACACAATTTTATTATTTTCATGATAAAAATATGGTCTATCGGCAGATATATTTAACAAATTTGAAAGTTTAAGATTATTAGAACCCATATCACATACTACTCCTACCCCTTTTAAAGAAATATTTTGTAATTTTGTAATAATATCTAAAATTATATTTTGTAGCTTTTCCGCAGGGCAAGTTGAATTAACCAGGTAGTAAGCTATTGGTTGCTTCCAGTTGGTTTTAACGCCTCTTATCATTATTACTGTTGCGGATAATGCTGGTTTAAAATTAGTATTTTCGTCTCCAAAGTCTTCAAAACCTATTATCCTATCTTTTTTAATACTATAAAATAAATGTGCCTTAATACTCATTTCGTCAAAACAAAGGATACATAATTTATCAAGGTCAGAAACATTATTCATTTTTTTTTAAGTATATCAAAAATGAAATCATTTATTCCAGGTTTGACAGATATATGTGTGACAAATTTGTGTAATGTTGTAACACTGGGCAAGCAAAATTCTTTAACTAATTTTTTCTTATACAGTTTTGGACCGTTAAAATATAGTTGTAAACAAAAGTTTTTGTATTCGTTTGAATATCTCCGACCGTTCTTTTTTTTTCAGATTTTGTTCAATTTGAATATTAATAAAATTTGCTAAATTTTTATTGGCAGAACAAAATTTATCGGTTAGTGATTTATAATTATCCAATGTGACGTTTTTAAGATAATCGGGTTTTCGAGAATCTTGTAGTTTTTGCAATTTTTGTTTTAATCGAAAATTCTTGTTTTGTAGTTGTTTTATAGTTTTTCGTAGCTGGTTTTTTTTAGGGCTATAGGTAGATACTTTTTCCAAAGTTTGAGTTGTTTGATTATTTTGTAGAACAACTTCGCTGTCCTCTCCACCTAGAGGTACGGTAGCTAATTCTTCCCGTTGTTCCTCATTTACTGGATCAAAACTATTTTCATCATCTACAACAGAAGTTTATAGGTTGTCTTATATGAAGAAAGTGTCATATTGTACATTAAATATCTCTAATCTATAACATTTAATTTTTTATTACCAATCTAAATTATTGTTTTAAGTACAAGGAAGCCTTTTGTTATTTTGAAATCAAAAATATTCAACAAATGCAAATCCCAACAAATTTGTATTCTAAAGATAAAAATATAAAAGAGAATAGCAGGAAATGGATTATAATTTCTTAGAAAGTTGCATACCGTCTTTTACTTCGACAATACATGGTATTTCCACAGTATATAGAGTGAATATCCTTCTATGTACTGTGGTATTTCCACGTCAAAATTACGCTTAAATATTTTTGTATAGAGCAGGTAGATTTCAAGGGGCAGCTTGGTATTTCCAGATCAAAAATTACCTTTAATTTCGAGGGGATTTAAAATGAGTTGAATGAAGGAATAATACGGTATGCGGTCACATAATCAATTCCAATTTTGATGTTAATAATATTAAATTTCATAAGTTGAGGTTTTTTACACCAAAAACTAATAAACTATAACATGACACAAGAAATAGGTTTAAAATAAGTTTGATATGTTTTTAATAACAAATAGTAAAATTGTTTGCATAGTAAACAAGCTATAATTTATTGCAACACTACAATGCAACAAATTTGTACGTCAACAATATAAATAGCAGAATATTTTTAGGTTTACATGAAAATTTCAGCTTTCAAACATAAAAACTCATCTTGATCAACATTCGAATGTTGGTTAGGACTGTCTTCTATTGAAGGAAATAAACTTGGTACTGCGTTTTTGCATAACCTGTTCCGAGTTTTATTTGAAAACATAGTAGTTTCAAAATGCACACTGCATAATCTATTCAAATTTAAGTTAGTTTTCTTCAACAAATCTTCTCTCTGGCACAACATTGCCCAATTCCGTGCTCTGAAAATAAATTAAATTTACTCACTATTTAGACAACACTAAATTTGCCGGCTATTATTAACTTTCATAAATATAATATTATATATGAATGTAGAAAACACACAATATTTATGCCTAGGTGAAGATTCAACTAGTATGATATTGGATAATAATCAGAAAATAACTAGCTCTGAGAAATATAAGTATTTGGGAATTCATTTCAACAAAGAAGATACGGAAGATGCAAAAATTAAGAGCAGAATAAATAAAGAAAGAATGATAATTAAATCATTGAACTGAGTTTTGTGGAGTACCGATATAGGGAAACAAAGAAAAATGAGAATATACAACACCATGATTAAGAACACATTGGTATACGGATTCGAAACATGGAGAATAAAGAAACACCAGTAGAACATCGAGATTGGACCGGGTTAGAAATGAGTAAGTAAAGCGAAGAATGAAATTACAGGAAACAGTCATATATGCATTGAGAATAAACAATTAACGTGGTACGGACATGTTCAGAGAATGGGGGAGGAGAGACTGCAAAAGAAAATTATGAAATGGATACCTACAGACAACAGATAAAGAAGAAGGGCAAGAATGGCGTGGATACAAAGAGTAAGACGATCAATGAGTGTACGAGGATTAGAAGATGAAAATTGCAATTATAGAAGATATTGGCAACAAGGCATCGGACAACGTCGGAGGACGTTTTAAACCCGAGTTTATATATATAACATATCTTTATAACATATCTTTAGAAAATTTTTCCTCTTTGTAAATATAATTATTGTATTTGAAGTATTTAAAAAAACTGCACCTAACATTTTACTATTTCCAATAATAATTGATGCTATTCTGTTAAAGTGGTTAAATAAGCAAATTTAAAATTATATACGTACCTAATAGCTTCCTTGGGAAATCGGAAAAAACTGTAGTTACAATTTTTTGAATTGTTCTTGCACATTTTCGCTGAACACCGACTAATACCACTTCGACTTTTACTCATGTTCACACAATATGTACTTCACAATTCTAACAATTATTATTCACACTAACTCAATTTAACCAAAATACGGCACTGTTCACCCTTACGTTTCTACGCGACTAGCAATAGAAGAATGATTCTCGAGCGACTAAGAAATAAGCGCAGTCGCCCTGCGCGTTGACAGACTTTACTTCCAATTTTTCCGAGAGTGGTTCTACTGTGGAACCTCTTTATACTGTGACCATGTCGACAGTATAGCGTCGAACTATTGGCTGACATCAGGAAGGATGTTCCCCGAAAGAGAAGGTTCACTACTGGCCATTCAGGATCAGGTTATACCAACCAAAAATTACCTGAAATATATCGTCAAAGACCCTCATGTCCAAAATGACAAATGCCGATATGGGTGCCAAGCTCAGGAAACCATTCAACATCTCACCGGGGGCTGTCAGGCATTTGCTGCAACTGAATATAAGGAACGGCACGACTCAGTAGGAAAAATTCTTCATCAAGAGATAGCTATCAAACTGGGACTTCTTCAAACAAACCATCTTCCATATTATCAATATGTTCCTGAGAGTATACTTGAGAATGACAACTACAAGCTATACTGGGATCGCACGGTGCTCACAGACCAAACAGTGGCACATAATAGACCAGATCTCATACTAGTCAATAAACTAAAGAGACAAACAACATTAATTGATGTGACGATACCCAACAACAATAATCTTCGTGTTAAACAGAACGAAAAAATCGCCAAGTACAGGGATTTGGAAATTCAAATACGAAGACAGTGGAAAATGGAAAGTACCCAGACAATACCTAGTATTCTCTCTACTACTGGAGTCATTCCAAAGAACCTCCTAGAAAATATAAAAAAGCTAGGTCTGAATGAACATCTCTACAAGACCATGCAAAAAGCTGTACTACTCTCAACATCCCGATGTGTACGAAAATTTTTGGGAGATACTCCAGCATACCAAGTCACCTAGGGCTCGATAACACGGAAAGAGTCCCACCAGAGCTCAATCCTTTTGATACCGTAGGTATCTGGGATGAGTGAATTTTCCCCTTAGAGGGAGTGTGAGCCGTATGGCTAAATCTGGATATGCCATAAATCCTTTTGATGCCGTAGGTATCAGGGATGAGTGAATTTTCCCCTTAGAGGGAGTGTGAGCCGTATGGCTAAATCTGGGATAATAATAATAAGAAGATCCGAAGAACCTCCTAGAAAACATAAAAAAGCTGGGTCTAAATGAACATCTATATAAGGTCATGCAGAAAGCTGTGCTACTTTCGACGTCCAGAAGCGTGCGAAAATTTTTAGGAGATACACCGACGTACCAAGTCACCTAGGACTCGATAACATGGAAAGAGTCCCACCAGAGCTCAATCCTTTTGATACCGTAGGTATCTGGGATGAAAGAATTTTCACCCTAGAGGGAGTGTGAGCCGTATGGCTAAATCTGGATAATAATAATAATAATCAGCGGAAAGTAAGGACACTTCTCACAAAGGCGCAAAAACATCATCCACGCAGTGCAGTAGAGAGAACAACATTGCCGCGGTATCAAGGAGGAACAGGACCTATGGATATAGGTGAGCAATTAGATAAACAAATTGCTAATTTAAGAACTTATTTTCAGGTACAGGCTGAGACATCTACTTTACATCGAGCAAGTTGCGCAGTAGATGACACAACGCCGCTTAAACTGAGGCAACAAGAAATGCGCATAAACCATCTGACTAAGCAAGAAAAAATGCGCACCTGGATGAGTAAACCTGTGCATGGGCGACATCTCAATGAGATCAGCCAAGAATATGTCGACATTACATCGTCGAACTCTTGGTTGACATCAGGAAAGATGTTTCCCGAGACTGAGGGTTTCCTACTTGCCATTCAGGATCAGGTAATTCCAACTAAAGATTACCTAAAATATATTGTTAAAGATCCTCAAGTCCAAAATGACAAATGCCGATATGGATGCCAAGCCCAAGAAACCATCCAACATCTTACCGGTGGCTGCCAGGCATTTGTCGGTACCGATTATAAAGAACGCCATGACTCAGTAGGAAAGATTATCCACCAAGAACTAGCTGACAAACTGGGACTTCTCCAAACCGACCATCTTCCTTATTAT
Organism: Diabrotica balteata; assembly: GCA_918026665.1. Classification (NCBI taxonomy): domain Eukaryota; kingdom Metazoa; phylum Arthropoda; class Insecta; order Coleoptera; family Chrysomelidae; genus Diabrotica; species Diabrotica balteata. The sequence goes on along the minus strand of OU898283.1, from coordinate 62,861,524 downwards.
CAATATGTCCCTGACAGAATGCTTGAAAATGACAACTACAAGCTATACTGGGACCGCACTGTGCTCACAGACCAACCAGTGGCCCATAATAGACCGGATCTCATACTAGTGAATAAAATTACCAGGCAAACAACACTTATTGATGTGGCGATACCTAACACTAACAATTTGCGTGTTAAATACAACGAAAAGATCGCCAAGTATAGAGATCTGGAAATACAAATTAAGAGACAATGGAGAATGGAAAGTACCCAGACAGTACCTATTGTTCTATCTACTACTGGTGTTATTCCCAAAAACCTCCTAGCGAACATAAAACAGCTGGGTCTAAATGAACATCTTTATAAGGCCATGCAGAAAGCTGTACTCCTCGCGACGTCCAGATGTGTACGAAAATTTCTGGGAGATACTCCTACATACCAAGTCACCTAGGACTCGATAACACGCAAAGAGTCCCACCAGAGCTCAATCCTTTTGATACCGTAGGTATCTGGGATGAGTGAATTTTCCCCTTAGAGGGAGTGTGAGCCGTATGGCTAAATCTGGGATAATAATAACCTGTGGGAGTTTTTTATCAGTTCTTCTATCAGGCGCGGCTCCCACTCTTAGAACCGATACCCAGAGGGTAACAGGAATACCTGCCGTGGAAGAAAAACTGACACCTGGCAGTAGGTATAAAATGTACACCCACGAAAATGGAGACTAACAATTTATGTTTAGGGTCGCTGCTTGGGGATCGCCAGGGCACGTCTGGAGCCGGCGCTGGACGTGACAGCATGCGGGATGTCGGTGACAGGGTGTTGAGGAGGCGGGCCCCTGTCATACAATCAGCTACAGCCCAACAACAACAACCACAAGTGAGCCAAACAACAACAAGAGCTCCACTCGCTGAAGGTGCTGCACTGGAACATCAGCCGGCGCTCACTCAAGCGGGACGACCGAGGCAGCGCATGAAATAGACTGTGTCTATAAATGAAAACATTTTGCGCTTCTAATACAAGGTGACAAATCTCGGTCGAGAAACGATAGGCTATAGACAACAACTGTATGCCGAATTTTGCAGGGAGTACACAGAGATTGAAGTATCTGAACAGCGAATAGCAGATCAATACCGGGTAATTATAAGAAATAATCTTATCCCAGAGGCTAGACGCGCTACCATCAGAAGCGAAGTCGAACGGGAGATTCATAACCAAGAGCTAGTTGTGGATCAAGACCATAATGAAATCCCTAATGAGCAGATTCCTGAGCCCCTTATACAAGAAACTCAACCTGTTAATACCCAGCAGGACAACAATGAGTTGCACGATAGACTGGTAAGCGAAATGGCACGGGCCGTACAAGAGTTTAATGGTACAAACCCACTTAGCAGACCACCGCTACCAAAAATCAACTCTTGTAAAAAACAAGGTGCGCTGTTACAAATTATGAACACTGAAGTCCTACCCAATTATATTGTGGAAGCACATACATTAGAATATTTGCATATGCTGATTTACTGTGCAGCAACAGCAATTGCTAATGTTATGGGCATTAAGATCAGAACACGACGGGGAACTAATATCGGAAGGACTGAAAACAGAATTGCACCCTGGGAAAAAAGACTGCTGAGGAAAATTGAATTATTGCGTAGGGATATTGGACAAATTACGGAATACATCCGAGAAGTAAGAAGTCGAAAACTAATTAAAAGAGCTGAAGAAATTATTCTGAACACTTCAAGACACTCACAACATGATCCAGAAAACAACACAGCTTAACACTGCCTAGACACATTAAAACAAAAACTCTCCGTTTATTCAGGTCGCTTAAGGAGATACAAAGTTAGTAACAACCGTAAATGCGACAATATACTTTTTGAGAATTCAGAGAAGGCTTTCTATAGGAAAAAAAAATTGTTAAAATCCTTTATAAAAGGTATATAAAAATGCCTTAAACGGGCTATCACAAACACATTGCAAAACGTTTTCGGATTAAACAATCCATCATCAGTGCAAACCTGAAAGTATATAACCACTTTAATTAAAAAGAACGTTAAATGAAAATGTTGACAAAGGTTAGAGCAAAATGTGGTTAATACTTACGGTTGTACATGCTAGTAGCCACCAAAATATATGGGTAAAAACCCTTTAAATGTTATAAATTTGAAATTGTTTTACATTATTAGTATTTCTAATTTGTGATGGTTAAGTTACCGTTGGATAGGTAACATGGCGGCGTATGACTCTACATGAGTAAAATGGTCCTGAGACGAAGTGTCTACGAGGACCTGTTGATAACAACTGATCAAAATGACATTGTTGACAAGTTAGGACGGATGTTGTGTCAGAGCAGTCAGTGTAACTTACGGTAGTTGTCTAAAATTGACAGATGTCAGCCTTATTTAAAATTAAAAAAGTTAAAATTATAATAATGTAACAGTATCAACCATCAATATTGTAATCTGTATTGTAAATTAATCAGATAGGTATATTTGTAACATTGAAAATTGGTTTTTTTAAAAATTAATGTAGGTCAACTAGAATTTATGAAATTTTGTAGGATTGATAGGCAACCAACTATACATGTGTAAGGATATATTTATTTTAAGCTAGAGATTTTGTCAAAAGGCCCTGTATGTTGTGAGACATTTGGTACCTAGAAAATGGTAAAAAGGCACATGTGGGAAGATGGGTCCTAAAAGATATATTATTGAGTATTGATGTAATGGGTGGAGGTGTGTTTAGATATGTTATTGAGCTGAAATGTAAATATGACAAGAATGTGATCATAATATGGTGTTCATGTAGTACTCAACTTAAAACTTAAGTATGGAAGGCCCTTTATGTCAAAAAACTACATTTGGTACCTAGTAAAGATAAATAAAAATAGATTTTTAAGTTATGAGTAAGTGAACATGAATTACTGGTTATGTGTGTAAAGTAAAGATGGTAGGTTGTTTATGTGTGTGGGCAAGTATGCCAGACTGAAAGAAAATTGATGGCTGAAAGATGGTTAGGTGTGATATTGTTCCTACATTGCTCGAGTTATAACTCAAGAAAACAAAAGGCCCTATATGTTAAAAGGAACATTTGGTACCTAAGAAATATAAAAGTAAAAAGGATAAGTTATAAGTTAGAGTGTAGGTAGGTGAAAAGTTAACAGGCTTATGGAGTGTATTGTGACAATATGTGGAAATGTAAGAGTAATTATGTTTAAGGTAGATCTGTCAAGTTTACTAAAGATGTGTGATGTTTAAATGTTATTGTGAAGATGAATGGGAAAACTACAAAAGACTGAAGACCACAGAGACCCGAAAACCAAACCCTGAGGGAAATTTGATGAGTGAAAAGAAGTTATAAATGATAATGAAAAACGCAGTATGAAAAGGTGAAGATATGTGATTGAGTTAGTGATGGTGTATATTAATGAAAATTGTTTTTGGAGAGAAAGTGGCATGAACTGCTCTGAAATTATTTTGTTGGGAAGGAGCATGGAGAATATTGGGTATTAGGTCAGATTTGACGTTTGGATGCCTAGACAGAAGTGAGGAAAGAAGAGAAAGAAGTGAGGAGTTGGATATATTGAACAAAGTTTGAGGGGGCTAAGGATGATTAGTAGGTGATAAGAGAAGGATGAGAATTTAAATAATAATGAAGAAGTAAGTTTGATAATAAGTTATGAGAATAATTGACGGTGGAGCGGAAGAAAGTCTCGATTAAATGAAACATGGCGATTGACACAATTTGGACTTCTCTGTTTTTCTTTAATGATTTCTAGGTTTTCATATAGGTCTAATTTGAGAAAGTTTTTTTGTGGGATGTTGTGAATAAGTGAGACGTCTTCTGGGATATTGAGAGTGTGGTTGTGTTCTTTAAGGTGTTGAGAGAAAGTGGAAGTATTTTCTCTTTTTGTGTGCTCTAAAGAGCGTGAAGACAATGATCTACATGTTCTTTCTATGTAGGTAGCATCACAATCAGAACATTTTAATCTATACACACCACTACGGTTCATATAGTTGATGGGGTCTTTGGAATTGGATATGTACTGACCCAAGTTATTAGGTACTTTAAATGAAACATGAATATTTTCAACCGAACGTTTAATTAGATTTCTAATATCTCCAGAAAGACTCTCATGGTGATAAGGGAGTGAAACATAATTGGGTTTGGTGGTAGGATCTCTGGGGAACGCAGTCTCCTGCAAGTTCCTACGACGTTTTCTATAAATGAGTTTATTGATGATGTTATGATCATAACCGTTGTTGACTGCTATTTGTCTGATAATATTTAGTTCTTTTGTGTAGTTTGAATGAGAAAGTGGAATGGTTCCAGGCGATGGATGTAACTGTGAAAAGCAGCATATTTGTGAGACATGGGGTGATTGGATGAGAAGGGTATTACATGGTCAGTCTGTGTAGGTTTCCTAAGGATACTGAAGTCGAAGTGGTCATTTAATCTGGTAATGGTGAGATCAAGAAAATTAATTGACTTGGAAGATTCTAGTTCCATGGTGAACTTGATATTGGGGTGAATTTGATTAATTTTAGAAAGTAATAGTTCAGCTGAATTGGAATTACCTGAAATGAAGACTAAACAGTCATCAACATAACGAAACCAATGGAGTATTTCAGGATTTGTCATAATCTGTGTGGATTCTAAATGATCCATAAATACATCAGCTAATAGGGGGGAGAGACAGCTGCCCATGGCTAAGCCATCAGGTTGTCTATAATATTTGTTGTTAAAAACAAAAAAGTCTTGGTCTAAACAAAGTTGTAATAATTGGATAATGGAGTTCGTAGTAGACTGGGTGATGGAATTGTTTCTCAGAAGAGAGTGAACCAGATTAATTGTTTCTTGTTTGGGGACAGAGGTAAATAGATTGCTGACATCAAATGATAGCATACTAATGTTGGGGTGAAGATTGATCTGTTGTAAGTTGTTGACTAGATGACTAGTATTTTTGACTGAGAATCGAGGGGTAAAGTTTGTCAAGTTGCTGATAAGATTCAATATGAATTTTGATAAGATGGAAACTGGAGTGTTTATGAAACTAACAACTGGACGAATAGGAATGCCCTCCTTGTGTATCTTAGGTAAACTATACAGTCTGGGTGTTAAAGGGTTACTTGGAAGTTTGTAATATGGTGCGAAATGTTTGGAGAAGAAATCTGTGAAATGTTTGATGTTATCTTTTAATTTAATTATAAACTTTTTTGAAGGATCTGTTGTGAGTAGAGTAAAGTTATTATTATTAAGGAAAGTAGAAACTTTATCATTGTATGAAGATTGATCTAAGATCACTAGACAGTTACCTTTGTCAGCTTTGCTGATGATTAGGTTGTTTGATTTAATTTTTGTTATGATTGATCTGAGGGTTTTTAAATGTTCATTGCGTTTATTATGAGAAAATTTGGGAAAGTTAGATGTTAAATGGCTATTATCATGGGTGGAAGGAAAGTTGATAGATGAAGAAGTGTTGGAATTAAAGACTGTTGAAGAGTTAGATGAAGAATTTTTATTTTTAAATTTGTTAATAGTATACATGTGTAACCAACTATACATGTGTAAGGATATATTTATTTTAAGCTATTATGCCTATCAATCCTACAAAATTTTATAAATTTTAGTTGACCTACATTAATTTTTAAAAAACCAATTTTCAATGTTACAAATATACCTATCTGATTAATTTACAATACAGATTACAATATTGATGGTTGATACTGTTACATTATTATAATTTTAACTTTTTTAATTTTAAATAAGGCTGACACCTGTCAATTTTAGACAACTACCGTAAGTTACACTGACTGCTCTGACACAACATCCGTCCTAACTTGTCAACAATGTCATTTTGATCAGTTGTTATCAACAGATCCTCGTAGACACTTCGTCTCAGGACCATTTTACTCATGTAGAGTCATACGCCGCCATGTTACCTATCCAACGGTAACTTAACCATCACAAATTAGAAATACTAATAATGTAAAACAATTTCAAATTTATAACATTTAAAGGGTTTTTACCCATATATTTTGGTGGCTACTAGCATGTACAACCGTAAGTATTAACCACATTTTGCTCTAACCTTTGTCAACATTTTCATTTAACGTTCTTTTTAATTAAAGTGGTTATATACTTTCAGGTTTGCACTGATGATGGATTGTTTAATCCGAAAACGTTTTGCAATGTGATTGTGATAGCCCGTTTGAGGCATTTTTATATACCTTTTATAAAGGATTTTAACAAATTTTTTTGTGATATATGGTATACACCCAGCTACAGGAACTTAGTTTCCTCGTAGAAGCTTTCTATAGGATACTAAATTCCACTGGAGAAAATGTAAATAAATCCTACCCAAGCCAAGAAGAAATTCATGAGTTTTGGGGAAATCAACTTTCGACGCCAGCTACTCATAACAACAATGCTGGATTAATTGAAGACACGGCGAACAATTGTCAACACTACAGGAATATTACTTATGAACCTTTCAGCACTGAAGAAGTCTCGAACATCACCAAAGAGCTTCATAACTAGAAATCTCCTGGACCAGACGGAGTTCAAAACTTCTGGCTAAAGAGGTTTTGGAGTGTTCATAAGCTAATAACAGTATTTATTAATAATATTATTTCTAATCTAATTCACAGGAAATACCATCATTTCTTACTCAGGGAACCACTTATCTAATACCAAAGGATCAAAATAACACCCAACATCCAGCCAAATACCACTCAATTACTTGTCTTCCAACTTTGTACAAATTGGTCACATCCTGTGTCGCCCGGCGTATCTACCAACACCGTGCTCTGAACAATATCATACAGCCTCAACAGAAAGCATGCGCGAAGGGCTCCATGCCACTATCTCAGCTGCTGAACTCCAGTGAGTCAGGATTTAGCATCAAAAATAACAACACTGTTGTGGCGAAGCTCAATCATCTGTTGTATATGGATGATTTGAAGTTAATGGCTTCCACTCGAAACCACCTAGATCAGATGCTAAATACTGTAGAAACTTTCTCAAATGATATCAGTATGCATTTTGGACTAGACAAGTGCGGTATACTAAATATAGTCAGAAGAAAGGTTCAACCCGGAGGTCTCGATATGCAAGATGGCCAAAACATCGAGGCAATGGGTGAAAATGATATTTACAAATATCTCGGAGTAAAACAAGCGCGGAAAATTGACCATAAACAAATGAAAACTGAACTAACTTCGGAGTTCGTGCGAAGAGTAAGACAACTAAATCGGTCATATCTTAATAGTAAAAATTTATTTAAGGCATTAAATACGTACGCCTGTTCCGCACTGAGCTACTCATTTGGTATTATAAAGTGGTCAAAAACGGATATAGAGGGTCTTCAGCGGAAAGTACACTTCTAACAAAGGCGCAAAAACATCATCCACGCAGTGCAGTAGAGAGAAAAACATTGCCGCGGTATCAAGGAGGAAGAGGTCTTATGGATATAGGTGAGCAATTAGATAAACAAATTGCTAATTTAAGAACTTATTTTCAGGTACAGGCTGAGACATCTACTCTACATCGAGCAATTTGCGCAGTAGATGATACGACGCCGCTTAAACTGAGCGAACAAGAAATGCGCATAAACCATCTGACTAAGCAAGAAAAAATGCGCACCTGGATGAGTAAACCTCTGCACGGGCGACATCTCAATGAGATCAGCCAAGAAGATGTCGACAATACAGCGTCGAACTATTGGTTGACATCAGGAAAGATGTTTCCCGAGACTGAGGGTTTCCTACTTGCCATTCAGGATTAGGTTATTCCAACTAAAAATTACCTGAAATATATTGTTAAAGATCCTTAAGTCCAAAATGACAAATGCCGATATGGATACCAAGCCCAAGAAATCATCCAACATATTACCGGTGGCTGCCAGGCATTTGTCGGTAATGATTATAAAGAACTCAGTAGGAAAGATTATCCACCAAGAAATAGCTGACAAACTGGGACTTCTCCAAACCGACCATCTTCCTTATTATCAATACGTCACTGATAGAATGCTTGAAAATGACAACTACAAGCTATACTGGGACCGCACTGTGCTTACAGACAAACCAGTGGCCCATAATAGACCGGATCTCGTACTAGTTAATAAACTTACTAGGCAAACAACACTTATTGATGGGGCGATACCTAACACCAATAATTTGAGTGTTAAATACAACGAAAAGATCGCCAAGTATATAGATCTAGAAATACAAATCAGGAGACAATGGAAAATGGAAAGTACCCAGACACTATCTATTGTTCTATCTACTACTGGTGTTATTCCCAAAAACCTCCTAGCGAACATAAAACAGCTGATTATATATTATTATTTAATATAATAAATTATATAATATTAATATAATTTTAAATATAATAAATAATGCGCTTTTTGAGCATGCCGAGAAGGCGTTCTATCGGAAACTTAATTCCACTGTCGAAAGCGCCAATAAATCATACCCAAGCCAAGAAGACATTCAGGAGTTTTGGGGAAATCAGCTTTCCACACCAGCTGCTCTTAACACCATTGCTGGATGGATAGAAGATACGACGCACAGCTGTCAACACTACCGCACAACTGTTTACGAACCCTTAACCACAGAAGAAGTCTCTAATATCATCAAAGAGCTTCATAACTGGAAATCTCCTGGACCAGATGGATTTCAAAACTTCTGGCTTAAGAAGTTCTGGAGTGCTCATGAGTGCCTGTCAACATTAATTAATCGTGTTATTTCTAATCCGTAGGAAATACCACCATTCCTAACTCAGGGAACAACTTATTTAATACCGAAGGATCAAAATAAGACCCAAGATCTAGCCAAATACCGCCCAATTACGTGTCTTCCAACTCTGTATAAATTGGTCACATCCTGTGTAGCCCAGCATATCTACCAACACTGCGCTCTAAACAATATTATAGAACCTCAACAGAAAGGATGCGCTAAGGGCTCCATGGGTTGCAAAGAACAACTTATTATCGACTCAGTCATTTCTAACCAGGCATACACCAAAAAAAGGAACCTCTTCACTGCCTTTATTGACTATAAGAAAGCCTTTGACTTAGTGCCGCATGAATGGCTGGTAAATATATTAAGAATATATAAAGTCGATGATAATATAGTGACCTTCTTAAGACATATAATGACAGATTGGAAGACTAAAATTCACCTCCAAATACCTGGTGAAAACAATATCGAAACGAAAAATATCGCAATTAACCGCGGCCTCTTCCAAGGAGAATATATAAAGTCGATGATAATATAGTGACCTTCTTAAGACAGATAATGACAGATTGGAAGACTAAAATTTACCTCCAAATACCTGGTGAAAACAATATCGAAACGAAAAATATCGCAATTAACCGCGGCCTCTTCCAAGGAGACTCGCTAAGTCCCTTGTGGTTCTGTCTAGCGATGAACCCACTATCCCAGCTATTGAACTTCACTGACTCAGGTTTTAGCATTAAAAACAACAACACTGTAGTGGCGAAACTTAATCATCTGTTGTATATGGATGATTTGAATCTAATGGCTTCCACTCGAACTCACTTAGATCAAATGCTAAAAACTGTAGAAACTTTTTCAAATGATATCAGTATGCACTTTGGGTTAGACAAATGTCGTGTACTAAATATAGTCAAGGGAAAGGTTCAGCCCGGAGGATTCGATATGCAAAATGGCCAAAACATCGAGGCTATGGGCGAAAATGACATGTATAAATATCTAGGAGTAAAGCAAGCGCGGAAAATTGACCATAAACAAATGAAAATAGAATTAACATCAGAGTTCATACGAAGGGTAAAACAGCTACTCCGCTCACATCTTAATAGTAAAAATTTGTTTAAGGCATTAAACACCTACGCATTTTCCGCGCTTAGCTACTCATTTGGCATTATTAAGTGGACTAAAACGGACATAGAAAGTCTTCAGAGAAAAGTACGAACACACCTCACAAAGGCACAAAAACACCATCCTCGAAGTGCAGTAGAAAGAACGACATTACCACGGTATTTAGGAGGACGAGGACTTATTGATATAAGCGAGCAATTAGATAAACAGATTAATAATTTAAGAACATATTTTCAGGTACAGGTGGAGACATCTACTCTTCATCGCGCGATTTGCGCAGTAGATGACAACACCGATCAACCTGAGGGAACAAGAAATGCGCATAAACCATCTTACTAAAAACGAAAAAATGCGCATCTGGATGGGTAAACCTCTGCACGGGCGACATCCGAATGAAGTCAGTCAAGACTATGTCGACAATATAGCGTCGAACTATTGGCTGACATCAGGAAAGATGTTCCCTGAAACAGAAGGTTCATTACTCGCCATTCAGGATCAGGTTATACCAACCAAAAATTACCTGAAATATATTGTCAAAGACCCTCAGGTCCAAAACGACAAATGCCGATATGGATGTCAAGCCCAAGAAACGATCCAACATCTTACCGGAGGCTGCCAGGCATTTGCTGCAACTGAATATAAGGAACGGCATGACTCAGTAGGGAAGATCCTCCATCAAGAGATAGCTATTAAACTGGGACTTCTACAAACAAACCATCTCCCATATTATCAATACGTTCCAGAGAGTATGCTTGAGAATGACAACTACAAGCTATACTGGGATCGCACTGTGCTCACAGACCAAACTGTAGCACATAATAGACCAGATCTCGTGCTAGTTAATAAACTAACAAGACAAACAACTCTAATCGATGTGGCGATACCTAACAACAATAATCTGCGTGTTAAGTACAACGAAAAGATCGCCAAGTACAGAGATCTGGAAATACAAATAAGAAGACAATGGAGAATGGAAAGTACCCAGACGATACCTATTATTCTTTCTACCACTGGAGTCATTCCGAAGAACCTCCTAGAAAACATAAACAAGCTGGGTCTAAATGAACATCTATATAAGGTCATGCAGAAAGCTGTGCTACTTTCGACGTCCAGATGCGTGCGAAAATTTTTAGGAGATACACCGACGTACCAAGTCACCTAGGACTCGATAACATGGAAAGAGTCCCACCAGAGCTCAATCCTTTTGATACCGTAGGTATCTGGGGTGAGTGAATTTTCCCCTTAGAGGGAGTGTGAGCCGTATGGCTAAATCTGATAATAATAATAATCAACAATATAATCAACCTAAACATAAATTATTAAACCCCATTATCATGGGTGTGCATTTTATACCTACTGCCAGGTGTCAGTTTCTGTTCCACGACAGGTATTCCTGTTACCCTCTGGGTATCTGCGCTACGGAAAAAAAAATATTTTGCAAAATTTTAATAACAATAATCAAAATAGACAAAATTTTAATAACAATACTAGTTATAATAGACAAAATTTTAATAACAATACTAATTATAATAGACAAGATTTTAAGAATAGGAGAAATACAGAACGACCTAATTACAACAGACAGGTAAATCGTGTACGAAGGAATAAAAGCTGCGAAGATAGTGAACGAAATAAGGCAAGAAAATATGAGTAAAAGTCATAGTAGTGAAAGACACAGGGCATTAGATCCAAGTGGTCAGACATAATCTGACAATTCTAACAATCCAAATTTTGTTCAGTAAACTTTCTGAATTACAAGTTGGGCCATTGCCATCATGAAAAACCTTCTGAATTTATTTTTTTATATGAAGATAAAATTACTGAATCTATAATTTAATTTATATAAATGCTATGGCCAAAAATAAAATGATTAAGGTTATGATAGATCCTGGTTCAGAAAGTACTTTAGTCTCGGAAAATTTTATTTTTAATACCTTAAAACTATCAGATATAATAAAGATTCCAAAAATTAAAATTGTTGGTGCAAATAATAAGAAGTTGGGAGAAATTAATAAACTAGCCAATTTTAAAATTAATATTCTTAATAAAGAAAATTAATATGCAAGGATTTGTTGTCAAGGATTTATGTGTTGATATATTAATGGGAAATGACGAATTGGAAAAGAAGAAAGTAAAGATAGATTTTGAAGAAAAAATTGTAACTTTGGAAGGGCAAATAATTAAGTTTATGCAGAAAGATGAGGTGGAAGAAGAAATAAGAGTTGATAGGATATTATTAAAAGAAAGTAATGATGTTTATGAAGAAGAAATGTATTTTGATGATAGGGAGATGTCCCAAAAGAATGTAAAGAATAATTGTAGTGAATATTTAAGGAATGGAAATTTTAAGCAGATGGATGCCTACGAGGTGGAGTGCGTAAAATTGGAAACAAGGAATAATGATTACATAATGAAAAATAATTTTATTTGTAAAGAAGAAGATGTGATAAAAGTTTTAAGTTGCCCTGAAGAATATAAATCAATAGTCGTTTCCATATTGCAGCAACACAAGGGACTTGTCAATAAAGAAAATAGAATTGCACAAAATTATATCCATAGTATAAAAGTTAAAGAAGAAAAATATTTTAAAACAAAATCATACCCAATACCATATAAATACAGAGAAGAAGTAAACAGAACGATTAATAATATGTTAGAAGATGGAATCATTGAGAAGGCAGATACACGTTTGTAATAAACCCTATAGTAGTAGTACGTAAAAGATTAGGTGAAATCAGGTTATCTTTGGATTCAAGGAATATTAAAAAGATCACTGAAAAGCAATTTGAAGCACCAATGAGTATAGATGGAATACTAGGAAGAATTACATTAATGTCATTTTTCACTAAAATCGATTTACAGCATAGTTTCTGGTTAATACCTCTAGAAAGAAAAAGAAGACAGTATACGGGATTTCAGATAGATGGAGTAGAATATCAATTCAAAGTAGTACCATTTGGACTTTAATCATCTTGCAGTGCTCTATGTAGATGCCTTCATGATATTTTGGATCAATATGAACATTTTGTAATTCACTACATTGATGATATATTAATTTTTTCTAAAACGGCTGAAGATCATGAGAAACAACTAAAAATTATAATCGACGGATTAGACAAAGTTGGACTCAAAATAAATCAAGAAAAATGTACATTTTTTTAAAAAGAAGTAATATATGTAGGTTATAAACTTAACACTAAGGGAATCGAAATGGATCCAGAACGGACACAGGTCATTCAGGAATATGAAACACCACACAATTTAAGAACTGTAAGAGGATTTATTGGAATAATTAATTATTATAAAAGGATGATACCAGATCTAAGTATAAAAGAAATTCCATTACTTGAACTGCTGAGGAAAGGTGTACGATTTAAATGAGATCAGAGAAGAGAACTAGCATTCCAAGAAATCAAAAACATTTTTCTCTCAAATTTAAAAATATACCATCCTGACTATACAAAGCCATTCATATTAAGAACAGATGCCTCAATAGAAAGATTATCAGGGGTATTACTATAAATACATAATGGGGTCGAATACCCGATACAATTATATCAAGAATTACAAAGCCACATGAAAAAGGTTATTCAGTGTCAGAACTAGAACCAACTAGTATCATACACTGTGTCACAAAATTAAGATTTTATTTGTTGGGTAATGAATTTACCATAGAAACAGATCATCAAGCTTTAACATCTATATTAAATAACAAATATGGAAACAGTCGAGTACACCGTTGGAGCCTAATACTGAGTGAATACAGTTTTGAAATCAAATACATTTCTGGAAAATCCAACATAGTGGCAGATGCTTTGTCAAGGTTCATCACAAAAAGGGCAGCGAACAATAAAAATTGGATTAAATCAGTTAGTAGAGAGCACTCGATTATATTCTAAAGAACAAATCATCAGAGATCAGAATAAGTAGATTTTTGGCAAGGAAAATATTGAAAAATTTCCATAACAATTACATGCATATTGGTTCAAGAAAGCTATGGGTGCTATTTAGGGATAATTATTTTGGAAAGAATGACCTAAGTATAGCAAAAGAAATTACTACCTAATGCCAAATATGTCAAATAAACAAAGAAAAGAATTTCAAAAACCAGAACACATATAAATCTAATGTTGCATGAAAAACTAAATACAGTTTCCATGGATTTCATCTCAAATTTAGTTCCCAGTCCAACACGAAATAAGCATATACTAGTGATAGTTGTTTTATATACAAAAATGTTTAAACTATATCCATGCTCAAGAACAAATGTTAAAACATTGAAATTATATATTAATCAGTTTTTCGAAGAAATAGGACCATTTAGAAATTGCATAATAGATAACGCTACATATTTTAACAACCAAAAATTTCGGGCATTTTGTGAGAAAAAGGGGATCAACATTCATTTTACACGTATCAGACATCCTCAGGCAAATCCTGCAGAAGGATATATTAAAGAAGTTATAAAATATTTAAGGATAGTATGCCAGGATCAACATGGGACATGGCAGCAACTATAGATCAAGTAGAATATTTTTTAAATAATACACATAATTTAAATACAGAGGAAGTACCAGAATATTTAATGTTTGGCCATATAGGAAACAGAAAATGGATTAGTGAATATAATCAAGATATGTTAGACCAAGTAATACACAGGGTGAATAGCCGAATTATGAGGAAAGCTGAAAAATATATCAGAAGACAAAATCGAAAAATTAAAAAAAAAACAATCACATTTCAAAAAGGAGATAAAGTTTCAGTTCGTTCACTTAGAAAGGAGAATTTTAGAGAAAACCGTTGTAAGAAATTACAACCAATGTTTGAAGGTCCATACAGAATCGAAAATCAGAATGGACTAAACAGTTATGTGTTGATAGATGCAGATAATAAAGTTAGAGGGATATTTCATATTAATGACATTTTCAAATATCATGAAGAGATTGAATAATGTCTTCTATACATTTAACAGTTCACCCAATGAAAACACTGATAGATCCATTTCATTAGATAGACTTGATTTGTTGAGAAAGACAGATGGTAGATTTCATTGTTGTGGAATAATGTATCACTTAAACATTATGCTATGGATCCTTGTCCTTATGAAGATTGTTTTTGCCCTAAAAATCATAATTTGGGGTTAGATACTAAATTAATTGTGTAAATGTCTTTCTAAAATAATATGAAAAGTGCAAAACTTACCATTTATATTAATGAGAGTCTTTTGAACGGAAAGAAGAAAAAGGAATGGTTTCCTAAATCTTGTCTATTAATAAACAACAAAGCATAGACGCTTATTGTCTATATTTTTTGTAAACACACAATATAGCTACCATTTGACATGACAGTTGACGTATACATGGAAACAGAGGCGTACTTAATAGAGCAATTTTAAATAAGAAATTGATTTATCTAATTAAATTAGTAATTTATTTACGAATGTGTGTGGACAAGAAAATTAATGTTTAAAAAATAATAAATTAATTATTTCTTTTAAAATTAATTTTGGGGTATAGAGATAATATTAAATATTGCATGAAGGAAGTAAATCAAAATATTTAGAAACAGAATAAACCTAAATGGTGATTAAAGAAATAATTTATAAGTTATATACTAGAGAATATTATAAAAAGTATTTATATGAGGGCATCCTCTATTAAGAAATTGACATAATAATTTGTTTAAGAAGTTTTTATTTTGCAATGTATTTGGTTATTTTATTAATTGTGATATTATAAATGAATATTTTTGTGCCATCTATATAGGCAACCAAGTATACACTGAAGTAAATTTATTTATGGGAATTTTTGTGAATAAGAGACATATGAAATAATAATTACGGATTTAAAATAGTGTTATTTATTAATTTAAGATGTTTAATTTATATATAAGTTTACATTCTTATCTGAAAAGCCTAAATTTCCATAAAATTCTCGATAGAAAAGTAAAGAATTATCTAGACCTTCAAAATAAGACGTCAATAGAAAGAATTTAACCTCTGTTCGTAGGAGAATATTCGTGAGCATTGTAATATCTATGAAATAGAAGAATTCGAACATATTTTCTTTCAAGAATATTCGCGAACATTGAAATAATATAAATACGATGTGATTTGGATTCAAGATGGTCAGTATTGTTGCCGAGAGGGGGCATTTGGACCCATCGCCGGCTCTTCGGACTTCTTCCTGTCCCCGGAATTTGATCGGGTGTTGACCATCTTTGCTTGTCGCTGGTAAAACGTGTTAATACTGCTACAGTTACTGTGACAAGTATCTGTTATAGATAACAGTTCCAAGGAACAGTTACAAAATAGCAGATCAAAATAGAAAACAGAACAGGTAAAATAATCTAAGTATTCTTTGACTTACGAAAGAAATAACTTAGTAAACAAGGAAATAAAATGGTATATAAAAATACAATGCACAGAAAATGTTTCTAATTGTTTCTTGACTTACGGAAGAGACAACTTAGAATGAAAAGTAAAATACACAAGAATAAAAGAACAGAAAAGTGCAGAAATATTTCTAAGTGTTTCTTGACTTACGGAAGAAACAACTTAAGACAGAAATATAGAGAAATGAAATATGTAAATACGAAACAATGTATGGAACTATTTCTTAATGGATGGAAAGTGTTTCTTAGAACAGAAAACAAACAAGAGAATCAAATATAGTAAAATAAGAATACAAATATTTGTAAGTGTTTCTTGACTTACGGAAGAAACAACTTAGCATAAAATAAAATAGACAATTATATGAAGTAATATCTTAAATAAAATATCAGAAATAATAATGCAAAGATGAAAAATATTTCTAAGTGTTCTTTTGACTCACCGGAAAAGAACGACTTAGACACACACAAATTAACAAGTCAAAATAAAATATCAAAGCAATATTTCTAAGAGTTCTTTGACTTACCGGAAAGAACTACTTAGATATTAAGTAAAATCAAATATAAAAATAGATAAAGCAAGATAAATATTTATAAGTGTTCTTAACTTACGAAAGAACAACTTAGATACAAAATACAAGAAAAATAAACAATCAAAATAATCAAATAAAATATCAAATAATCAGTATATGAACAAATATAAGTCAAAGTAATATTCTAACCTGAAAAGGTCTGAATATACAATAATAAAATATAAATGGTTATCAGGAAATAATAAAACAACAGCTTAGTCGGAACAATAATAGCACCGACTAGGTCTACAGAAGAAGAGGCAAGCTCGACTGACCGATGGGAGAAATTCCATCTGCTTTTATATAAAACAAATCCTTCGTTTTACGTAGCAAAAGTGGAATTTCCCTGCATCGAGTCAATTAGAAATTCGGATTTGCCCAAACTTGGAATTTCCAAGTATTTCTCCGAATTTCTAAATGCGTCCGGCACGGCTGTCAGCTTCTGCCTGACACGCCTCCGGAGACAGTATTAGGGTATTAGTATTAAAAGACAGTGGACTGTAATCAGTGATTCAGTATGTCAGAAGTTGGTATTCAATATTAAAGTTTTATAGTATTGGAAAGTGTATTAGACGAAGATTAAAAAAATAGTATTAAGAGAGTATTAGTTAGAGATTAAAAATTATATTATCTATATGGTGATTGTAGATTGGAAGAGAAAAAAAGATTATTAGAAAGAAGAATAAAGAAGAAAGCAATAAAGGAAGAATATTTTACCGATTTATAAATGCTATTAGGAAGATATATATTTTAAAATGGTGAAAGCTGATAATTAAAACATTGTGGTCTATTTGGCAAAGAAATTTCACAAAAAGAAGGATAACTGAGACTAATAACGAAGACATTGAGTGGTGATTAAAATCTTTATTTTGGAAAACAGTTTCATTTAGGCATTCAGTGACAGAAAGGTACCAAATTTTGTTAATATAATTTAATTATTGTAATAAGAATTTTAATTTAAAGATAGGTTGTTTTAAATTTATATTGTCTATATTAGATATATATGTGTGTTTCATAATAATTATAATAAAGATAATTTCAAAAAGTTCTTACAAACTAATTCTTTGAGAACCGCGACAAAAACTTGATATATATATATATATATATATATATATATATATATATATATATATATATATATATATTATTGTGATATTTAAAGTCTTGGTGCGCCAAACAATTAATTAGCTAATTAATTATAAAATTATTTGAATGATATGATTATGACTCTATCACACTTTTTAATTCTCTTATCTCAGGGTTAAATTCGTGCTTCAATATCTATGCTATTACATGTGAAAGGTAAGGTCAAAGAATACCGGAATAATAAAAAAAAAACATATAGGATCTAACGTTATATATTGAACTAAAATAATGAAATAAAATTCACACTCAAATGTTTTCAATAAACAAAATCTCATATGATTCTCAAAATTTTGTTCTACGTAACCTTCGTTTACTGTCGTCAAATTTTTATTGTTTGCACCCACTAAATCAACCTTAGGAATCTTATACACAAATCTTTCCAAATTTAGTTCTTTTACTAGTTTTTTATTGATTAGCAATATCTCCGATCCAGAATCAATTACAATTTTAATCGCTTTATGTTTTATAAATGCATCTAAAAATATTAGATTGGAATTAGAAATTTGTCTTTCATTTCCTATTGCTACATGATTCATCTCCCTTCTATTTTGTTGTTTGAAGCACTGGTTATTTCTATCGTCCCTTTGTTCGTTCGTATTCCTATTCGGAGGATTTTGTGCATCTCTATTCCTGTTCTGATTTTCATATGTTCTATTTTTTGTGTCATTCCTGTTATCGTAATTTTGTTGTCTATTGTAATTATTGTAATTTCTCGGCCTATATTCGTTTGTTGATCTGGGGTGTCGATTTCTCTGGTCATAATTTGATGTATACCTTCTTTCCGGTCCATTATATTGGTCATGTTGTCTTCTATTTCTCATTTCTCTTCTTTTCGCTTCTTTTAATTGAAGGAATTGGCACAAACTATCAATATCTTGATAGTTTCTCAAAATCACGTGATCTTCCAACGTTTCTCAAAATGTCTGCTGATCATTTCTACCAGCTGTTCGGTAGAATATTTGTATTCTAGATATTTTGAATTGTTATATATCTGCAAAGCATATCTTTCTTCAGATATTCCCATTTTTTCGTGATATTTTCCATTCTGTAGCTCTTGATTAATTTCTCTCTGTTTATTTTTCCCCCAGAAATAGTTGGGAAATTTATTTTCAAAATCTGTCCAATTTTCAAACTCATCTTCCTTGCTTTCATACCATAACGCTGCTCCTTCTTTCAGATGGTTTCTAATTGTTTCTTTGCAATCGTCAAAATATCTAACATGTTGCAATTTGGTTTTCAAATTTTTAACAAACGGTACTGGGTGTGTTTTCCGAATATCCCGCCAAATTGTATTTTTGTCTCGCTTGTTCCATGGATGATAACTTCTTTTCTCTCTACTCCTCTTAGTTCAATTTCTGCCATTTGTTTTTCATTTCGCTTTAATCTCCTTTCTACTTCTTTCCTGTCTTCTTGTAGCGCCATTTCAAATTTTTCTTCTAACTGTTCTAATTCCTTTTTCTGGACAATCCTGATTTCCTTCATCGTATTTTGGATATCTTTAATCCCTATCTCTTGTTTTGCATTCATTAGGGTTATTTCTTCTATCTGTTGTATCAGTTCTTTCTTTATCTCCTCAACACATCCTTTAATTTCTTGTTCATAGTTTTCTAAACGCTTCTCTATATTCCTGTTATTTAGTTGTATTGCTTGTCTTGTTTCCTTCTGGTTTTCTTCCAGTCTGCGGTTGTTTTCGTCCATTAATTGTTTTGTTTCCCTTTGATTCTCTTGTATGGCCTGTTTTGTTTCCCTTTGGTTTTCTTCCATTTTCTTTGCTGTATCATTCATTGTTTTCTTTGTCTCTTCTTGGTTTCTATCCATTTTTTGCATCATTGCTAATAATTTATCTATT
>OU898283.1:62654223-62839223 GCA_918026665.1 Diabrotica balteata | reverse complement strand
ATATATATATATATGTTATTTAAAAATACTCATTGCCCATAAAACAGTACACAATCAAAATATCATAGCAATATATTATTTTTCCTACCACACGGGGTATTAATATAAGGGGTAGAAAATTGGGGACAGAAACTACTGGGGTGGAGATAGGGCAAGCAAAATAATCGAAACATATGCGAACGGCACTCAGGGTTTGTTAGGAGAGCTGGGGTCGTGGATAAGTAAATGGCAAAGGGGTTGGATTGGGGCAACTACAGAAAAATTAAACAAAGGGTCATGAATCTCTTGGGACAGACAAAACAAAAGAAAACACCTCTAGTAATTTAAAAAGGACGCCACTTCGAGGTGCCAAATTATAACCATTACAACAGCTAGTTGTAACTATTGAAATAATTATTAAATATAAAAAATATATCTTTTTATATGAAACTCAAAAAAAGGGTTAGAGAGGGAAATAAACAAAATGGTTAGAAAACAAATTAAACATTTATTGTGTCTCACCACAATCAGTTACAAAAATAGACAATGTAAAAATATATCAATAGTCGCAAAATACAAATATAAAAAGAAAAACTTACATGTGTCCTAGCCGTTTACAAACCTGTTGCTACAAAACTTTAAATAAAAAATTTGCAAATCTTTTTAAATAATGAAAGTAATTATATTATTAAAAAATGTCTATCTTGACTTTAAAATTTGTTCACCAAAGTTACCTCTAAATTTCACTAAATTTCACTCGGCGTGTCTGGGGTTGGGAACTGGATCTATAGGTCTTGAAAAAATCCAGAAGGATTGAAATGGGCTGCACTAGATACAAACTTCAGACTGGACTTTAAAAAAACAGGAAACTGGAACATCAGAATTGCTGCAGGCGACACAAATCTCTTAAATACCTTGCAAAATGTGTAGTGATTACTCTTTCCTAAACTGACATATTACAGAGAATAAATTTCACTACATTCAACAAATTTTTGCAGGTATTTTTGTCAAAACTACATAATGACCGTTGCCTTCGACCAAATCTTTCAACCTCTCATGTTTCGTTACTCTTCTCAACCTGCTGAATTCTCCTGACCTCATTAATACCGGCGAGGGCTACCCTTTCCCTTACCTCTCCAACATAAATTTCTTGTTTTTAAAACAGGCCTCAACTATGTCACAAAGCGACCTTGAAACAAACTCCTTTTTAAATTTGTAGAAAAAACACGTATTATATTGATTATTTTAACGTCCTAGTTATAACCGGAATTTGGAAATCTTCTACCTCACAATGTATACAGAGAATTGGGGATTTGAATGTAAATAAAGACAAAAATATTTATATAAAGCTCAGGGGTGAACTACAAAATTTTAAACATAAATATTTCATGGTTAAAAAATTTAAAACGCTACAGTATTATAGTTTTAAAAACTGCTGCAAGAAAGTTCTCTGTATATGAGCGGTCAAACCATCTTTCAGGTCTTTCAGCCTGGAGTTCTGGTATCATCCTACTGATCTTTTGAGACACCACTCTACACCTATCTACACACCACTCGCCTCATTATATTTTTCATTCTTCATCCCAACTCAAACTGTATGTATTTTTGTCCATTATTTAACTTATTATTTTGAAAATTAATAAAGCAAATAACAATTATTTCATTGAGATAACTTTTAGCTGAAATGTAAATTATGTAATAATAATATTAGTGATAAAAAACTTAGTTAAAAAAAAATAATCAAAAAATAATATAACATTAATATCGTACATTGCATTATTTATCAATATAATTTTACAGATAGTCGTCCGTTATTACTATTCATTCATAAACATTCTAAAGCAGCATTTTTTAACCAAAAAATGTTTAAATTTTAAAATATCAGAGTACAATACAAACACTTAAAAAGCTTTATGACGATGCTTCTGGTGAAAGAATAGAGTTTTGTAAATATATATCTGTTCAGATCAACGTGAAGCTTAATATTCTGCCTAATATTTCTTTCGGCGATGAATATTAATTTTTTTTAATGGCAACACAAATTGCGTTTTTCGAGTCGCGAATATCCTAATGTTCAAAAACAGCTCACACAACGTCCGCAAAAAGTTCATATTTGGTTGATATTCTTCAACAAGCCGTTGTTGGCCTTTAATTATGGCAGAATTATTCTCTTCGCCAACCGACGGTGGCTGGATGAGGAATTTCCAGATAGATGTGTGTGTGTGGTTGGAATATTGACTGCGAAACCTATGGTTTCATTCGCCTAATCATGTTTGACTTTGATTCTTAACAATGATTAAAATAAAAGCTATTAATATTTAAAATTTACATTATTAATATTTTTAAAACAATATCACTACGTTAAAAATTCTACATTATACAATTGGTAAACTTACAAACATCATATTTTTTATTTATTTATTTATTTTTTTTTTAATTTTATACAATTTTGTATACAATTTTCTAGTAGAAGGTATCCAGTTTCGTATCCATGCATCCAGTGCCCAGTGGTTGTTTATCCAGTATTATCCAATTCCGCAAGCAGTGTTTTTTTTTTTTATTTTATTTTTATTTTTTTTTTTTTAATTTTTCAATATTTTTTCTGTATTTCGTTTTATTAATATTGTCTAATATATATATATATATTATATATATATATATATTATATATATATATATATTTTATTGTTGAAATGCTTTCTTTTTTATTTTGTTTTATATTTTTTTTTTCTTTTTTCATTTATATACAAGTTTTGGTATACATTGGTCTTTATAAATTATTGTTTCATATTCTTATTTTTAAACTGCTTATGTATTGATACAGCAACTTATAAACTTCTAAATTGTTAGAAACTATTAACCCATAAAGGTTGATGGGTTTTACTAAAATTTTTATTTTCATAATGGTTTCCATAAAAACATTGGTCTTTATTCTATTTTTACTACAATTTAATATCATATGTTCTAGTGTGCCATATTCTCCACATTCGCAGTTTGGGGAATTTACAATTTTTAATTTAAATAAGTGAGATGGTGCTAGGGAATGATTGAATCGAATTCTACAGATAATTCTGATTGCATCTTTTTTTGTTATAAAATTACAGAACCATGGTTTGGTAGGAATTTTCGGCTGAATGCCTTTATAAAAAAGTCCCTTGGTGGAATGATCATATTTATTCATCCATTCCTGCCTAATTATATTTTTTGAAATAATATAAAGGTCTTCAGGAACTAATGAATAATTTACAACAGTATCGGAATCTAATGCTTCCTTGGCCAGTATGTCTACTTTTTCATTGTGGATGATCCCACAATGAGCTTTAACCCAAACAAACTTAACTATTTTTCCTTCCTCATACAAGTATTTAAAATTAATTAATATATTTTGTAAGATATAATTAATATTAATATTAGTAGATATGTTTGAAAGTTTATGTAAAACACTTTTACAATCTGATATTATTAAAAAAAATTTATTATTAAATAATTTATTTTTAATATATTTTAATGCTTCTAATATAGCGAGTTGTTCAGCTGAATAACTTGAAAATTCACTCGGAAGTTTTTTTGCCTCGAAATAGTCTCGTGTAGGGTCCCAAAATGCACAGGACGTTTTATCGTCTTTTTTTGATGCATCTGTAAATATGATATGATAATTTTTAAAATCATTTTCTATGTCTGAATTAAACATCACATTTCTCAACGACATGGGGTAATTAGAATAATCTCTTAGAAAACGTATGTCTATTTCAGGCACATCAGTTAAGTTTGTTTGGTATATCGGTAACAGTTCGTTTTTATACATATTGTCTTTATATTGTAAGCAGCCTTGATATGATTTACATAAAACCAGTGATTCTTTTTTCTGCCAGTACTTATTAGTTAAATCCATTATAAAAAGGTTGTGAACTTTATTAACTAGACTACTATTTTTAGATGAAATTTTGCACAAAAATTTATTACAGAGATATTTTCTTCTTAGCTCTAAAGGCATTTCACAACATTCTACTTGAAGATTTGAAATTGGTGTACTTTTAAAGGCTCCAAGGGATAATCTTAGACATTTATTCACTAAATTATCTAACTTTTTTAGGTTACTGGAGGCTGCTTGAGAGTATAGAAAGCATCCGTAATCCAGAATTGATCTAATAAATGACCTGTATAATAACAGGGACATTTCTGAATCCGCTCCCCAACTGTAAGAACTTACAGCTCTTAATATATTTAATCCTTTCTCGGCTTTTTTTAATATTCTTTCTATGTGCTCTTTCCAGATTAATTTTCTATCAATTGTTACTCCTAGGTATGTTACGTGGGAGATGACGAGAAAACTATGGTCTTGTAAAACAAGCTGATTGGGAATAGTTCGTTTCCGGGTGAATATACAT
This sequence comes from Diabrotica balteata, assembly GCA_918026665.1. Taxonomy (NCBI): domain Eukaryota; kingdom Metazoa; phylum Arthropoda; class Insecta; order Coleoptera; family Chrysomelidae; genus Diabrotica; species Diabrotica balteata. The sequence continues at coordinate 62,834,857 of OU898283.1, read as the reverse complement.
GCTTTTGATTTCGTGAGTGAAATGTTTAAACTTTTCTCGTGACACCATTGGTTAAATCGAAGAAAAAATTGATTTAAAGAACTGTAACCAGATTCAAAATCACAATTATCAATGTAAATGCATATATCGTCAGCATATTCCAGTATCTTAATATCCCTGAATTCGTCTGTTAGCTTTTCTAGGTCAAAGGTATAGATTGTATACAATATAGGACTTAAAACGCTACCCTGAGGTAATCCCAGACTTGTGGTTCTTGTATCTAAAATTTCCTCATTTATTTTAAGGTTAATTATGCGATTACGATATAATTTTATTATTTTTCTAGAAAATTCACAACTAAAACCAATTCGCACCATTTGTTGATGTAGAATTCCTAGATTTACTTTATCGTAGGCTCCCTGAATATCCATAAACAACGCTATGGTAGAACGATTTAATGAGAATGAGATATTAATGTCAGTGACTAGATGAGTAACATTTTCTATTGTGGAATGAGCTTTTCTAAACCCAAACTGATATTTTGGTAGTTTGAGATTGGATTCTAGCCAATATTCCATTCTTGTTTTGAGCATTCGCTCGAATGTTTTAAGTACACATGATGCCAGTGATATACCTCTGTATGATTCTGCTAGATTTGAATCTTTTTGCGGTTTTAACATTGGAATCATAATGTATTTCTTCCAATCTTCTGGATACTGCGAGGTTTCCCATATATTATTTATTATTTCTAACAAAGTAATTTTGCATGATAATGGAAGGTTGTATAACATTATATAATGAATGTTGTCGATACCAGGAGCCGTATTTTTGTGCTTTTTAATACTGCTCTGGAATTCTTTGAGACTAAATTTCTTTAACAGACTGTCCATTGCAATTTTATTGATATTTTCTACTTGAGGAGGGTAAACTGCTTCTTCTTCTTCAACCCATGGTGGCGTGACTTGGTTTATAAAGGTTGTTGTCCATTCTCCTGCTACTACCTTACTGACTGGTTCTTTACAATTATTTTTTAATTTTCTAACCTCTGTCCATATTTGTGAGATCGGTGTATTTTTATTTATTGAAGTACAAAAATTTCTCCAAGATTCTTTTTTGCGCTTTTTTATTAGTTTTTTACACAAAGCCATTGTTCTTTGTAGACAAATATAATTTTCTGCATTTGAGTTTTGTTTAAAACGCAAAAGAGCATCTTTTTGATTTTTCATTAATATATCACATTCTTCATTCCACCAATGTTTATTAAATTTCGAGTTGATCACTTTTTTCTTTTTGGGTATTGAATTTTCTGCTGCTTTGTTTAATTCTGCTATAAATTTATCATATCGGTTTATATTATTATGATTATTACTGTGTTCAATATTTTCAGAAAAAAGTGACCAATTTGCTTTGTTTAAATTCCATCTGTTTTGATTTGTTTTAATAATATAATTATTACTTTTGATTTCTATTAATATGGGAAAATGATTAGATCCTAAAGTATTTATTTTTGTTTGCCAATTGCATAATGTAACCAAATCAGGCGATACAATAGACAGGTCTATTGCCGATTTATTCTTTTGATTTAATGAAGGAATGAGCGTTTCCGCGCCATTATTAAGAAAAACTAGATTGGTATTTTCAATTGCTGAAAGTAAATTAATTCCTGCTCTATCAGTAATATCACAACCCCACACTTGGTGGTGACAATTAAAGTCACCCGCCAACAAAAAAGGTTTTTCCAGGCTTTCAAGAAACAATGACCAACTTCTTTCAGATATGTTTAATTTCGGTTTTGCATATATCGAATAAATATTTATTGTAAATAAGTTACTTACTTTAACAGCTAGAGAGACAGTCATTAAACCTTCAATACTCTTAAAACTCTTTGTATTGTTAAAAGCAATATTTTTTTTCAGAAGAATACCTACACCACCATATCCATCTTCTCTATCTGAACGAAACAAATGATACCCATTAAAATTTGGTTTCAAATGTTTCTTTAACCAAGTTTCACTTAAAATACTCAAATGAATATTATTATCATACAAAAATTTTTCTAGTAATCCTTTATTGTGTATTAATGATCTTATATTATACTGAAGAATATTGAATTTATTGTTGAATGTTATTAAGAATTGGTAAAATATTCGTTTTAATTGAATTTAACATTTGCTTATTATCTGTTGGTATATACTCTTTTATAACTTTTATAATTGATTCCATTATTGTGTTGCTCTGAATACATGCAGCATCAAAGTGAGTAAAAGAAGAAGTACTCGGCTGACTAAAAGGTACCTTGTGATATTGTGGAATATTTCTAAAACTTTCATATACGGGTCTAGAGGGGATAGTTGGAAGGGTTATTATATCTCTATGCTCTTGGGTTATAGGATCTGGTGGTAATGGACTTGTTGCGATTATTTTTCTTTTTATATTGACTGTATATTTAGATCCCTCTGTGGGAGATTTAGTAGCTGATGCATAGCTTGATTTATGTCTATTAAGGGCTTCCACATAACTTATGTTTTCTGTTGCCATTAAACGTTTAATTGATTTTTGTTCGGAAAATTCTGGACATTTAAATTTATCTGTAGCAGAATGATTGCCTGTACAAAAAATACACGAAGGGTTGTTTTGTTTCTCGCAAGTATCACTAATATGTTCATTACCGCAAAATTTACATCTTTCCTTACCACGACACTGCTTAGCTATATGTCCATAACGCAAGCATTTTAAACATTGTATTATTTTAGGAATATATGTTTCGACATCATAAACAATTTTTTCTATTACTACTTGACTAGGAATTGTTTGTCCCTTAAAAGAGACAATAACAGTCCCCGTAGGAATTAATTTATCCTCAGATTTTCTAAACATTCGCTTAACCTGTGTAACTGTAACAACCTGACCAAATTTACCTTTAATTAAACCTTTTAATTCAATTTCAGAAATATCAGTATCTACATGTCTAACAACACCTCGTTTTTGTGTGTAAAAAGTAGGTATATAAGCATCATAGTTTTTATCCGACAGTGTTTTAGATTCAGCTAATTTATTTGCGGCCAAAAATGTATTACATTCTACTTTCAATTTATTTCTACCAATTATGGAAATGTTAACAATATTATGTTTAATTTCATTTTCAGCATTTAATATTAACCTTGCAGCTCCTATTCTATGCAGTTTACCTATATTCCCTGATTTATTTTCTACGAAAACATAGTACGGTCCCTGATCTCCAAGTGAATAATAATTATTTTCAATATTTTCAATAGATATTTCGCTTACCTTGTTACTGCCATTTTGATATTTATTATTTAGATTTATATTTTGATACTGACTTTCTTTCCTTCCCCTATCTGGTGGGATATTCCGATCGTCATCAATTTCCATGTCGTATTAAACACACACACACAAACCTATTAGTTCAATAGACCCAACTACAAATATTAACTAAAAACTGGTACTGATAATTTACACTTCCTAATTGCCCTCGATGTACACTCGACGAATGTTAATCGACAACTGATTCCAGATAGATGAATTGGCAGAAAAAGAGCAATTAATGATCTCCGAAATCACCGGAGTTAAAACCTTTAAACTTTAATATCTTAAATATATTATTTATAAAACACAATAGAAGATATTGACAAACTTACAAAATGAATTACACCAGCATGTGTTTCAATTTCATCTGAAGTTAGAATTTCATCGGAAGAGAAGAGTTAGGAAACAGGCTTTACTTTTGCTTAGAGCAAAATTGGCAACATTTTAATAATTATTAAGATATTGCGTAAGTACGTGTTTTATTTTTGATTGTGTTTTTCGCTGTGAAGTTATTATTATAAAATTAAAATATATCAAATCGAACGGTAGCATGTACACTACATTTTTTCTAACTCAAAGGTTGGAACGGAGCCAATTAATTGGCTAACTAAAAAAGCCTCAATAAAATAATTTTTATTTACATAATAAGCTGCCCGTGTCTGTTCGTGCCAGGTGGGCGTACATATAAATTCTGTGAGAGCTAACCTTCTGATCGTTTCTTGTTCTGTGGTATATCTTTTTCTTCTCTTTACTTTCACACTGCGAGAACTAGACTTGCAAAAATAAAAAATCATAAGTCATCAATCGCTAAAAAATATCGTTAGGTAATATCGATAAAACTTTCTAATGCCATAATCAAAATTAAAAAGAAGGAAGAAATGGAATTAAATTTTTACCCAAAAGAAATTAATATTCCTTGCAACCTTACAAACTATTTGGACATATATTGTCGAAGTTTTCGAAAATAAAGTGCACCGAAAACTCTTATTTTAAACGAGTGAAAACTTCATACTCATTTAATTGTAGGAGTAGGGAAATAGTAATTATACAATTGACGTTTGCCTTGAAGGAAACTTTAATTTACCTTAACTAAGAAGTTAACCAATTAAGAATTTTATTTACGTCAGAAGTTTAACCGCTTTGCAAAAATAAAAAATCATAAGTCATCAATCGCTAAAAAATATCGTTAGGTAATATCGATAAAACTTTCTAATGCCATAATCAAAATTAAAAAGAAGGAAGAAATGGAATTAAATTTTTACCCAAAAGAAATTAATATTCCTTGCAACCTTACAAACTATTTGGACATATATTGTCGAAGTTTTCGAAAATAAAGTGCACCGAAAACTCTTATTTTAAACGAGTGAAAACTTCATACCCATTTAATTGTAGGAGTAGGGAAATAGTAATTATACAATTGACGTTTGCCTTGAAGGAAACTTTAATTTACCTTAACTAAGAAGTTAACCAATTAAGAATTTTATTTACGTCAGAAGTTTAACCGCTTGTTATATTGTTAATTTGTCATCTTTACTGTACCTACTATGCGCTTTCATTATTTTTAATGTATTTTGATTATTTGTGATATTTCTATTCTTAACAAGATCATTTATTTTTTTTTCAGAAGCCACTCGAAGGCATCTAATTTATCTGCCCTCCACGAAATGGAACAGATTTTGCCAGAATCGGACACAGATAGTAATAAAAGAACTATGTCTCCTAGTGGACATAAACTTCGTTCAGAACCAATAAGTGAGGCTCCGAAAATAAAAGAAATATTTTGTTCATCTCATACGACTCTAAAAAATAGTAATATTTCAAGGAGATCCTCAATGAATGAAACAAATATTGATAAATGTGATTTAAAAAATAATCTAGTTTTACCTGATGTCCTTCCAGTTAATGCCAAGCTAAGATCTCTATATCATGCGACCTCCGAACTCTGTGATACTGATTCACAGATAATTTTACCAAAGCCATTGCCCAAATCTCCACCTTCTTCATCGCCAAAGAGCCTGTCAAGAAATTGTAGTTTTACTAACAAATTTTCTTCTATTACAACTTCTAATGCGATTATAACATCGTCCCGAACTTTTTCACAATCCCCTACAGCTATTTCGTCATCACTCTCTGCATTTTCTACACCATCCCCCATTTCTGTGCCGTCTTATTCTGAGGCTACAGTTCCTATTTCGAGACTTTCTATTAGTTCTGTTGATTTAGGTACTAGTATTAGGAGCACTGCGGCTACTTTACCTAGAATGAATATAAGCGGTACTAAAAAGACAAAAACAATTACTATTACACCACCTAGTTATCCCGATAGAACGTCCCCTTCAATAACCAAACTAGTGAGTGGAAGTTCTCCTTCAGTCAAATGTTCTCTTTCTCCTACATCTACATGTAAGCCACCTGTAAAAATATCGATGACGTCTACATCCTCAACTCCGGTAATATCTTCGTCACCTATTACACTTCAGTCGCCTGAATATTCTCCTTTAATTTCTTCCACTCTTAAAGAAAATTATCCTCAAGGCTTGCAGTTAATACAAAGAACTGAAGTTGTTGTAAGAGTCAATGCTACGAATGATGCTGCTTCTCAAACTGAAAAGGAAGAGTGGTCCTCTACACCTTTATCTGTGAGAAAAAAATTAAAGGAAGATATTGAATATGAAAAATTAGCCGAGGATCTCTTTGACCATTTGTCTAGCTCTGACAGATTGAAGGGACTTTTAGGTAAGCACTTAATGTTTATCAATTCATATTTGTAAAAAAGAGTGGTACAGTAGGCGGTACTGTAGACTAGGGCGAAGCTTCATACTGTTTTCTGTGATTGTAAATTTTAAATATAATTTTTAAAATTAAATGAAGTAATTTTATTATTTATTTATTATTTTACTTATACGTGTAATTTTAATAAACACGTGGTAAATTTATAGATTGTAACACTTTAAAATCTTTTATTAATTTTTTATATTTAATTTAATTTATAAAGTAGTAATTTTTATGCTACCCTGTGAAATATTAAAAAAAACACGCCGTATATATTTTCCAATGTTTATATTTAATTTGCCTTGAGTTGAATGCTTCCTCTTAAAAATCTAATTAAGTCGCAACAAGCACTTACCGTTTTCAAACTGAGTCTTTCATATCAGACATCGGTTTAAAGAGTTATAGTCTGTTTTTTCTCTCGGTCCACCAGCATGTCTTTTTATTTTTCCATAAGTCTAAGGAAAAAATACACATATTTAAATATATGACACCTTTATCTATCTTCGCTAATATTATTTCTAGTGGATTTATGGTTTAATAAATGCATTGATTTATGGATGTACTATATATTTCGTACTTCTCATCACCTCTTGTTACGTAGAATTTTGGATACAGTGGCATTAAAGATATTTCTGTTCTTTTTCAACCTATGTACAAATGGACCATCCAGATAAGTAACTCCGTTTCCTCTTTAATTTGTTGACAATCCCAACAGCAGTAAAAGAAGGTTTACACAGTCGAGTGGATATTATTTTTATAGTTTTTAACCTTACATATTTTTTTATTACTTCAACATAATCTTAAATAATTGCAAATTCATAAATTTTGAAGTTTTCTTTTTTTAAAAGTTTGTGAAAATACTAATTTAAGAGAAATTTAAATAATTATGCAATTTCAATCCTTGCTTACGTATTTTATGAAAGTATGTAAGAATTATTGTTATTTGAATTCTGCAGATACTTTGATTACTTTATATTTTAATATAAATATCAACTGTCATATATTATGACAGTGGCATAAGTTTGAACAGAAATTTTTGAATTATTTCTGGGGAAAAATTCAACAATTAGAAATCAACAATGAATTGCAAAATGGGAGATACAATGATAGGATAGGTATCTCACAGAAAAAACATACGTACTACAAGTATATATATATATATATATATATATATATATATATATATATATATATATATATATATATATATATATATATATATACAGGGTGTCCCAGACTAATTTACCCACGCTATATTTTTTAAACGAATAGAGATTTTCAAATGGGACAAAAAGTGATCTATTCTACTTGTAAAACACTTTAATATAGCGTAAAAAAAATGATCCCCTAAATATTCATCCCTTAGTTACAACCCCTAACTTTAATTTTTTTAATAGCACCCTGTATATTTTTTTATAGTTTTGGATGTGGTCTTCTATCGTCTATTCAACAGATTTATTAAAAATAAAATCGGTTTATAAATAATCAAGAAATCAATTAATTTTTTATTTTTGTTAATTAAGTGTCCCAGACTAATTTATCCAGGCTATATTTATTAACAAAATAGAGATATTTTAAAGGGTCAAAAACTGGTCTATTCCATTTGTAATACACTTTAATATAGCGAAGAAAAAATCATCCCCTAAATATTCATCCCTTAGTTACAACCCCTAACTTTAATTTTTTTAATAGCACCCTGTATATTTTTTTATAGTTTTGGATGTGGTCTTCTATCGTCTATTCAACAGATTTATTAAAAATAAAATCGGTTTGTAAATAATCAAGAAATCAATTTATTTTTTATTTTTGTTAATTAAGTGTCCCAGACTAATTTATCCAGGCTATATTTATTAACAAAATAGAGATATTTTAAAGGGTCAAAAACTGGTCTATTCCATTTGTAATACACTTTAATATAGCGAAGAAAAAATCATCCCCTAAATATTCATCCCTTAGTTACAACCCCTAACTTAATTTTTTTAATAGCACCCTGTACTTTTTTTCTATTAATCAACGAAACATACCATCAACCACACTGGAAGATAACGTATGCTCCTACAAAGACCAAATTTTGAAAAATCAAAAATAATATTTAAATAAAGAGGTTGTCTAAGAAGTTATACTACTAATATTTCTTTTCTATTCTATTTTTTAAGGCTATCTTGATTAATTTAACAAAAATAAAAAATAAACTGATATTTTCTTGATACCTTTTTACAACCCATTTTATTTTAAAAAAATCGATTAAATAGATGATAAAAGACCACATATAAAACTATAAAAAATGTACAGGGTGCCATTAAAAAATTTAAGTTAGGGGTTGTAACTAAGGGATGAATATTTAGGGGGTGATTTTTTTCTTCGCTATGTTAAAGTGTATTACAAATGGAATATACCAGTTTTTGTTCCTTTAAAAAATCTATTTTGTTAAGAAATATAGCCTGGATAATTTAGTCTGGGACACTTAATTAACAAAAATAAAAAATTAATTGATTTCTTGATTATTTATAAACCGATTTTATTTTTAATAAATCTGTTGAATAGACGATAGAAGATCACATCCAAAACTATAAAAAATATACAGGGTGCTATTAAAAAAATTAAAGTTAGGGGTTGTAACTAAGGGATGAATTAATTATTATTTATAACTGGGAATAAGCCACAATTAAAGATAAAAATACGTTTATTGACGTTTCAATTTCCAATTCGGAAATCGAAAAATATAAATAAAAATTGAAACGTCAATAAACGTATTTTTATCTTTAATTGTGGCTTATTCCCAGTTATAAATAATAATTAATTTACAATGCCACAAGAAAATAGCTTCAGAACAATATTAAGGGATGAATATTTAGGGGATGATTTTTTCTTCGCTTTATTAAAGTGTATTACAAATGGAATAGACCAGTTTTTGACCCTTTAAAAAATCTCCATTTTGTTAATAAAAATCAAACAGGAATTTTTTGTCACCCGAAGGAATTTATAAAACTCGCAGGAAATAATGATCAAAAAAATGGAATAAATTTAAATTTTGTCATGGATTTGTCATTTAAAATGGATTTGCCAACGAGAAACCAATTAAAATTACGATAGACACTGGATCGGAAAAAACGCTAGTCAACACAAAGTTAATAGAAGTTAATTTAACAAATTTAATTTACAAAATACCTAGGGTGAATTTAATGGGCGCAAATAAACTGACATTGGCAACGATAAATAAAGGCTTACGAATAAAGATACGATTGGGCAAGAAATTTTATGCACAACAATGTGATCATGACAAACATGTCGCATGACATGATCGTAGGAGTGGACTAATTGACAGAGAAACATGTATGTAATTGATTTCAAAGATAACAAGATGAAACTCACAGAGGAAAAAGAAGAACAGGACAATTTGGAATAGGGCAAGAAACATGAGAAACGGAAAAGTGACGATTCAGATGAAGAACAAACGGTGGAGATGAATTTGGCAAAGAAACAAGGACAAAGAAGAAAGAGGAGAAACCCGTAGAAAAGGGTAAAAGAAAGTAAAACATGGAATTCCTCAAAAGATGAGATGAGCCCAAAAGAAGAAGAAGAAAAAAGGATAGAAAAAACTAAAACTTGGCATTCCTCATATGAAACGAGCCCAGAAGAAGCAAGAAAGGAAGAGGAAAATGAAACATGGGATTCCTCCAAAGAAGAGATGAGCCCAGCGAAAGAAAAAAGGATAACAAAAGACATTCACACATGGGATGAATGGAATGAGATGAGCATAAACGGAAATAGAGAGAATAAATTAGAAACAGTGGTTTTTGAAGAGGAGGTATGTGAAAACGAGGATGCAGAATAAACGGTAAACATGTGTCGTAATTTTTTAATGATTTCTATGCCCAGTATCAACTTCATAAATTGAATTAGAAATATTCTTTAATATTTTGTATGGTCCAATCCTTAATTCGTCTAACTTCTTTCTTTTAGGCAGTTACCGTTCTCCTATACTTATAGTATACATTATAGTATACATAGAACATTGGGGATTTAGTATAGGATACTAAATCCCCAATGTTCAAATCAATTTTCTTCCTATGTAGATTGACCTGCTTTTTATTATTCATGTGATTTTTTTGTATTTTCCAAGGTAATTGTTCTATCTAGTTCGAGATCAGCATGTGTAACTTTAGATGTGAGTTCAGGCAGGATGCTTATATCTTATCCTTCTATTAAACATTTTGGTGCAAATTTTATGATGGTATGTTCAGTTTCATTATATTTCTCTACATATTTTTGAGCAATTGTTGTCCATGCTGTTTTCCTGAAACTTTCATTTACTTTGTATCTAATTTTATTAACCAATGTTTGGTTTAATCTTTCATTAACACCGTCTGAAAATGGTGCATAAACAGCAGTAAATATCATTTGGATGTCATTGATCTGTATGAAATCTTTGTATTCTTTTGAGTTGATGCCAGGATATTGATCAGTCATAACAGTTTTAATTTTGTGATCTTGTGTTACCATTTTAATTATCTTTATGAAGTCATCAGAGTTTTGTATTTTTGGTGTCAAACAATAGGCATATCTTGAGAAATGGTCGGCAAGAAATGAAGATATTTTTTGTTTAATGAGATCCTCCAAAACCACCAATGGTGTCAATGGAGACAATTTCAAATGGATATATAGCTGGAACTAATTATGACATTAAATCATAGTTAGGATTCCTTCTTGATTTATTTTTATTGCAGATATCACAGTTATTACCTATTTTCCTAATGTAAGTAGTTATATTTTTGGCTGTATAAAATGGTGATATTTTATTTACCATCTGGTTTGTTCCTAAGTGACAGTAAGTATTGTGTACATTTTTTATCAATGTTTTACTTAAAGCTTCAGATAAAATAATTTTGTCGTTTCTGTTTAACTTTTTATAATATATATATATATATATATATATATATATATATATATATATATATATATCATTCTTGTAACTGTATTTAGTTTTAATATTTTGCAGATCAATATTTGACAGTTGGTCAATTTTTATATCTTCCAGATTGATCAGGTTTACTACTTTTAATACTTCATCGGTATTTTCTTGAGATTCTAAAACTGGATTTCTGCTTAAACAGTCTGCTTCCTGGTTATATTTTCCTGGATTATACTTAAGTTTAAAATTATCTTGGGATAAGTAAAATATCAAGTCTCCCAATTCTTCATCTGTTCTAGCTTTTAAGTTTAAATTGTCTAAAGGTTTGTGATCTGAATATACTAGGCTCTTTTACAATGAGCAGATGTTACCCGTATTTTATAGCTTCCTTTATCGCTAGACATTCTAAATATATTGCCTTCTTTTTCTTTTGATTTTCCATTAATATTTGATTTTGAAAAATATGCCACTGGCTTGCTATAGCATTTTTCATATAAAAAAGCTTGCACGATTCAAGATTTACGCCGTCAGAATCCCACAGCGTTGCCAAAACATCAGAATAGTTAGTAAGTGAGGAATTTTTAAAATGTCAACTATTTATCAAACTATTATATTAACAGTAAATACACTTAGTTTTAAGACTACTGCAACACATTAAAATACATAGGAAAACATTTTAATACAAAATTATATATTCTAAATTTTAAACTTACCTCTTTTAGGGCTTTAATAGTAAAAACGTCCCGCCATTATTTCTTGTTCAAAATAATCTATCTTATATGAAAGCTTATCAGCTTTCTACAGACTATTTATTTGTTTTCGCATATCACAATCACAATACACAACAATAATTAGTTTTTAAAGCTATTAATCTAAATTTAATATGTATTTATAAATACAATTTATTAATATATATTATATTATGATCAAATTGTGTAAGAAATCAAAACATAAACAAAATTCCTACTCTGAAAAAGCGGCAACACTTAATACACTTTTGCCACCCGCTGAACTGTCAATAAAATTTGAAGTATTTCCGTATCAGTTGCATACAATTGTCTAATATATTTAATTAAAATTATTATTTTGTGGAATATTAGACTTAAAGAGTTATTTCATAAAATTTATATTATTAATAATAACAAATGTTTTTGGTTATTTAATCAATATAATTCTAAAATTTCCAATATAATGATGATTACATTTTTCTGATTATTACACCATGTTGACGCCTATGAAAGATCGAGCAGTTCCGTATGGGTTTCGTATTATTAGCTGTGTTAGGAAAATTTGAACTCTAAGGTTGATGTTCTGGAAATTTTAAATACAAGTGACGTCACTTTGTAGAAATCGTGACGTGTAAGTGTTTTACTTTGAAAAATGTTATACCTCCGTTTTCATCAATTTGTTTTAATACAGCTCCTACTTTTTTTATACTGGCATCTGTATACCTATATATTCATTGGCAAATCAGGGTTGAAAATCCTTAATATTGGATCTTAACAAAGTAATGACTTTATTTTATTAAAAGATTTTTGACACTCCTAAGATCAAATAAAATCAACGTCTTTTCTAAGAAAGTTGTGCAGAGGGTCTAAAATGATTGCAATATCTTGGACAAACTTATGATAATAATTGATTTTTCCCAAGAATTGACGTACATTCTTTCTAGTTTCTGGAACAAGGAAATTTTTCACAGCAATCAAGTAGTCTTTTAAAGGTTTTATGGAACTATTTTCTATTATGCGTCCTAAGTATTTTACTGATTGTTCTGCAAAGGTACATTTAGAAAATTTTAGTCTGAAACCTTCATTTAATATTGCATCAAATAACTTGGACAAGTGTAATATATGTACATCAAAGTTTTTGACGAAATTAGAATATTATCTATAAATTGACTCTAAAGTTTATATTATCTTATAATGCTGCTTAAAATCCGTTGAAAAACTGCTGGAGCCATCTTCAAACCAAATGGGAGGCAAGTCCACTGGAAATGACCTTCTTGTGTCACAAATTGATTTTTGTTTATCTTGTACTTTCATTGGAATTGACCAGAATGCTGAATTTATGTCTAAAGTAGAAAAGTACAGTTGTTAGTTTTTACCACCAAGTCCTATATCAATGGAAAAGGTTGCTATTAAGGAACAACGCATTTATTTAGTTCCCTCAAATTTATACCCAGTCTTGTCTTTCTGTCCCCCTTTTTTGTATGTTAGTGTTACTGGAGCCGCAAATGGACTATATGATTCAATTAAACTATTCTTTAAAAGTTTTGCTACCTTACTTTCTATCTCCGTTCTATCTTCAATGGTACATCTATATGGACGTTTGGAGCAGTATTTATCTACAATTAAGTCAATATGAGCTTCATGCTCTCTTATAGTACCTACATCATATTTGTCATTAGCAAATGCTGATTTATATTTATTAATCAGTTGTTCAATTTCTGATTGCTGATTTAAATCTAAATGATTAATTGCTATTTCAAAATTGTCAGTATTTATACTCTAATTAAAATTTATTTTATATTTGTATATATCACTAATATTTTCTATAGATACATTTAAATATATATGTCACCTGGAAACTCAGGAATGCTCACATTATCAATAATTGACAAATTTTCAAATTCTTTAGAGTTGTTGTATTGCGTGATCCTTAGATCTTCATTTTGACTTAATCTGAAATTTTTAATACAATCTAACCCAACTAAAAAATCATAATTGAAAGTTTCACTAAATACATCCATTTCTTTTTCAATGCCATAGATTTTTATTATTAATACCATAGATTTTTATTATATATTATTATTAAAGTGTTACTTTTTGTGTTTGTTTTTGTACACCATTAATTGTCCTTAAGTTTACTATTTGAAGGTCACCTCTATTATGTGCTTTTATCTGTAATATTTTTGCATTAATCAATGACACATTTGATCCTATACTCCGATATACTCCATAGATCTCTAAAGCATCATTAAACATCATTAAATAGTAACTTTATTCTAATTAGTGGTAGTAGTAACAATTTTTTAGATTTGTTTCATTTAATTATATTTCTAATTTATGGTTGTTGACAGTTCTTACCTGCTGATTTTTCGAAATATCGCTTTAGCTTCTGAACCAGCAACTTGATTCCAGGTAGTAGCGTAAACCTTTCCCTTCTTTTTCACAAATTTTGCAGGCTTGTTTTTTCTCAAAGTAACATTTTTCTTTTTTTCCTGAATTAAGTGTTCATTTTAATTAAGTGTTCTAAACCTCTAATTTCATGGAAGATATCTTCCGGTTCTTTCAAAGTGTCTCGATCAATTCTATCAGCTATATAATTTGGAAATCCAATAGCTATTAAATCAGTCATACTTTTTTTATCCAATCATTTGTTTATTTGTAGTATGAGTCTTTCCTTTTTAAGAGCATGTTAGCCTAATAGCAGTAGAGCCTAATAATTCGAATAAGTATTTGAACTGAAACGCATTCCTCACTGGAGTCCACCCTTTGTCTGCATGTGTCACAAAATTTGTTTTTCCATTCATCCCAATTAGAATTTATTGAATATTTTATAAGCATTGAGCTATACCAATCCACACATGATCCTTCTAAAAATAGTCTTAGAAGTTCAATTTTTTCGTATTTTGATCTATTTGCAATCTTGTGCACTAATTTTCAAATGTTTCCAACCATTGTAAAACGTTCACATTTTTACCTGTAAATTTTTCAATCACAAATTGTTAGGATACTTTGTTTTTATTAAAGGATTCAATATATTTTTTTCCATTTACTTTGTAACTCTCTTAAGATCTATTCTAATGCATCTAGTGGGATACCAGTTGTGGATGTTAGAGATTCTTTTCTTTGAATATCTTGTTGTTCTAAAAGAAAATAATTGTATTGTATATTCCCATCTTTATCCATATAAACTTTTAAAATATTTTCATCTGCAATCCAAACTTTTCTTGTAGTACCGAGTTTTGTTAGAGTCCGTTTTACTTTCTAAAAAGCTGCTGTCGTCTGGATTTTTTCATCATAGGAAATAATTTGCATATCATGAGGCATTGCAAAAATTTCATTTTCTTCATTCTCAATTATAATTATGCTAATAATATTGGGCAATGATTAGTTTAGAGCACTCAACATAACCAAATATATTTTAGGTATCGCGTCATAGTGTTGTTATATTTTTTTGTAAAATATGTATATGAATGTTTAAAATATAAAGTCACTTTTACGAAATTATAATTTGTGTTATGAACCATTCGCTGCGAATGGTCAGCCCTCTACAATTATACTTGTGAATCATAAATTGTAAATTTCCGAAGAAGTTTTTATTGTATATACTTCATCTAATTTACTTACCGTTGCAGGTCATCCGCGTCATAGTCCGTGAGGTTACATGATACCAACACAAAATATTTAGTCGGTAGGTGTGTTCTTTTTTATAATCACTTTGCCGAGTACACTGGTATTACAGCCACTGATAGTCTTTTCCTTCCTAGGCCTCTCTTTCCCTCGATTTTTCCTTTCACTATAAGTTGGGCATATTGGTACTTATTATTTCTCAGTATGTGGCCTAGGTATGATGTTTTTCTTACTTTTACTGTGTTAAAAAGTTCTCTTTCCTTGCCTATTCTATGCAGCACTTCTTCGTTTGAGGTATGCGATGTCCATGAAATTTTGAGTATTCTCCGGTAGATCCACATTTCAAGGCCTCAATTTCGAGTTTTATTCGAGAATCACAAAGCAGTTTTTTTTATTTTTTCGAAAGATTTTCTAGCCTGTTCTATTCTCGATCTTATTTCTTGATCAGGATTTAGGCTGCTATCGATCCAACATCCCAGGTACTTAAATCTATTGACCTGTTCTAAGATGTGCCCATTTATTGTGCAAGGTTGAGGTACGTTTTGGTTTTTTCGGATTGACATCACTTTGGTTTTTTTAATGTTTATTTTCATACCAAATTGCTCACAGGTCGAGTTGGTCTTGTCGATGAGTCGTTGTAGACCTGAGTCGGAATCCGCAATTAACACTGTATCATCGGCGTATCTGATACTGTTGATATTTACGCCATTCACCTTGACTCCATCCTTGGAATCCTCCAATGCTTCTTTAAATAGAAACTCGGAGTAAAGATTAAACAGCAGAGGCGACAGAACACATCCCTGTCTAACTCCCCTCCTAATTTCTACTTCTGCGGATGTGGAACCTTCGATCCTAACTCTGGCTTTTTGGTTCCAGTACAAGTTTTTTAAGAATTTGATGTCTTTTCCATCTAAACCGACTTCTTGCAAACGTTCTAATAGTAGGTCGTGTCTTACTCTATCAAATGCTTTTTCGAAGTCTATAAAGCATATAAATATATCTTTCTGTTGGTCGTAGCATTTTTGGGCGAGAACTAGTAAACTGAACAGGGCTTCTCTCGTTCCCATGCCGGCTCTGAATCCAAACTGATCGTCTCCGATGATTGTTTCGCACTTTCTATAGATACGATTATGTACGATTTTTAGTAGGACTTTTACTGCATGACTCATAAGGCTTATCAGACGGAACTCATTGCAGTGTTGTGGGTTTGGCTTTTTTGGTAGTGGGATGAATATTGACTCCAGCCAATCTTGGGGTATTTTACCTGTATCATAAATGCGATTGAATAAAAGGACAAATAATTCGATATTTTCTTCGCTGATTAATTTGAGCGTTTCTGGGTATATTCCGTCTGGACCTGGGCTTTTATTTGTTTTGAGATGATTAATTGCATTTATGATTTCAGATTTCAGAATTGTTGGCCCTTCGTTGTTATTTTCCAATCTTGGTTCTTCTCGTATGTCGTGAAAAAGAATTTTAATATAGTTTTCCCATTCTTTCAGTTTATCTTCCGTTGATTCTAGCAGTTTGTCATCCGTGTTCAGCATGGTGTGAAAAGTCGTTCTCTTGGTAGTCGATGTAAACTCTTTTACCTTTTTATGTAAATTAAAAAAATCGTGCCTTTGTTGCAGTTCTTCTATTTCAACGCATTTTGTTTCCAGCCATTTCTCTTTTGCTTCGGTTATTTTTTTTCGAATTATTCTATTTAGTCTTTTGTATTCTACGTCCTTGTCATTTTTTCCTTTAGATTCTCTTCGTTTGTTCATTAATTGTAAAATCTCTTCTGTCATCCATTCCTGTTTGTTATTTCTAGGTGTTACTTTTAGATGTTTTTCCGTTACATTGTTCATTTGTTCTTTAATAGTTTTCCACAGAACGTTTATGTCATCGTACTCTCTAATTCTATTGTGGTCAATATTTCCTAAATTTTTGTTTAATTCTTTATTTACTGTCTTATGTATGGTGTCGTTTTTCAATATTTGGATGTCTAATAGTTGGTGTTGAGGTTTTTGTTTCTTTATTAGTTTCCATCTTGCGCGAACTTTTGCAACAACAGGATTATGATCGGAATTGATGTCAGTTCCAGGATATGTTTTTGCACTGATGATTGCATTGTGATATCTTTTGTTGACCAATATGTAATCTATTTGACTAGACATATTTTATTATATACGCGTAGAAATAATATTTAAAGATTTCTATTAATGTTAACTTAAAGAAATACACAATAATATGTTTCATTTAATTTGTATAAATGCATTATAAAGCGTTTTTATGAAGAACATTTGTTCGGAACACACTATAACTGTAATCGAACGAAGGTGATATTTTGGCATTATTTGACAGTTGCGGTGTTGACACTTTTTGTACTTTATTATTTTGAATTTTAAAGTGAATACCTCTTGGTTTATATTTTTACGTATTTAATAAAATCTGTTCTTTTTAGAACAAAATTAGTGTGTTTTATTTAAAAAATGTCACGTAAGAATTTAAATAGTCGTTGTAAAGAGATGGTAATACTTTTGCAATAATTATGTGACCTATTTGACTTAAAATGGAGTCAGGATTTTTTTATACTTTGGCAACTATGTCAACTTCGATCTTTGTCAATGATAATGACGTGCAACGGTAAGTAAATTGGATGAAGTATATGCATGTAATAATTATTATCTTTAATTTAATTAAAATCTACAAATTTTTATATAATTTCAATGCATTCCTATTGGGAACGTGCAAGTTCGGAACAGCGACACCCGGTGTTGTAAATCAGCAAAATTTACAAAAGTAAGATTGAGGTTATGTCGGTATGTTATTAAAAGGTAAACGTTGTATGTACTGTAAATACAAATAAATATATTATTAAATTACAGCATTACTGTTAATATGGATGCAATAATAAAAACTGGATTTGAGAAAGTAAATCACCAAATAACTTTTCAACCAAGCACTGAGTCAAATGTAAAAGCTTAGTAGTAGCAAATGTCAAAAAAGAATGGAAGAATTATATGGAAGAATTAAGAAAAATAAATTACCATAAATAATGCTAATGCATAAATTAGCAGGTTAATAGCATATTATTTTTTGTAATTGGTAGTTAGTAGCATATTGGTTTGAACAATTAATTCTTTTCCTTTAAACTTTTGGACAGCGAATATATCTTAATGCATCTTCAAAAAAACTTGAACTTGATGCATTTTTGTAAACTTCAAAAAAAAATAAAATTTAAACATTAAACTTGATTTTTGGGTTAAAACGAACTCTAAATGAGTGTTATGAAACTAAAATTTACACTTAAAAGTGAACTTATTATTATTTATTTCAAACTGACTTTAAAATCGGGCGCAAGAATAATGCATAATTTAGGTTATGTTACTTATGCTTTTTTATGATATAAATCCACTTTTCTCTTTGTAGCAATTTGTGCTTCGAAGTTGGAAACGATTAATTCTTAAATTGGCAATTTTTTGTTGTATTTTTACAATTTATAACACAGCATTTCCTAAATCCCATTTTCTTCAGTGACAGAAGGTGTAAATAAACAAACGAATATGAAATATAACAATTGACAGTATGAATTTATGAAATCTATGAAATTTGCAGTAAAAAATGCAAGATTTCTCCGCTACTCGCTCACGATCGTTTCTCGTATCACATCCAAGTACTTGCACGTCGCCAATAATATTATGCGAGAATATGAAAAAATTTAAGATATGGCAACTCTGACACCATTTAAGCTTACGTTAAATGTCAGATATAAGTTTGGTTATGATGGGTGCCCTAAACTAATCATTGCCCAAAAATTATTATATTTCTTCTATATTATTTCTTTAGCAAATATGTTGTTTTGTAATAATGTTTTTTATCAGCAAAGTTTTGTAAATAAACTCAACTGCGTTTATCTTTCAAAAAAGTAAACTTATTATTTCCTGTACAATATTAATTATTAATAAATACATTACCTGTAAAAAAGAAACAACATTTAAAGCTTATATTCTAGTTATAAAAATTACAGGCAACAAGTAATAATAGCCAGAAAATTGACAATGGTAAAATTAATGAATTGTCACTGTCAAAACATCTCACAAGTATGTCCTTAGATAAGGATAGAGAGAGGACGGACAACGCTCGTTCAACCAACATTCAAAAAGTGAAGCCACTCTTCGATGTGTCCGCCATTTTTTTGGTGGCAAACAATAGATCTGACACTAGTTTTGTTTTTGTGGTTTTTTAAAAAAAGTGAATTAAACGCCTATTTTTTTACTAAACAAAATGGTAAATTGTGCATATATTCTTTGTAAAAATCGAAGCGAGCAGAAAACACTCTTATAAATATTTATAAGAGTGCAATTAGATATTAATTGATTTTACTTTTTATTTTAATTTTAAACCTCAAAACCAAACCAAAAAGACCAGCAGATTTTTCAAGAACAAATTCGCAATTTAAAAAAAGAAAATCGTGAGTTAAAGAAAAAGGTAAATTTCCTGAAAAGCAGGATCGAAAAGATAAATAAACAAAATCGAAAACAAAACATTGTGATCAAAGGACACGATTTCAAAGAAAATAAGGAACTGGAAGATGCCACCAACTTTATAGCAAGTCAATTGAATGTGAATGTGAAAATAAAAGATGTGCAGAAAATAACCACCTCTCAAGGGAAACCACCAGTGGCGATAGTAAAAGTAGATACAATGAAGGATACAGAACTTATTACGAAGAATAAGAGTAAATTAAGAGGAACGAGGTACTTCATTGAAAACGATCTAACCCAAGCCGAAGCCAAACTACAGAAAAAGCTAAGAGATATGACGAGAGAAGAAAAAGGAAAAGGTAATGAAACAAAAGTCGGCTATCAGAAAATATGTATAAACGATGAATGGTGGAAATGAAACCATAGTACCGAAAAACTAGAGAAAGTGAAAAAAAAACTGAGTCTACACAGGCACAGTGGTCAGGAAATATGGAAACGAATAAATAGGATGATGATAGGACAATGGAATGTTAGAGGGACTTTTGAAATAGGGGCACTAAAGAATTTATCAGATACGTTAGAAAATATGAGATAGATATTGCAGCTATACAAGAAACTAAACAAAAAGGAAATTTCACCATGGATGTGGGAAACTACGTGTTTTTCAACAGTGGAGACAATGAACGTGTATTTGGGGTGGGATTTTTTATAAAGAAAACATTTGCCAATCTGGTGATAGATTTTGAGGCAGTCACAAGCAGATTATGTAAAATAAGAATAGGAGGAAATATAGAAAAGTAATCCTTATAAAAGTGCATGAAAATCATCTAGGACAGTCCTTTAAGATACAAAGCCCCAGTAAAGAATATAACTTTGAAGTTGTTAGCCAATTCGATTACTTGGGAGTGACACTAACAAATAGGAACGAAGAGAACCAAGAAATCATAAAAAGTATGGTTAAAGGTAGTAAAAGTGCTGGGAGCCTGACTAAGATACTGAGGTCGAAGATAATATCCAGAACAGCAAAAAAACGAATATAGGCTATTCCACGAATATACGACTGTTTTGGTTTACTGCGACAACGAATATTTTACTGTGCAAGTAGAAGTATGAAGGTCAATTGGTCTAATCATAATTCCAATAAAAAGGGTCTACTAGTATGACATCTAAACTAAAATTATTTCAGTTAAAATCTACAAATAAATACAATGACGTCTATGAAGCCAAATGTGTTCATCAGACATTTGGGTAAGCTTTCCGTGAAATGTAAACACCAAAGAGGCGTGCCGGGTTTCTTTGATATAACACATTTTATTACTTTATTAGGTATTATAACTGTAATAAAAAGAAATATACTATTTTTAATATAAATAAAAGAAATTGGCAGAACGATGGTTCACAAACCAGAAAAAGGATCTAATATTTCACTTTGTTAGTTTTAAATATTTGTTTGCTTTGAGTTTATGTACTCTTAAAAGTTACGAAAGTGACGGGTCGCGGGTATAACATACCAGCTATTGATAGTTAAAGTACCGAGTGGTAAAGATATTAAAAAGTAACGAAAATTTATATACAGTTTCATATATTGCCGACTGATTATGGCTGTGAATCTGATCGTTGATGATAGTTTTAGAAGAATAAGAGAATAAGTGAATAAGTAAGATTTTTTGTTTTTTTAATATTAATTGAATATTCGACTAAAAAATTTATACTATTTGATCACTTAAGTATTGTTACATTTCGTTTAAATCACATAATTCAAAAACCAACTTGTTTACAATGAAATAATTGAAATGAAAAAATAAACTCCATGATAGTAATTATATACTTCAAAATCTGAATTACAACTGTTTTATAAACTATTAACTTTATATTTATATCATGACTTCATATTTACATCTAAGGTTTATATCTGTCGTAACAGTATTTTAAAAATGGGGAGAATTTACTATTGTACAATTCAGTACATTGGACCAATTGAATCGACACCTTAAAGCGAATTTAAAACAGTCGTATATTCGTGGAATGAAGTATATATACAACAGTTATCCGACCTACAATACTCTATGCTAGCGAGACCTGGACATTAAATAAAGATATATATATATATATATATATATATATATATATATATATATATATATATATATATATATATATATCGGTTTTAGAACGTCTTTCGACGTTGTCCGATGCCTAACTTCCACGTCCTTCTATCATCCCATTGGCCGTCTCTAAGATCTCTTGTACTCATTGCTTTAGTTACCCCTTCTTTCCATGTCTTCTTGGGTCTTCCTTGTTTTTTGCGGTTTGGTGGTACCCACTGCATAATCTTCTTGGGTAGTCTTGTGTCTTCCATTCTTTGAACATGACCATACCAAATCAACTGTTTCCTCTCAATGTCTGTTGTTAAGTAACCATCTATTCCAATTCTTCGTCTTACTTCCTCATTTCTAACTCTTTCCCTGCGGGATATACCTAACGATCTTCTAAACACATCCATTTCTACAGCTTCTAATTTTTTTCTGTTGTTCTCGGTTATTCTCCAAGTTTCTGCTCCATAAAGTAGACTGCTTTTAATTAGTGACTCATAGATGTTATATTTTCGCTTTATTCCTATTTCAGAGCTCCAAAGTATTCCATTTAGGCAGCCAATTGTTCTTCTAGCTTGTGCAACCCTTTTCTTTATTTCGTCATCGTCTTTTCCCGTTCTATCGAAGATTACTCCCAGGTACGTATATTCACTACAGGAGGTGATTTCTTCATTATTCTCTAGTTCGATATTGGAAAACTCAGCTCCTATGGGTAGGTATTTAGTTTTTCTACATTTATTTCCAATCCCCACTGTTCATATTCCTCCCTTAGTTTTCTTGCCATATACTCTAAATCGTCTTTATCATTGGCTATGATGACTTGGTCATCAGCAAATTGTAAGGTATATAAACAAACATCTCCGAGGTCTATACCCATACCGTGACATTTACGTTTCCACTGGTTTAGTGCTTTTGCAATATATATCTTGAACAACGTTGGTGAAATACAGATAAATAAAGATACGGAAGTAAAATTAGATAGATGGGAACGAAAAATTCTTAGAAGGATATACGGAGGTGTAAAAGAGGGGAACATCTGGCGAAGAAGAACGAATGAAGAAATAATGCAAATATATGGGCAACCAAAAATAACAAGACTCGCTAAAATTCAAAGATTAAGATGGCTCGGACATATAGAAAGAATGAAAGGAGGAAGAGTTCCCAATGAATTAATAAATACGGAGGCTGGTACAAAAAGAAAAAGAGGCCGCCCCCGCAGAAAATGGCTGGAGTCGGCAAAAGAAGATCTGAAGTCGCTGCGGGTACAAGATTGGAAAAACTTAGCATAAGATAGAAAGAAATGGAAGAAAACCGTTGAAGCCTTGGGCCTTTGAGACCTGTTGAGCTGAACTATATATGTCATTCTTTGCAAAATAATTATCCCTAAATAGCATCCATAGCTTTCTTAAACCAATATGCATGTAATTGTTATGTAAATCTTTCAATATTTTCCTTGCCGAAGTTCTACTTATTACATATACTCCTATGCCATTAATTATTTTATAATACACCCTATCTTACCTAAGGACTTTTTGTTTTTCACTCAAATTAATCTGATCTCTTATGATTTCTTCTTTAGAATATAATCCAGTGCTTTCTACTAACTGATATAATCCAATTTTTATTGTTCGCTGACCTTTTTGTGATGTATTTTCTAACCATGACAAACCATCTGCCACTATGTTGGATTTTCCAGAAATGTATTTGATTTCAAAACTGTATTCACTCAGTATTAGGCTTCACCGGTGTACTCGACTGTTTCCATATTTGTTATTTAATATAGATGTTAAAGCTTGATGATCTGTTTCTATGGTAAATTTATTACCCAACAAATAAAATCTTAATTTTGTGACCAGTGTATGATACTTGCTAATTCTAATTCTGAAACTGAGTATCCCTTATCATGTGGCTTTGTAATTCTTGAAATGAATTGTATCGGGTATTCGTCCCCATCGTGTGTTTGTAATAATACTCCTGATAATCTCTCTATTGATGCATCTGTTCTTAATATGAATGGCTTTGTGTAGTCAGGACGGTATACTTTTAAATTTGACAGAAAAATATTTTTGATTTCCTGGAATGCTAGTTTTCTCCTCTGATCCCATTTCCACCTTTTCTCAGCAGTTCAAGTAATGTAATTTCTTTTCTACTTAGATCTGGTATCATCCTTTTATAATAATTAATTATACCAATAAATCCTCTTAAAGTTCTTAAATTGTGTGGGGTTTTATATTCCTGAATGACCTTTGTCCGTTCTGGATCCATTTCTATTCCCTTAGTGTTAAGTTTATAACCTACATTATATTACTTCTTTTTGAAAAAATGTACATTTTTCTTCATTTATTTTTAGTCCAAATTTGTCTAATCTGTTGATTATAATTTGTAGGTGTTTCTCATGATCCTCGGCCGTTTTAGGAAAAATTAATATATCATCAATGTCGTGAATTACTAAATGTTCATATTGATCCAAAATATCATGAAGGCATCCACTTAGAGCACTGCAAAATAATTGAAGTCCAAATGGTACTACTTTGAATTGATGTGCTACTCCATCTGTCTGAAATCCCGTATACTGTCTACTTTTTCTTTCTAGAGGTATTAACCAGAAACTATGCTGTAAATCGATTTTAGTGAAAAATGACATTCCTGTAATTCTTTCTAGTATTCCATTTATACTCATTGGTGCTTAAAATTGCTTTTCAGTGATCTTGTTAATATTCCTTGCATCCAAACATAACCTGATTTCATCTGATCTTTTACGTACTACTACTATAGGGTTTATAAAACGTGTATCTGCCTCAACGATTCCATCTTCTAACATATTATTAATCGTTCTGTTTACTTCTTCTCTGTGGTTATATGGTATTGGGTATGATTGTGTTTTAAAATCTTTTTCTTAATTAACTTTTATACTACGGATATAATTTTGGGCAATTCTATTTTCTTTATTGATAAGTCCCTTGTGTTACTGCAAGATGGAAATGACTATTGATTTATATTGTTCAGGGCAACTTAAACCTTTTATCACATCTTCTTCTTTGCAAATAAAATTATTTTTCATTATGCAATCATTATTCTTTGCTTCCAATTTTACGCACTTCACTTCGTAGGCATCCATCTGCTTAAAATTTCCATTCCTTAAATATTCACTACAATTATTTTTTACATTCTTTTGGGGCATCTCCGTATCGTCAAAATACATTTCTTCTCAATAAACATCATTACTTCTTTTTAATAATATCCTATAAACTCTTATTCCTTCTTCCACCTCATCTTTCTGCATAAACTTAATTCTTTGTCCTTCCAAAGTTACCATTTTTTCTTCAAAATCTATCTTCACATTCTTCTTTTCCAATTCGTCATTTCCCATTAATATATCAACACATAAGTCCTTGACAACAAATCCTTGCATATTAATTTGTTTATTAAGAATATTAATTTTAAAATTGGCTAGTTTAATAATTTCTCCCAACTTCTTATTATTTGCACCAACAACTTTAATTTTTGGAATCTTTATTATATCTGATAGTTTTAATGTATATAAAATTTTCCGAGACTAAAGTACTTTGTGAACCAGTATCTATCATAACCTTAATTATTTTATTTTTGGCCATAGCATTTATATAAATTAAATTAATAGATTCAATAATTTTATCTTCATCTAAAGAATTAAATTCATAAGGTTTTTCATAATGACAATGGCTCAACTTGTAATTCAGAAAGTTTACTGAACAAAATTTGGATTAGGTAAAGAAATAATAAATAAGACTTACTCACAATCAATTTAATTTAACTATCTGACGACCGGTTTCGCTTTCTACATTATGCAAAGCATCCTCAGGTCTCGATACAAAGTTAAACAAATGCTGAAATAATAAAAACCCATATTAGGGTGTTGTCCAATAACGATAAACTAAGTAGATGTTGTAAATTACAATAATTATGCCAATATTACATGTCTGTGGTTTTATTTAAATGAGTAAGTTGAATAAAAGGTATAAAAATTTTAAAAGTTTAAACAGACAAGGTAAGGCCCACAAATTGTTATAAAATAGTCTCTTCGATTGTAATAAATTAACAAATGAGCAAATAAATAAATAAAATAAACATTACTTACATGCCGGTACTCTATTAATTGATGGATGGTAGAACATGGTTGAAACTACTATATATTGTTGAATGGAGAACTCAATTCTATTATTGCAGTTGTTTGACAGTAAACGGGAAGTTCTTGAGGAGATAGATTTGATCCAATGAAGAAGAGATATGTGTGTGATTGTTTGTTAAATGAAAGTAATGTAATATATCATTGTGTTATTAAAAGCTATTTATACTTATTCGAGAGATATATTTTTGAAATATGTGTTATTTATTGAGTAATTGTTTTAAGAAGGTGACAGTTTTATGACAATGAATATGTTTAGATGTAAAATTGTGTGGGTGTGCAATTATTTTCCAACCTGTAGTTATCAAATTACTTTGATAAAGTTCTATTGGCAATTAGTAAATTATTGGAAAGTCAAGTGAATAAAATATATTAAAATACAAACAATTAAGGACAATTCAAACACACTAAAACAGAAAACACTTAGAAGGGACGAAACAAACATTGAATTTAAAAAAGGGGGAAGGGCTTTAATGCACTACATCGTAGTCTTGGGCACAATGAGTTTTTTTATGTTTTATCTATTAGATTTTAGTGGTAAATTTGACAGATGTAGGTTAGCATGTGACAGTTCTTCTTCTGTTTCTCAATACTGTAAGTTAAGTTATCTAGTTTTATGAAATATGCTGTTATTAATGAATGTCTATAAATTGTTTCAATTTAGATATCAAAAGTAAATTGATGTGTTTAATATTGGCATACTTTAACAATCTTTAATTAATCAAATTTAATGTAACAATATGGATAATTGAAATACATCCTACAATATAACTAACTCAGTCTAATGTCCAAATTACTGAACAAATTAAAGTAATTCTTTGGCAACTGAACATGTACATTTTATAATCAAATGTATAATAAGTTTACAAAGTTTTTTATTTTTATTTGAAATTGTTGTATGTGTGAGTTATCTGTCAGGGTATTTTTTAATTATTTGAGATATTTATTTCAAATTCTGATATATTAATATCTAATATACTAATATGTAACCAAAGTAACAAATGGATAATTATTGATGGTAATTAATTTATGGGCTCAAGAAATTGACTGAATTATAAAGCCTTCAATAATTAGTTGGTAGTTCTAATATCTGACAGTTGGAACCGGAAATTGTTAAACGAACATGTAGAATGATCATCTATTTAAACCGGTATAAGGTAAATTTATTCTTATTTCAATTTTCGGTGTCATATGAACAGATATTCCTCACACCTACATGGACCTTCTTAAAACAGTTACTCAATAAATAACACATATTTCAAAAATATATCTTTCGAATAAATATAAATAGCTTTTAATAACACAATGATATATTACATTACTTTCATTTAACAATCACACACATATCTTTTCTTCATTGGATCAAATCTATCTCCTCAAGAACTTCCCGTTTACTGTCAAACAACTGCAATAATAGAATTGAGTTCTCCATTCAACAATATATAGTAGTTTCAACCATGTTCTACCATCCATCAATTAATAGAGTACCGGCATGTAAGTAATGTTTATTTTATTTATTTATTTGCTCATTTGTTAATTTACTACAATCGAAGAGACTATTTTATAACAATTTGTGGGCCTTACCTTGTCTGTTTAAACTTTTAAAATTTTTATACCTTTTATTCAACTTACTCATTTAAATAAAACCACAGACATGTAATATTGGCATAATTATTGTAATTTACAACATCTACTTTGTTTATCGTTATTGGACAACACCCTAATATGGGTTTTTATTATTTCAGCATTTGTTTAACTTTGTATCGAGACCTGAGGATGCTTTGCATATTGTAGAAAGCGAAACCGGTCGTCAGATAGTTAAATTAAATTGATTGTGAGTAAGTCTTATTTATTATTTCTTTACCTATTTGAAATGGACTCACACAAGCAACACATTCATGATTTTAAAATTTGGATTGTTAAAATTATCAGATTGTGTCTGACCACTTGGATCTAATGCCCTGTGTCTTTCACTACTTTGACTTCCACTCATATTTTCCCACCTTATACTATTTCGTTCACTATTGTATCCTCGGAAATCTTTTTTGGGTGGTGCTAGAAAGATAACCAATGGAGACACTGCGGACGGCAGCCAGATGGTTGGTGGAGAACGAGTCGTGGGTATAAAACTAGCTTTTGGAACCGGGAATGGATCCAACGGAAGAAATAGGTAAAGATAGGATAAGAGATATTAGAAAAGATACAGAAATAAACAAAAAGATAGATGGGTAAAATTACCAAAGATAAGAGAAGATAGAAACAGGGCGCCACTCAATTTTTTGGGGTTGAGGAGAAAATTAAGAAAACCTTAGAAAAGAAAAGAGATAAGAAAAGATATTTAGGTTCAGAGATCAAACCCAAGGAAAGATACCAACAGTAAATTATCAAATAAATCTGGTCAACGCAATATATAAACAAATAATAAATATATTAAGTATTACACTTACTTACCTACGAAACTTAATCAGCCTGATCTTTCTACAGTTCAAAAGCATAGTAATATTTTTTAAAGATAGTAATTGTTCAGAGCTATTATTTTATCAGGGAACTTGTTAGGAGCCGACAAATAAAATACATGCATAAAACAATAACAATATATTAAACACAAAATTATGACTCTGCTAAATGCAACACAGGTAATAAAAATACACAACTATGAAATGGTGTTATATCTGTATAAAATTAAGCAATAATGTAATAAAAAAAATACCTTTACCAAGATATATAAGGCAATCGTATACAAATATAGTTTGTATATGATGTTTATATGGCCCCCTCCCAAGAGAGGAAACTGGTGAAGAAGGAGAAAGAAAACGGTTTCCGATCAAAACCTAAAGATACATTTTTTTTATATACCCTTCAAACGATTCGAAGAACGTGCCTCGAAAAAAAGTACAAGATATAAAAGACGTTAACATCATTAAGAAATGAAGTAACCCAACGTCAAGATAACAAAATTAAAACGATAAACCTCGATACAAAAGAAATGCCTATTTAAGAGATAGCATCGAGATCGGTACTCATAAGTAATTCGTTAAGATAAATTAGAGAACGAGATATTTTTAGGAAATCTCTAATTAAAAACAAGGTATCGAAATGGCTTAAATAACAACACTGGATAAAATCCTAATCACAATGGAAAGCATATGCCAAAGTGGAAGTCAGAAAGAATTAAATAAAACTCAACTAGCATTAATAAGAGTAGAAGAAGAAGAAAAGAAATTAAGTACCTGGTTGTCGGTTGATAGCTTCGCGTATCACACGCCTAAATTTAATTTAGGGTCACAATCGGTAAAGTCACAATCGGGTCGAAGTTGACATAAAGAAAACTTCTAAGTCATATCAGGGAAAGGGGTCTGTAGACAACATCAGTACTAAAAGAATGAAAGGATAAGAAGAATTAAGAGGAATGTGTCTGTCTTCCTTAAAAGCTCAACAGGTCCCTAGCGGACGAATCCCAGATCATCATCCTAGCCGTTCCTCTCGTGACAACTAGTAAGGTCAAAACAGATTCCGAAATATAGAAGAAAAAGAAGGAAAAAATAAAAAATATTTGCGTCGAGAGATTCATACTCTTGATTCACACATGGTAGCTTGATTTATCACTGGCCGTAGGACAGAGCAAAAATAGTTTATCGCCATTCGGGGTTGATAAATACATAAAGGATTGAGTATCAGTTTTTTTTTTCAAATCAAAAAAAAACTTCTCTTAGATAATATAGGAGTTACTATAACTACTATAAAGATAATAAAAGTATAATAACGCAATTAAAGTTATTTCAACTTAAACGGTGCAGTAAGCAAATGATTTTTCGCCCCACTGACCAGGTAATGAGCTTTCGCACAGATAATTTTAAGTGGTTTTCCACCTAAATAAGATAGATAAGAAGATAATATAGCGAGCAAAGATAAATTAAACTTTACTCAAAGGTAGTTAAGTGACTTGTCACTTATCGGTAAGATATTGAGTTCTGCTCAAAGATAAATTAAGTGATTTTTCACTTATCGGTAAGATACTAGAGATCAGCCAGTAATTAGCTCACTAGCCGATCTAATAGATAACGATATGGTGATGTTTTTTCACCTAACTGTACTCAAAGATATGTGACTTCTGGTGGGCAATCAAAGAGGTAGACGAGAGAAGATAGGATAGAAAAATATTCATATATGAATATATATAGATAGGACTGTAGATAATATTAAACGATAAACAAAACAAACTAATTCTGATCGGATTCATTACCACTTGACTAATTATCAGAATCATTGAGATATGGTTTCAAATCTTTAATATACCAGTTCCCAGCATTTGAACCATCGGGATTTCTCAAAGTATATACGAGGGGGATAGCTTCTTAACTACCGTACATAAGATATATTTGAGTGCTAATTTAGCCATAAACTTATCGGCAGCTTTTGATAGCACCTTATTTCGTCGCCAAACTGTATCACCGACGTGAAATTGTACATCGCGTCGCCGTAAGTTATACGTCTTAGCATTGCGTTGATACGCATTATTCAGATTAAGTTGTATTTCATCAAATACTTGACTTAACCCTTGTATTTCAGAAACATATTGGTCATGTTGTTCTGAAGTAACGGTAGATAGAGAATTATCGGGAGGTGAGGAATAATAGTTACCGGCAATAGGGACATACCTCGCAAAGTTAAGAAAAGATGGGGTATATTTAGTGACTTCATGTCTAGCGGTATTTATTGCTTGGCGGATTTTTGGAATTTCTTTATCCCAATCGGAATGATCTTTAATATAACACCTAATAGCACTACCTATGGTTTTATTGCTACGTTCAACAAAGTTGCACTGAGGCGAATAAACAGCATTAAACCATATTTTTTGGACTTTATATTTATTACATAAATTCTTTAACGAAGAATTATTAAGATTTCGGGCGTTATCACATATAAGAAATTGAGGGACTCCGAACATAAGAAAAACGTCATTTTCGAGATAATTAACGATATTTTGCGTTGTAGCTTTCCGCAAAGGATGGATCAAAGTAAATTTCGAAAACCAGTCGGTAACAACAAGAAGAAAAGTGTATCCTCTTTTTGAGCGAGGAAGTGGACCAATAAGATCTACGGCAATTATTTGCCAAGGGAACCTAGCGGATTTTTATCGTCCCATTAAACCCATGGGAGCCAAAGTCGACATCTTTTGAGCTCCACAGATTTTACAAGACCTAACAAAACGAAGTACATCTTTCCGCATTTTGGGCCAATAATATAACTCTTGAATCCGATTTAAAGTTTTGAAATAGCCAAGATGGGCACAGGTAGGTGGATCGTGACAAGAAGTGATAATATCATTTCTTTGGGGTTTCGGTACTAAAATTTTCCACTCTTTATTATTAGTGGAAACAGGTAATTCAGAAGGAATTAATTTAAAAACAAAATCATCCTCTACTTTCCACTGAGGATATTTATTGGGCTCTGATAAAATTTTAGAACGAAAATCATCGAACCAAGGATCAATTCGGTCCTTGTCGACTTCCAGATAAGAAATATGTGGTTTTTCAGAGATAGACTGACTCGTAAACATGCGACTTAAAGCATCCGGGACAATATGAGAAGTTCCTTTCCGATGAATAAGATCAAAATCATGCTGACGTAAACGCATTTCTCAACGCGCAAGTTTGCCAGAAGGATTACTAATGTTTTTTAACCACAACAGGGAATGATGGTCGGTAATTACTTGAAATTTGACTCCTTCGATATAGGGACGAAATTTTTCAATAGCGAAAATTACGGCTAAACATTCTCTCTCGGTGACAGAGTAGTTCCGTTCAGCCCTAGATAAGGTACGACTAGCATAAGCAATAACTACATCCGAGCCATCGACGGTTTGTGTTAAGACACCTCCTAACCCAGTATCGCTAGCGTCACATTGAATAACAAAAGGTTTTAGAAAATCAGGTTGAGTTAGAACAGGGGCAGAGATAAGAGCCTCTTTAATTAAAATAAAGGAGTTTTCGGCGGAATCAGTCCAGTCTACCGACTGTTTCTTCTTTTTACCTTTTAATAGGTCATTTATAGGAGAGACAAGGGTCGAGAAATTATTTATAAATCGCCTGTACCAAGAGCACATTCCAACAAACCTTTTAACTTCCGTAAAAGTTTTTGGACGGGGATAATTAATCATCGCGGAGACTTTTTCCGGATCAGTCCTTAAAAGATTATCACCTACTATATAACCCAGAAATTTTAATTCAGACTTGAAAAATTCACACTTATCGACATTAATAGTTAAATTGGCATCTTTTAACTTATCTTTAACCTCATATAATAATTTAATATGTTCTTCGAAATTATCGGAACAAATGATGATGTCGTCAAGATAACAAAATATGTTCGGTTCATATTTAGGACCGAAAATTGCATCGACTAATCTCTGTTGAGTTTGAGCCGAATTGCATAAACCAAAAGGCATGACAGTAAATTGAAAGGAACCTCTACCGATGACACTGAAAGCAGTTTTTTCTCTCGAAGAGGGATCTAAAGGTATTTGCCAGAAAGCTTTTCTCAAGTCAACGGAACTTATAAATTTGGTACCTTTCAATAACGAAAGGATCCTATCAATATTAGGCAAAGGGTAAGAGTCTCGTTTAGTTACCTCATTGAGAGCTCTACCGTCGAAACAAAAGCGGTACTCGCCGTTATTTTTCTTGACTAATAGCACCGGTGAACACCATGGACTATTAGAAGGTTCAATAACACCTAAACTAAGCATTTCGTCCAATTCTTCGTTGAGAATTTTGGACATATATGGAGACATGGGAAACGGGCGTTTTTTGAAAGGTTTCGCGTCTCCAGTATCAATATTCATTTGGATTTTATCCGTGTGGCCTAATCCATTTATATTGCTAACTTGGGAGAAAGATTCGATAGTACTAGTCGCGACATATCTTTGACTAGGGTTTAAATGATCGATAGTACATAAAGATATTTCATCGAGCTCATTATCGATATCGGTAAAAGTTTGTGGATCATTATCGCCGGTAAGCCAGGTATTTTTAGAAAAATCTATTATAAGAGAGAAAGTCTTAACGAAATTGCTACCGAGGATAAAGGTATAAGGTAACGTAGGTACGATTAGTGCTTTGATGACATGACAGACATCGTTAGCTAAGATAGGGAGATCGACTACACCGGTAACAGCGCGATTAGAGCCGTCAGCTAATGAAACATTTTGATGTTGAGATGGATCTACAGATAAGTCGTTCGATTCAAGGAATTTAATGCCTTTTGCGCCAACAATAGTTATAGAACAACCAGTATCTAGAAGGACTGTAAAAGTTCTCGAGAAAATTGAGACAGAAATATGTGGCCTAGAATCACTAATTTTATTAATTAACACCGGGGCGGCAATTTTCGTAACACTATTACGATAAAAATGTTTGACGGTCTTTAACCACTGCTTCCATTTATTCTGAATTTTAATATCGGATTTATTAGGACGAAAAGGTAACGAGATTGCACCGACAGAACAAACTCGACGAGCTAGTTTTTTGAAGACAGGGAACATTTTTTACAGGTATGTATAGTCACATTAGGATGACCACACTTGTAACAGAACTTGTGCTGTTGTTCCTTTTTACAAACGGGATAGGTATGACCGGCTTTCCGACAATTCCAACAGGTAGAAACTTTCGAAGTGTTTTTGGCATTCGAATTAGATAAATTAGATACTCGATTAGAGGTAGATGGAGAAGATATGGCATTTGAGATATTGTTGCGAGAATGACTCTTTGACTGAGGAGTATCTGTCTCGACAACAGAGATACTAGAATGTTGAAAGAATTTGGCCGACAACGAAGGGTTAGCATCTTCCAACTTCTTAACAATTTGAGTTAGTTCACTCACGGTATTAATGTCTTTTAAAATGACATGAGGAATATGTTCAGGTAAGATATTTTTGCGAATAATCCTTAACTTAGTGGATTCGGATGCTTCGCGAGATAAACGATTAAAAAGAGACAGCATTCGCGCTGCGAATATGACTATAGGCTCGCTACGTTTTTGTTTGCGACCTTTAATTTGATCCCAAAGTTCTTCGTCGACATCGGGAGGTAGAAAAGTGGATTTAAGAAGTTCAACAAGTCCATCCCACGAACTTATTGAGGACTTAATACTGCGAAACCACACCGCGGCATCGCCAGAGAAAAATTCAATAGCCGAATTAAATAAAATATCTTTCGGGACATTACGAGATTCAGATAACTCATTAACTCTTTCGATAAAATCAAACACAGTCTTGGGATCACCATTAAATTTAACATTCCACTTATGTATGGAATATTTGGAGATATTTGAATCGGGAGAAGAAACATGTATTATCTGTGGAGCAGCAGGAGAGACATACTCGACAGAAGAAGAACTAGAAGCTAAAGGAATGACTTTATCATTCATCTCTTGCTCCAATAACAAACAGGTAGCATTAGATTCATTTCGGAAAGAAATAGATTCCTCAGAATCAGGCTCGGGAATAGGAAGACGATCTATTCTACCTAACAAATGAATAAGTCGTGATTTGACTTGGCGAAAACAAGAATCTGTTGAAGAACCTTCAAACTCTTCAACTAACTTTGAAATTTTATCAATAGAATTTGTAATAGCAGTCTTTTCGTTATCATAATCTAAGTTCGTCTTGTTCGATCATTCATAGAGAGAACACGTATATTTACAGGTGCTTAAATAGTGATTAAGACCAGTTTTATGTGACTATCAATAATAAACCAATTTCGCTCCGGGCAAATAAACCCAGTTTTTGTGTTTATTTAAGTGTTTGTTATTGTTTTTG
This sequence comes from Diabrotica balteata, assembly GCA_918026665.1. Lineage (NCBI taxonomy): Eukaryota > Metazoa > Arthropoda > Insecta > Coleoptera > Chrysomelidae > Diabrotica > Diabrotica balteata. The sequence continues at coordinate 62,799,967 of OU898283.1, read as the reverse complement.
TTTGTGTGTATGTAGTGGTAGTTTACAAAAATGGATGAAAACTCCCCCCCTGACAAAGGTGGGACCCAAAATATGGACCAAGTGGAAGAATGCCTACAAACCAAGGAACAGGAAAAAGGAATTAAGCTGTTTAATCTACAAAAAGGATATCTCTATACGGATAAGGTATATGTATTCATTGAAAAAACAAATGAAGAAAATATTGGCAAACTGCATCCTATGAAGGTAGGTCATATTTTACATAAAAAATTAGCAATCAAGAATATTCTTAGTATTGACAGAGTAGGGAAGAATAGGGTAAGAGTACAAGTTAAAAGCCCCAAAGATGCAAATAATTTAGTACAAAATGAAAATTTAAAAGAGGAACAACTAAAAGCATATATCCCAAATAATTTGCTCCAACGAAAAGGCATAATAAGAAACGTAGATACTACTTTTAATGAACAATATCTTTTTGATAATATAATATCCAATATAACAGTAACGGAAGTCACTCGACTCAAAAGGAAAATTGACTTAAATGGAGAAAAAGTATATGTCCCCAGACAAATGGTATTACTTACTTTTGAAGGAAACATTTTACCCAGATATGTATATATAAACAGTGTTGCCTGTTCTGTAGAACCCTATGTGCATAGAGTTATACAATGCTTCAAATGCTTGCAACATGGACACATATTTCGTAATTGCAACAGTACACAAACCAGATGTATTAACTGCGGACAAGAGAAAAACGATGATCATAACTGTAGAGACCCACAAGACAGTTATTGTATACATAGTAAAAATTATGAACATAAATCTATTTCCAAACAATGTCCAAAATTTAAAGAACAAAATGACATTAAAAGACATATGGCCGAAAAAAATTTAACATTCTTAGAAGCAAAGGACAGTCTAAAAAACTCTTACACATCTGCTGTTAGTACGAGGAATAGTTTTGAAGTATTAGGTATGCTAAACAACGAAAGCTTTCCACCTCTCCCAAACATCAAACATATACCTAAACCATCCTCATCCAATACCCAAAAACAAACACAAAAAGTACCTCCAAATCAACCTGAAACTTCTTCACATTTCAAAAAAAGAAAAGCCCAATCTCCCTTATCTGAACCTATGTTTCCTTTTGAATTTGGTCCAAAAAGACCTCTTCCCTCAAATATTTTACACAATGCCGATCCTGATCCTAATACAGATGAATTTGTAAACGTAATTTTCAACATTTTTAAAAGTGTACTCGAAGAGTTTGATTCTTTTAGCGATTTAGAAAAGTTAGATAAAGCATACATTTATGATAAAATTAACAATTTTAATAAATTTAAGTAATGGCTAATAAAATAAAAAATAAAATAAAGATTTTACAATGGAATGCGCAATCAGCTGTAGCCAATAAACTGAGTTTACTTAAATGTTTAAATGAAAATATAATCGATATTGCCTTAATTTCAGAAACATGGTTTAAGCCAGATAAACAATATAATTTCAAGGGTTATAATATTATTCGTAAAGATAGAAATGATGGTTATGCAGGTGTGGCAATCCTTGTTAGAAATGTATTTTGTTTTAAAGAAATTCCAATTAAGAAAAATTTTAATGAAAATATTTTAATGTGTGGTATACAAATATTGAATAACAGTGAAATAACGCTAACATGTTTCTCTCTATACTGCCCACCTGATATACGAACAACAACTGCCGATTGGGACGCAATTCTTAACTGTACCAAGTCGAATAGTATATTTGGAGGTGATTTCAATGCGCATCATTCAAAATGGGGATCATACAAAAGTAACACCAAAGGCACGCAAATTATAACCGCTTTAGACAATACGGAGTTAGTACTTTTAAACACAGGATCACCTACAAGGTTCACAAATAACGGGAATAATTCAGTCGTGGATTTAACTTTTGCAACTCCAGATATAGCAATTAATTGTGCATGGGAAACTTTACCTGATGTACTGGGTTCAGACCATTTTCCAAATATTATAGAAATTAACAAAGGCATGGAAAGTAAAGACATCATAATACACCCAAAAACAAAATGGAATTTAAATAAAGCAGATTGGACTCTATATCAAGAAGTTGCGAATAACTATTTCTCACAACACATTAAAAATAGCAGTAACGCGGAAGATAATTATAGCTTATTAATTGAAGGGATAAATAAGGCAGCCAATGCCTCTATACCCATTTACCAACCCTTTAAACCGAACAAAAAAACTCCTCTTCCACCATGGTGGGATCAAAGCTGTGAAGAGGCTATTAAAAAAAGAAAACAAATGCTCAAAACGTATAAGCAACAAAGCACTATGGAAAATTATGTCAAATGTAAAAACGAAATTTCAAAAACAAAAAAGTTTTTAAAAATTAAAGCTAAACTACATTGGCAGCTCTGGTGCGAAAACTTAAATAGAAATACACCATTGACAAACATATGGACTCAGGCCAGAAAAATGAATAGGATATATAGGAAAGGTAATACATCGGATAATTATGAATGGCAAGAACAATTTTTAGATAAAATTACACCAGCTAATGCTATGGATGATACCTCACACATTTTCACAAAACAAAGACAAAATAACACCAACCATAAAATTTTTAGTCAACCAATTTGCTTAACAGAATTAAATTATGTCATAAAAAACAGAAAGAATACATCACCTGGATATGATGATATTAGATATCCTATGATATTCCAATTACCAAACAATGCCAAGATGTTTCTAATCAAAATTCTAAATGATATCTGGATCAATGGGGAAAGAATAGAAGAATGGAAAAAGGCTATTGTAATACCAATACACAAACCAAACAAAGACCCCCACCTATGTGACTCATATAGACCTATTGCACTTATGCCCTGTATACTTAAGGTTTTTGAAAGAATAATTAAAAACCGATTGGAATAGTGGTTAAATACAACCGGCGCTCTGCCAACTACACAATATGGTTTTAAAAAAGGTTTTGGTACCATAGATGCGGTGACACACCTAGTTACAGACATACAAATAGGCTTAACTGAAAACGAGTATAATGGAACGATGTTTCTAGATGTGAAAGGTGCCTACGACAATGTCAACTGGTTCTTCTTACGGGAAAAAATGATACAATCACAAATCCCTCAAGAAGTTGCCAACACGATATGCAAATTATATATAAACAGACAAGTAGGGCTCAGAGGACATTATAGGTGCCCAGTAAAATACCAAACTGCAAATTTAGGTCTGCCACGAGGATCAGTCCTTTCACCATTACTTTTTAATATATATACTACTAATTTACACACCTCTATACCTAAAGCAACTATTATACAATATGCCGATGATTTTGTCGTTTATACACGTAGCAAACATCTCGACGAATGCATTAATCGTTTGAATTTAAGCACGAAACTCGTTTTAAGCTCCATAAGCGATTTAGGGCTACAAATCTCCGCAGAAAAATCCAAAGTTATAATCTTCACCAGGCATAACATGAAACCGATGCAGAAAATTACAATAGATGGTATAGAATTTCCGGTGGATACCAATGTCAAATACTTAGGAATCACATTAGACAGAAAATTAACCTGGAAACTTCATATTGAACAAATAGAGGCAAAATGCAATAAAGGGCTAAACTTTTTAAAATCCATTATGCGAACTTGGTGGGGTGCAGAACCTCAAACAGCTCTACTCTTCTATAAAGCTTACATAAGATCAATAATTGATTATGGTTGTACACTCTATGGAACAGCCAATAAAACAAATCTACGTAAGCTGGATATTATACAAAACAAATCACTCATAATATGTCTGGGAGCAATGAAATCTACACCAGTTGAACCGTTAAGAGCTGAAGCAATCGAACCTCCATTAGAACTGAGAAGATCATTTTGAGCTGAAAAAATGATTATTAAGTCGCTAAAGAAAAACTCTCCATTCATTAGCAGCATGTATAAATTAAACTAATACGACCTCACTAAGCCTTTTTAAATTCATAAACACTCTCCTCCTATTTGTGATGGATTAAGAAACGTGGCATTAAAACCACAAACAAAGTTAGAGACCGACTACTTTGATCACCTTGTTTCCTGTGATGTGAATATACCACTTTATTCGGAGTTTGCATCATTTAATAGTATAGTCATAAATAAAATTTTAGAGGAACATCCAAATTATGTCACTATATACACTGATGGATCAAAAAACACCGATGGTACAGGTTGCGCTTTCGTAATACCTAAACGTATACAGAAAAAATACAAGTTAAACAAAAACACATCTATTTTCACAGCTGAGGCAATAGCAATTCTAAAAGCACTAGAATATGTTTATCAGGAAGAGGATCAGAATGCTATAATCTTTTCCGATTCACTTTCCGTTCTTAAAATTTTAAAATCAAACTCAAACACAACTAATGATATTATTTTTAGCATCCAAGCAATACTTAAACAATTACAAGATCAGAATAAATATATAAAATTCTTCTGGGTCAAAGCACACGCAGGTATAACAAACAATGAAATTGCAGATCAAATTGCCAAAGAAAGCATAGTAATGGGGGAACAAATAAATTACGAATTAACTACAGACGAACAAATAATCATAGCAAAACAGAGAATGATGAACAAATGGTCCTATTTATGGCAAGAGTACAGCTTCACAAATCCAACAGTTTACACCAGACTTGAAACCAAATTAAGGAGAAAACCTTGGTACAATGAGTACCATTACAGTCGAAAAAGTATAACTACTATCAGCAGAATGAAGTTTGGTCACGCATGTTATCCAGCACATTTATTTAAAATAAAAATACTTGAGAGTGATCTTTGCGAAGCCTGTAATAAAATCGGTGATCTTGACCACATCTTTTTTGATTGCTTAAAATATAGAGCTCAATCTAATGAGCTTTTCAGTAAACTTTTAAAATTAAACATTAAAAGCCCATTTAATATAGTGCATCTTCTTGCTTTAGAAAAAAAAGAAATTTACGATTGTTTGCTATCTTTCGTCAGAACAACAAATATACAAATATAACCATCTTTGTTAATTCCTTATGTCTTTCCTTAATGTATGCATACCTATCTGTCCGAGGCCTACCTTTTATCGTTTATAAAAATGCCCTGATCGGCCCCTGGGCGAGAAGAGTGTAATCCCTGTGTAATTCCTGTATCTGTTTTTTAAAAATTTGTGTCTGGCTGTGTGGGTATTTACCCTAAAGCCAAAAAAAAAAAATAATCTAAGTTATCTAAACATAATTGATTGCTGTTATCTATAACTAACAATCTCTTAAGGATTTTCCTCCTTTCTTTTATTTCTCTACTCGTAACAGTTCCTCTGATTTTTAACCCATAATTAATTTCCTCTGAAGTAAGAAAATTGACTTCAAAATTATTCATTTTTTAATTTGAGTCTAAAGGTAATAATAATAAAAAAATATAAAAATAGTACAAATACACCAAAGAAAGATCAGGTTTAATTCCAAAATTTATAAATAAATCCGGAGAAACTTTTATAGTATGTTAACCAGACGGAACGCAAGAAGAAAATGAAGAATTAACTGAGATAGAGATAAAACAAATATAAGAAGAAATAAATACAAATAAAGCAACGAAAGCTGATGAGGGTCCTCGGGGCTTTGGCGTTATGTAAATGTATAGAGAAGGCAACGAAAATGATTAGGTAAAGAATCCGGGACATAAAAATGTGAAAGACACACAAAGGCAACGGACAAAGAAAAAAACAAAAGAATATCGGCCCCACGGTTTGGGCGACATAAAAATATGTGTAACCTCGGAAATCTTTTTTGGGTGGTGCTAGAAAGATAACCAATGGAGACACTGCGGACGGCAGCCAGATGGTTGGTGGAGAGCGAGTCGTGGGTTCGAAACTAGCTTTTGGAACCGGGAATGGATCCAACGGAAGAAATAGGTAAAGATAGGATAAGAGATATTAGAAAAGATACAGAAATAAACAAAAAGATAGATGGGTAAAATTACCAAAGATAAGAGAAGATAGAAACAGGGCGCCACTCAATTTTTTGGGGTTAAGGAGAAAATTAAGAAAACCTTAGAAAAGAAAAGAGATAAGAAAAGATATTTAGGTTCAGAGATCAAACCCAAGGAAAGATACCAACAGTAAATTATCAAATAAATCTGGTCAACGCAATATATAAACAAATAATAAATATATTAAGTATTACACTTACTTACCTACGAAACTTAATCAGCCTGATCTTTCTACAGTTCAAAAGCATAGTAATATTTAAAGATAGTAATTGTTCAGAGCTATTATTTTATCAGGGAACTTGTTAGGAGCCGACAAATAAAATACATGCATAAAACAATAACAATATATTAAACACAAAATTATGATGCTGCTAAATGCAACACAGGTAATAAAAATACACAACTATGAAATGGTGTTATATATGTATAAAATTAAGCAATAATGTAATAAAAAAAATACCTTTTCCAAGATATATAAGGCAATCATATACAAATATAGTTTGGCGTATCTCGAGATATCATAGGAAAGATAATGAACAAAAATTATAGGAAATACAAAAGATTAGCAAAAATTACTTAATCTAAATTTACAAAAAATAACAAAAGGTTAGCAGAATAGAAAAGATAGCAAAACCGCACTTGGTTAAGTCAATTAACTATCTCGCACTATTATTTAATAAAAACTAAGACTTGTATGTTCATAGGTAATATTTATAGAAATTTCTTGAATGGTTCAATTACATTCAAAAATCGGCAATCTACAGGTGAAGATATAGATGATACGTCCAGATAATGGCAGGTGATATGGTACCATACCATATTACTCGCCCAGATAATTGTAGATAAAGATTACTTACAGTAGATCTTGACGAAGGCAGCTTAATTCACTGAATTTAATACTTTTCTGGTACTAAACACTGAATTTAATAACCATTAAAGGTAGTGTAGAACTATATATAATTTAATATAGTCTAATGCCGGGTCCAGACCAAGCAGACAAAACAAAAACATTCATGTTTCGCGACAAAGTGGCGACAAATCAAAAACATTTGTTGAGACATTTGTGAAACAATTTTGTTTTGTTTGCAGATTTGAAAACTTTTTCAGGTCCCGTCTCAGGTCGGTAAAGATCAAAAGGTCTGTGTTTTGTCTGTGTTTTTGACGACAAGTTGTCGACGCAGTGTGGACGCGTGTGCGTGCCAAAACAAGTTAAGCAGTAGGAGAAATAGAATGTACAATTTTTATCAAAATCAAGTGTATTTTTCTGTTGTGTAGTGATTAAATAAATACTAGTGTATTTTTCTAAACATGTCGGGGGACAAAAAGTGGAATACACAAAATACATGCAAGTTAATAGAACTTTACAGGGAGCATCCGACTTCACCTGTTGCTTAAATCTTAACGGATTGCTAACCGTTCTGTTACACTTATAGCATTTACACTTATAAAGTTAGTATGTCTTTTTGCAACTGCAGGACCAACAAGGCATATCAGATTCTCAAAATCTTCGGTGGACATTCTTAAAAAATTTTTGAAGCTTGATCGAATTTCACAACTTAGTCCAATATCATCTGCGCGCAGCTGAACTAACAATTTGTCTATCGAACAACTTTCTCGCATTTTTAGGCTTGGTCTAATCCAAAAACGTTTGGGTTTTCGTTTAGCAACCTGGGATGATGATGAGAGCAAAAAAAAAACAACTTGCGGCTAGCAATAAATCTTCAGTTTCATTTTTTTCTTGATTAAAACGCCACATGGTTAACCAACACTAATCACAACAACAACGTCACCAACTGAGTTTTGTTTTTATATTTTGTTGTTCTGGTGTGGACAGTTTGTCTCAATTTTGTTTTGTCTTTTGACGACAAATTTTGTCGTCGGTTTATCGTGTTTTTGTTTCAGAATTGTGTTTTCGTTTTGTCTGCTTGGTCTGGACCCGGCATAAGGAAAGAAAACTCAAATATAAAGTGTATACACACTTAGAAAATAATTCACAAAGACGATACGATAAGAAATAAAGTGAGCAAAGCGTAACACGAGATATTGGCCTTAACTCAACAACGGCCCACCAAAAAGTCTCACGAGATATTACCTCACTCAACAACTGCCCACCAACAAGTAAATTGGTTCCACTCAAAATTTCACCAACTGTCCCTGAAAAAGGAAGAAGAAAATATTCCCCCACTCAAGAATGATAGGACAGTTGTATGTGTTTCTCAGAAGGTAAGGCCTTAACGACTATTGGAAAGTTTGAGGTAAAATAATCGGTATTAACAATTGGACATAAGAAACAGACAATACTTGGGATTAAGTTATTGTCAAAAGAAACGGGCCTTCGACGAAAATTACCAATTTATGAAAAGAAACTGCATACCGGAAAGCATTTGTTCTTTTCATACAGAGTATTAAGACGGAAGGATTAAAAACCTTTCTTAATTAGGGAATTCCATTTTAGCTTGGTATCTGCTATATCATTTTCCTATCGTAAACACGGGGATTCCTAATCATCGGCGTATCGCACGGGGGTAAAAGGAATTAAAAATAATTTAATATATTAATAATAAAAAAATGTTACACTATCTTCGTAGCTTCTATTCCTTCGTACATAATTTACCTGTCTGTTGTAATTAGCTCGTTCTGTATTTCTCCTATTGTTAAAATCTTGTCTATTATAATTAGTATTGTTATTAAAATTTTGTCTATTTTGATTATTGTTCTTGTTATTAAAATTTTGCAAATAATTACCATATCTACTATTATTATATGATTGTCTATATTGTTAATTATTATTATTATTATATTGAAAGTTATTATTGTTTTTTCTTATTATTATTATGATTCATACTAATATCATTGTTATCGTTACGACCTGCCATATTACCTCTTTGTATTCTTTAAATAAAATAATAAAATTAATAAAACTCTCTATTGTTTGAATATTTTGTACAGTTACTGTTTGCACAGCATCGGCATCAAAATGTCTGATTGTTTTATCTTCTCTAAGTGGTGGTTCTAAATGTTTTGCAACAGTTATCAGTTTTAAAGCATAACCTATCATATTTGATCTTAAATTGTGATTATACTTTATAAAATATAGAACTTACCTAAATTTAGCTTGCTCTAATTCACCCCAATAATAATTTAAAAGGTATAAAAGTTTGTGGACAACGCTTGAACCATCTAAGGTACGCTGATGACATTGTATTGATAACCGATAAAAAAGAAGAATTATTTGAAATGATGAAAGAACTGGACGTAGAAGCTGGAAAGATAGGCCTTAATATGAATTACAGCAAGACCAAAACTATAACAAATACAGATGAAGACATCACAATGAGAATCGGACAAGATGAAATAGAACAAGTTAAGGATTATATATATCTTGGTCAAACTATAAAACTTAACAAAGAGAACCAAACAGCAGAGATCAAGAGACGAGTTAGACTGGCATGGGCGGCATTAGGCAAACTAAGCTACATTCTTAAAAACAAAAGATATCCACAGCATCTTAAGACCAAAGTATATAATCAATGCGTACTCCCTGTTCTTACGTATGGCTCCCAAACGTGGACATTTACAAAAGCAAACATGGACAAAATCATAAAAACCCAAAGAGCAATGGAAAGACAAATGTTGCACATAAGACTAATGGATAAGAAGAGAAACGAGTGGATAAGAGAGAAAACAAAAGTGAGGGATGTTAGACAAGAAGTTGCAAAATTGAAATGGAGATTTGCCGGACACAATATAAGACAAAAAGAAGACCGATGGAACAAAATTCTTATAAGTTGGAGACCGTGGGAATATAAACGAAGCAGAGGAAGGCCCCAAATGAGATGGGCAGATGATATCAAGAAGCACGTGGGCTCTAGATGGATGACTGTAGCGACAGACAGAGAAGAATGGAAAAGGATTGGGGAGGCCTATGTCCAAAGATGGACCGAAGAAGGCTAATTAGATAGATAGAATAATTTAAAAATTTATTTTCAAATGTTTTTTCAATATTGGCAAACCAAGTTGCCGCATTATCACTTAGTGTCATTCTAATATAATATTTAATATCATTAATATTATTCACTAATCTTAATTAATTTGAATTCTTTTGAATTATCTTCCATTTTTTTTTCGAATTCTCTTCCATTGTCTTATTCATCTGCATCATTAATCACATCAAAGCTGCCATATTGACATTTTCCTCTCTTTCTTGATTCATGTCTGCAGTATCTTGTGGAACTAAACTCTCTTCTTCTACAGCTTGTGTTTCTACTTCCACATCTTCTTCATTCTTTTTGCTTCCTATACCTTTCTTTCCTTGAGATATTTTGAGACTTTCCTTGATCAAATATAATTAAAAATAAAAGCTATAATTTTTTTTTTTGAAAATAATTTAATTATATGAGAGCACTTATCGTCCCAAACTAATTCTTTTTAATAGAGAGCCCCGCAATGGGCGCCAAATTGCTATGATATTTTGTTTGATTGTATTATGAGCAATGAGTATTTTTAAATAACATATATAGGGTTTTTGTCGCGGTTCTCAAAGAATTAGTTTGTAAGTATGTTCTTTAAAATTATCTTTATTACAATTATCAGGAAACAAACATATATATCTAATTCAGACAATATTTAAATATAAATTTAAAACAACCTATCTTTAAACTGAAGTTCTTATTACAATAATTAAATTATACTAACAAAATTTGGTACCTTTCTGTCACTGAATGCCTAAATGAAATTGTTTTCCAAAATAAAGGTTTTAATCGCCACTCAATGTCTCAGTTATCAGCCTCTGGTTATCCTTCTTTTATGAAATTGCTTTCCAAAATAGACCACAATGTTTCAATTGTCAACTTTCACCATTTCAAATTATTTTTCTTCTTATTTAAAATGTATACTTGAGTAAAATATTATTTCTTCTTTATTGTAATTGACTTTTTATTATTAATAATTTATATATTATTGTTTGTTTCCAAACCCATCCACCCACCATCCACCCATGGGTGGAGTATATCCAAATAAAAGGAGCACCCATGGGTGGAGCTATATCCCTAACTTTGGCAGACATTGTAATGAACTCCCCACTTCACTACTGTACTCAAGAAGTTGATTTCCAGTTCCCCTTCATTTACCAATATGTAGACGACCTCATATGTGCAGTCCCTGCAGGCAAAATCAACTACACTCTTGACATTTTCAACTCATATAACACTCACCTACAATTCACTGTTGAAACAGAAGAAAATAATAGTGTTCCATTCCTCGACACCTATGTAACCAGACATGAGGACAACACAGTAAGGTTGGATTGGTACAGAAAGAAAACATTCTCAGGTAGATATGTGCCTTTTCACTCGTATCATCCAGACGAGCAGAAGATTAACATCATCAAAGGTCTGAAAAACAGAATAAAAAGAATTTGTCACCTTTCTAACTACAATAAGAACATCAAGTTATTGTATGAGATTCTTAGAAAAAATCACTACCCTAAGATGCTTCTTAATAAACTGCTATTCCAAGATATGCCAACAGTTAGAACACACCAAAGACAAACATTAGAAGGAGAAACAGTAGAAGTTTTCTATGGGAGATTGCCTTACATCAGAGGTTTATCACCACAGATCACAAACCTTTTCAGACAGTTCAACATAGTGATAGCAAATTCAGTGTACAAAAGATTAGGGACATACTTTACTCACCTGACAGAAAGAGTTAAAAAACTGGATAACTTCAATGTAGTGTATTCTATTCCATGTGGTTCTTGTTCAGAAGTGTATGTCGGTCAAACCAGCCAGAAACTCTCAAAAAGAATAGCTTTGCACAAGAGTGATGTAGTGAGGAAGCCCACCTGCACAGCCTTTAGCCAACATATTAAGAATACTGGACACATTGCTAACTATGAAAATGTGCAAGTACTAAAGAGGGTTGACAACCAATTTAAGAGACACTTCATAGAAATGTGCTACATCCATAACTGCAGCTCTTCTATGAACTGTAAGAAAGATGTTGAAAACTTAAGTTGTATTTATTCCTTTCTACTTCAACAGGACTTGACAAGATGTAACAAACTGGAGAATGTAGGGAACTTATCATAACATGCATAGATTACCTACCTGTACTTGAGAAAAGACTTCATTTCCCTGCTGATTATGTTTCCTTGGGTTCTTTCTTTCCATATCCATGAGGTGCAAACGTGAAAATTATAACCTCGTTACATATGACACCCGGATATTGACAGAAATCAGAAATATGTCATCAAAAAAGAAGAATAATTCTTCTTTTCTACCTTTAACATGAAGTTGCAGTTTTTGTAGGTTTTAAATTTTAGATTTTTTTGTTGTGTTTGTATTTGAAATAATACCCTGTTGTGTTGTAATGTTTTTATTCAAAGTTTTAAATGTATTTTTTAATATTTTTAACATGTTTGTGACAGTGTTCTTCACCACTAGGACCAACTGAACATTTTCAATGTAGGTTTTTAAATGTTGATTTCCACCACTTGTACTAAAATAGGTTTTCCATTTAGGTGCTGATGAAGGTGACAACATATCACCGAAAATTTCACATTTAGAATAAAGTTCTACACCAAACTGGCTTACACCATCTCTAGCTGATCCTTGTTTTGACGCTTTCCCGAAAGTTACCCTAGAAAGAATTATATATATATATATATATATATATATATATGTATATATGTATATATATATATATATATATATATATATATATATATTATATATATGTATATATATATATATATATATATATATATATATATATATATATATATATGTATATATATATATATATATATATATATATATATATATCCGGTTTTTTAGGCCAGTCCGGTAGGGATCTATGGAGGAGTATCACCGAGCCGCAAGCCCTTATCTCTTGCCGTACTGCTCCACCATAGGCCGATCAGATCCCAGCATATTCTAGTCTAAGCCGCAGATTCATCTAGAATTTTAAACTGCTACGTTAGACTTTTTATTTTCTGTACACCGAACTGGGGCTCGATCCCACATCCACTGAACCATTCGACAGTGAAGCGAATGAGAGGCAGCCGCACAGCCCGCTGAGCTATCTGACAGACATATATATATATATATATATATATATATATATATATATATATATATATATACTAATATTAAATATTGGGATTGCCACAATAAAAAATGAAACGTGTACCCTTTCAAATTTTTATTCCAAGCTTTCGGACATTGATTATGTCCTTCATCAGGGAGAAACTTAATGAGGTTGTATCATCAATGTCAATTGAATTTTATTATTTATTATTGATTAATACTAGAAACCACAGGATTGTCGTGATAAAAACTACTGACGATACAATAAAATTAAGAATAAAATGTCATGAATGTGTGTATAATAATTTAGTGTTTGTGAATTTACAGTAATTTTTAAATTTTAAATATAGGAATAGGTTTTATACTTAACAAATATGACAGACTGTGATAAATTTTATCAACATTGTATAAAATCATTGATGATACAACCTCATTAAGTTTCTCCCTGATGAAGGACATAACCAATGTCCGAAAGCTTGGAATAAAAATTTAGAAAAGTACACGTTTCATTTTTTATTGCTGCAAACCCAATATTTAAAGTTTACTTCCTTACGTTGCGTCATCAAATACTTCTGGTTCATTAAATATAAATATATAATATATATATATATATAATATTATTATATATATATATATATATATTTATATATATATATATATATATATATAAATATATATATATATATATATATATAAGGATCACTTAGACGAGTGGTGGGTTTTATATCGGTCTCTAGGTGGAGAAATAAAAGACAAAGTTGATAGGCTACTTTATCTATTTTGAAGACGTTTCGCTTTCGAGTTTTGAAAGCATCATCAGTTCATCTAAAAAAGTACAATATGAGAACCACACAATCATGGAAACGATGTTAATTGTTACCTTAAAAAGACATGTAGCAGTCAATGTTATTAACAATAATGTGAATGAAACTAAGTAAATGGACATAATACGCTGATCTTGTATAAACAATTAAGTAACTAACAACATATATGAACTTATAAAATTAGCACAGCAAATGACCATGTGGTCTAAAGTAAATTAAATGTTATTTAATGTTAATTAGTGAGCAAGAACCAAGAAAATCATAGATAACTTTCAACTATTTTATGATTATTAAGCTTTGATTTTAACTTTAGGTAGCATTATAAGTGATATTAATAAAAATTATAAAAGTAGTGTAAATGAAGTTACTGATCAAAGTCCTACAAGTGTCGCCGGAAAAATGGCGCAAGATGAACCGGAACGAACTAAACCGTGAAAAGACAGCCAACCTTGAGGTCAAAATACTTTGTGTACAAAATAAATGAATGTGCTGGTCCCAATCTCTTTGATGTTCTGATACAACTTTGGACAGGTGTTTACCCATCGTTCGGTTCATTCTCTCGACCATTCAATCTGATTGAGGATGAAGGGGTGTCGCTCTGGTCTTATTGACACCAATCAATTTACAAACGTTTTGGAAAAGGTTTGACTCGAAGTTTCGCCCTTGGTCGGAGTGGATCTCCAAGGGAACACCAAATCGGCTAAAGAATTCTTTAACCAGTACCTCTGCAACGGTAGCAGCTTCTTGATTTGGTAGCGCATAGGCCTCAGTCCATTTCGTAAAATAATCCATGGCTACCAGGATATATTTATTTCCATCATTTGTCTCTGGAAGTGGACCTGCAATATCGATTGCTACTCGTTCCATAGGACTACCAACATTGTACTGTTTCATGGGTGCCCTCTTTTTACCAACTGGACCATTACTGGTTGCACACAGTTCACATTTCCGGCACCATCTTCTTACATCATCTTTACAGTTCACCCAATAGAACCGTTCTCGAACCTTTTGCAGAGTCTTCGTAATACCAAAGTGTCCACCTGATGCACCGTCATGCAACTGACGTAATACTTCTGACACTTTACTTTTAGGTACAATCAACTGAAACTTAGTTTCTGTACCATCATCGTTCTCAAAGGTTCTATAAAGAAGATCATCTTTTAGCACTAGGCAATTCCATTGGCTCCAGTAACACTTGACTTCAGGACTACATGCACTAATGTCTTGCCAAGAAGGCCTTTCACTTCGATGCATCCAATCCAATACTCTCTTTATACATGGATCATCTGCTTGAGCGTCTTGTAGCTGTTGTGGCTGCCATTGATCATTAATGACGGTGGTTCGTCTCACGGGGCAAAGTCTTTCTTCTAATTTAAGACAGTGATTACAATGTTCACTGCACGGCCTTCTCGAAAGCGCATCAGCATTTAAATGAACTCTTCCAGCTCTGTGTTCGATCTCGTAATCATATTCTTGTAATCGTTCTAACCATCTTGCCATCTGACCCTCTGGATTACGGAATTGTAGGAGCCATTTTAGAGCAGCGTGATCCGTGCGAAGAAGAAACTTTCTGCCATATAAGTATTTATGGAAATGCTCGCAAGCCTTTACTACGCCTAGCAATTCTCTCCTGGTAACGCAATAGTTTCTTTCTGGTTTCGACAAGACTTTGCTAAAGTAAGCGATGACTTTCTCCTGCCCATCTTGGATTTGGGAGAGAACAGCTCCTATTGCACTGTTGCTTGCATCGGTGTCCAACACAAATTTTCCTGCCTGTCTAGGGTAGCTTAAAATCGGTGCGCTGATCAGAGCCATTTGTAAGTGTTTGAAAGCTCTTTGACACTCTTCGCTCCATGTATATTCTTTGCCTTCTTCTGTCAACTTAGTTAATGGCTTGGAGATGTTGGCAAATCCTTTGACAAAACGTCGGTAATATGTACAAAGGCCAAGAAAACTTCTAATTTCGTGTTTATCTCTTGGTACTGGCCAATCCTTAATTGCTGCAAGTTTTTCAGGATCAGCTGTTACTCCATTACTTGCTACAATATGTCCCAAGTACTTCACTTCTCGTCGAAACAAGTGACATTTCTTCGGACTCAACTTCAAATTCGCTGCCCGCAATCGTTGAAAGACTTCGGTCAGATTATTGGCATGTTCATCGAAGGATCTTCCAACTACAATTACATCATCCAAATAAACCAGGCATGTTTTCCATGTTAGACCTCTTAAAACTGCCTCCATTAATCTTTCAAATGTGGCCGGAGCATTACATAAACCAAAGGGCATAACTGTGAACTGCCAAAGCCCTGATCCTATCGAGAATGCGGTTTTCTCACGATCAGCTGGCTCCATGTCTACTTGCCAATATCCACTTTTCAGATCGAGTGTGGAGAACCAACGAGAACCAGAAAGTGTATCCAAAGTATCGTCTATTCTGGGCAAAGGATAACTATCTTTTTTAGTTACCGCATTGAGCTGTCGGTAGTCAATACAAAAACGTGTTGAACCATCTTTCTTCTTTACTAGCACTACTGGTGATGTCCATGGACTGTTTGATGGTTCAATTACCCCTTGTTTGTTCATATCTTTGATGATGTCTTCGGCTTCATCTCTTTTCGCAAATGGAAGTCGTCTAGGTTGTTGTCTGATTGGCTGAGCGTCTCCGGTATTAATTTTATGCTTTACTATGCTTGTTTTGCCATTATCCTTCTTATCAATGGCAAAAACATCTTGAAATTCTATCAGCATAGACTTCACTTTTTTAGTTCGTTCATCATCAAGATCTTGGCACGTTTTAATCATCGTCTCAACAAGCTCCTTTGGATACTTAGATTTCGACGGTTTCTCATTAGTACTCATGGAACAAATCGAAGCCACGGGAACACACTGTCCGATCAAAGTTCTTTTACTTAACTTAATAGCAGTTCCCTTTAAATTCATAACTCTTACAGGAACGACATCTCGAATTCTCACCAAAGCTTTTGCCGTTAGGAACTCGGCATTGTTCACATCTTCGACCATCCTTAAAGTTCCCTCTCGGCAGTAACCATCAGGTCTGGTCATCAAAATTTTCTCACTATTACCGGGTATTGTTACGTCACAAGTAGTTATTAAGCTGATAACATCTTCTTTGTCTTCATGAAACGGCAACTCTTCACCACCGATCTCGAGAACTCCATCTTTGACATTCAATACAGCCCCAACTTTCCGTAGTAAATCCATCCCCAATATGAACTCGTCGGAGATCTCTGCAATTAATACTCGATGTTTCACTGTGGTCTGGCCAATGGATACTGACATATTAGCCTCGCCATATGTATTAATTATCTCACCAGTTGCTGTTCTAAGCTTTACTGTTGCAGGCGATAATTTAAGATGGTCTCGTACTACTTCTGGCCGTGCTATAGTTCTTGTTGCACCTGTATCTACCAAAAACGATATACATTTATTATTAATACGACCTTCGATGTACAAGCTATGAATTCCACCGGAGGACGTAATGTTCACAGTTACTATGGGGGCTGTGTTTCTCGAGGTCGGCAGTTGCCCCTTAGTGTCGACCCGTTCTAGTTTTCCGACTGTTGTATCATTTTCTTGCAATTACGGCGAATGTGACCTACGTCACCACAATTCCAACATCTGGGCTCGCGTCTCTTCGGCATCGTGTTATGAACTATTTTCGTACCATTTCTTCTAGACGTTCATCGTTTGGTTCGTCGCCTTCTTCAATAGTTCTTACTCGATGGCTCTGTGAAGTTTGACCAGCTGTTTCATGTTCTAAGGCAATAGCGAGCGCTTCATCTAGAACTTTCGGTCTTGCTAGTCGTAAAGCTTTCTGTAATTCACTTTCTTTTAACCCATTGACGAAGGTATCTACGGCAATTTCTTCCAAAATGTTGTCTGGTACCTCCGGATAAGCCAACCGCACTATACGAGCAACATCTGCTTCAAACTCTTGCAAATTCTCACTTGCTCGTTGAGTTCTACTTCTTAGTTGCGCCTTGTAGACTTGTTGTAGATGGGCATCTCCGTAACGTTTGTCTAGTCGAGTGAACAAGGTCTGGTAACATTTTTCTTGACCCTTAGGAATCGATCTCAGGATATATGCAGCATCACCTCGTAAAGCAGCAGTCAAGGAAACAGCTTTTTCTTGTTCTGTCCAATGATTGGCTGTCGCAATAGCTTCAAATTGTCTAAGGTATATAGACCAAGAGGACTTTCCATCAAATGGTGGCAATTTGAATCTCATATGATGTGTCGTTTCGTCTCTCGGTGATTCTTCTTTTACTACCGGATCTAAAGCTACCGTATTAACTGGTGGTAGCATTTTTGTGTTAGTTATCATGCTCTCTAACTGTTTGATCTTCTCTTCTACTTTTTCAAATGTTTTGGAAACTTCTTCAAATTTCTCATTATTCTTTTTCGAAGTTTCTTCCATCATTTGAGAAACATTTTCAAATTTCTCGTCGAATCTTTTTGACACATTTTCGAGTTTCTCGTCGTTTTGTCTAGCTACTTCTTTAATAATTTGAGACGTTTCATTGAATCTTTCATCATTTTTTTTTTAGAAGTTTCTTCAATAATTTTAGAAGTTTCTTCAATAATCATTTGCGACACATTTTCAAATTTACTATCATTTTTTTTAGAACTCTCTTCGATCATTTGTGAGACATTCTCAAATTTTCCATCAATTATTTTAGTTAAAACGGCTTCTTCTGCTGAATGGAACTGGAAGGTCTCTGGGTCGTCTCCATTCTTGTTTAGAACAGTCTTCAGTCGTTCTTGGAGTATCTTCTTGGACCCGCTGCAGTCTTCATCTCGTTCTTCTAGTTGCTCACGCAACTGCTTCACTGAAAGTTCTACTAGCAGCTTCTTTGATCAGGCACACACGTACTTTTATTTAAAATGTTCTTTCGTACAAAGATCACTACCGAACAACGAACACTACTTTTCAAAAGTTCAAAAGTCTTTTCGTCTTCAAAGTCACTGCTGAATTTATTTTTTAAAAAATCAATTATTGTCCTCACACTGTGACACCAATTGTAGCGTTTTTAAATAAAACGAGCGGTTCGAATTTATATAAATATATTTATTTATCTTAATCTTTAATCTTTAATCTTTATTTATTTAGTTTAAAACTTTACAGTTCGATACTATCTTATCAACTAACTTAACTCCTAATTTCATTACATATATATACCAAAGTATTATGTTCGACAATATTCGGGAATAGTCCCACCTCTAATTCGTTATTTGACGGGTGGAATTTTACAGCGCTCGATATATCACCGAAACTCTCGGTGCTTCGAGATGCGACCGTTAGGCGGGCCAACGCTGAATGCATGTTCGTAACAGTAAATATATATATATATATATATATATATATATATATATATATATATATATATATTTATATATATAATATATATATATATATATATATATATATATATATATATATACAGGGTGAGTCACGCTCAACGGGACGGAGCCTACCGGGGAAATGGCTAAAGATATTAAAAATTCCTTTTGTAGGAATACGTAGGTCAGTACCGGCTACAAATTAAAATTTGTGAGATATATACAGGGTGTCCCAATTTGGCGTAATGATATAAACTTATACTTTTTTAAATGGAATAACCTATATTTCACTTTAATTTTGAATTCTACTGAACAAAATAATGTTACTTTATTCAACATTCCCTATACCTATTTTTGACCGGTTTCGATTTATTTGGGTTTTTCTGAAAATGTACTATTCGCGAAATTAATTAATTACACAATATCGCATCAATTATAATTAACGCCTTTTTGTCAATTAATTTTCAAGTGTCCATGCTTTACATCAGAATAATTACCAATTGAAATTAATCTACAGAGTGTTCGCAATACGAAGTGTCAATGCTGTATAATAGTTTGTGTAATTACTTTCTTAACTTAAATGGGACACCCTGTATTTTACTTTAATTTTGAATTCTAATCAAAAAAATAATATTACTTTATTAAACAATCCCTATACCTATCCTTTATAATTTTCGATTAATTTGGGTTTTTTTGAAAATGCACTATTCTTGAAATTAATTAATTACACTTTATTACATAAAGTTAAACAAAACACACTAGAAAAAAATTAATTTACATTAAATGTTCAAAATGGTGTCCATTTTCTTCAATACATAACCTCACTCTGTGTTCAAAATTTTGTTTTACTCTTCTTAGCATTTCTGGAGTAACTGTTGCAAACGCATTACGAATACGCGTTTTCATGTCTTCAGCGGTTGTAGGTGGAGTTTGATAAACCAAACTTTTAATATATCCCCAAAAAAAAGTCCATTGATGTTAACCCAGGTGATCTAGGGGGCCAATTGACAGCACCACCCCTACCTATCCACTTTCCGGGAAATTTTCTGTCTAAATATTCTCTAACGTTACGCGTGTAATGTGCTGGAGCACCGTCTAGCTGCAGAAACATTGTTCTTCTAATATTTAAAGGGATATTTTGCAAAAGTATCCAAAAGTCTCTTCGTAGAAATCTTAAAAACTTTTGTCCATTTAAATGGCCATTAAAAAAATACGGTCCTATCACATGTTCTCCTATTATTCCACCATATACATTAAGGGACCATCGGTTTTGTCGATCAGTACATCTATATTCATGTTGATTTTCCGTATTATAATAGTGAAAGTTATGTCGGTTCACGAGTCCATTATTATGGAAAGTAGATTCATCAGTGAACAAAATTTTATCAAAAAAATGTTGATCTGCTCCCGTTTTGTCTAGAAACCATAAACAAAATTCTAACCTACGTTCAAAATCAGTTCCATACAAATGCTGATGCATTTGAATATGGTATGGGTGATATTGATATTTTTTAAGAATTCTGCATATACTAGTTTGGCTTACTTCAATCTCCCTGGCCATCGTCCTTGTACTTGTATTTGGATTTTCAATAACTGATTGAATAACTTCTAATTCGGTATTTTCATCTTCAGTTATCGGATTTATTAATTTTCGTTTAGTATAAACAACACTGCCAGTTTCACGAAACCTTGTTAAGACTCTGTCAAATACTTCTTTACGAGGATGACGTTTTAAGGGAAATCTCTCAGCATAGACTCTTGATGCTAACAAACTGTTTTGATCACATTCACCCAGTATTAAAATCATATTTACTCGGTCTTCAATTGAATAATCTGCCATTTCTATTTAATTGAAAGCAATACAGTTAATAGTTTGACAATTAGTTTGACAGCTAGGTACCTTTTGTTTTTTCATGGCATTCTTTATAATAACGAGCTATGTAATTAATGACATTTAATGTTCCAGGTAACATAATGCAAATAGATTTGAAGATACTAGATATTAATATAAAATTTTATAATAGTTTGATTATAATAATTGTTACAACATTCAAATACAGGGTTTTTGTTTAAGTTAGAGTAGAACTTTATGTAATAAAGTGATAAAAATTAATTAATTTCAAGAATACATAGTGCATTTTCAAAAAAAACGCAAATAAATCGAAAATTCTCAAAGATAGGTATAGGGATTGTTTAATAAAGTAATATTATTTTTTTAATTAGAATTCAAAATTAAAGTAAAATACAGGGTGTCCCATTTAAGTTAAGAAAGTAATTATACAAAATATGGTACAGCATTGACACTTCAGATTGCGAACACTCTGTAGATTAGTTTCAAATGGTAATTATTCTGATGTAAAGCATGGACACTTGACAATTAACTGACAAAAAGGCGTTAATTAAAATTCATGCGATATTGTGTAATTAATTAATTTCGCGAATAGTACATTTTCAGAAAAACCCAAATAAATCGAAACCGGTCAAAAATAGGTATAGGGAATGTTGAATAAAGTAACATTATTTTGTTCAGTAGAATTCAAAATTAAAGTGAAATATATGTTGTTCCATTTAAAAAAGTATAAGTTTATATCATTACGCCAAATTGGGACACCCTGTATATATCTCACAAATTTTAATTTGTAGCCGGTACTAACCTACGTATTCCTGCAAAAGAAATTTTTAATATCTTTAGCCGTTTCCCCGGTAGGCTCCGTCCCGTTGAGCGTGACTCACCCTGTATATATATATTTATATATATATATATATATATATATATATATATATATATATATATATATATATATATAAATATATATTATATATATATATATATATATATGTAAATATAATATATAAATTATATATATATATATATATATAATATATATATATTTATAATCTACTATCATTTTGGATATCATATCTTACACAATTTAGATGTCTGCAAAGTAGCTCTTATATCATTTATTTATATATATATATATATATATAATATATAGAATCTATTATGGATATAGATAAAATTAGAATAATTAATTAAATATTAGAAATTTTGAGTGAAAATACCATAACTTTGTCTGTGTAATTAATAGCTTCTTAACCAGTGGGAGAGCTTCAAATTCGTCGTTATTAGAGTGACATTTTTTAGGAGTTAGATGTTTTAAGTAATTTTTTAGATTAAAATTTATGTTAGAACCGTTGGTTAGTACATCGAAGTCTAAAAAAATTTCGGAGACATTGTTTATTGTAGTACTATTTTTTTACATTTTTTCTTCGCATATCTTCTCCACTGTTTGTTTTACAAAAAATGTCAAAAACTTATTTTAATCGTTTTAAAAGGACCTACAAATAAATCTAACCGCGTTCAATTTGAATGAGAGTTACAAACACAAATATGTTTTGATCATCATTTATAATTAAGGGACAAACTATGTGTTCACGTAACTATATTAAGATTTCCACGGGAATATTTTTTCAATCTATGTAGTTAATATCTATAATATCTATATATAAATATATATATTAGATCTATATAAATTTATATTATAGTATATATTTGTATTTTATAGAAATATAGATATATTATTATATATTTTAAATATATTCTACTCTCTCATAAATAACTTTAAAATTTTATATATATATATATTTATAGATATATAAATATATATAAATTTATTTATATATATATATATATATAATATATATATATATATTTATATATATTTATATTATATATATATTTATAATATATAATAATATTATTTATATATATTTATATATATATATTTATATATATTTATATCTATATATCTATATATTATATATATTATATATATATATCATATATATATAGATTATATATATTATTATATCTTAATATCAATATATGGATTTGAGTTTCGCGGGAGCTATCTGTGATTCAGTTGTTTTCCGGGTTTGACTCCGCGTTAAGTAATTTTGGTTTTTAGAAAAACCATTGTTTTGACGACGTTTCGGCAAGGTCACACTTGCCATTGTCAAGTCAGATTAGTTCTGCTTCGTCTTGATGTTTCAGGAGAACTGATTTCTCGGTCGCTGCTCGCTAAGTTTAAATACCTTGAAGCGCTTCTTGTGATTGGTCCTGTGCGCAGAGTGGGCGGGGTCTTCTTCGCTATTTTAATTTCTACGTTTTTCTGCAGAATTGGTTTCCACGTATTTGGGAGTCTTTGGGCATCGTCTCTGGTATTTAAATCTTTTGGATGTTTTTCGATCTCTATGGCTTCCCTGATTACACGTTTGGCCTTATTTTCGATATTGGCTAGCATTGTTGTTCCATTTAAGTCGATTTTGTGTCCTGTGTTGATGGCATGTTGTGCTAGAGATGAAGTTTTCTGTTTTCTTTCGATGGCGTTTCGATGTTCTTCGCGTCTAACTTGTATCCTTCGATTTGTCTGTCCGATGTACGATTTATCGCAGTTCTCACACGGGATTCTGTATACACCTTGATTTTCCAATGCAAGTTTTGTTTTTGCCGATGGTAATATGGTTGCGATTTTTGTGTCGCAAAATTATTTTGATTATTTTGATATATAAATATATATTATATATATATATATATATATATATATATATATATATATATATATATATATATATATATATATATATATACAGGGTGGGCCGCCGGTAACGCCTCGGTCTGTACAGCCGAAACAAATTTTATTTTCAAAAATTCATTTTCATTACGAGACCTATATCCAAAAAAGCTACTTTTTAAAAGTAATTTCAATTATACAGGGTGCTCCAGGAAAGTGCTACACACCAAAGTTATGTTTTTTTAAATGGGACACCCTGTATTTTATTGCATTTTTGAATTCTAAGAACAAAATAAGTGTCACTTTGTTAAAGGTTTGTTATACCTAGAGTCTACCGTTTTTGATATATCCAAGTATTTTTAAAAATAAGGGATGCTTAAAACATGCCAATAACTCCTAAATTTCCTAAGATTTAAAATTAATTTTTTTATAGAAGATTAAGAATTAATTGTACTCGAAAATCAAATACTTACTATTCAAAAATATTTTACAGGGTGTTTGCGAATTAGATATTTATTAGTGGCACCTTTAAACATTAAAAACTGCTCTATTTTAAATGTGACACCCAGTATATTTTTTAATTTTATGAAAGATATTTCAAATACCTTTCAAAAAAATATAAATATTCCCTATACCCATATTCGACAGTTTTGGATATAAAACCAAAGTTCTGTGATAGCTATACTTTATAACAAATTGGTAAATTTCTTTAACCAAGATAGCTATGAACTGTCAGTTTACAAACTGTTGTACTATTTTATATTACATACATAGTTTTAGACATTTAGAATTGTATACAAAACGTACTCCTCATAACAAATAATTAGTCTTTGATGGTACACAAGGCAAATATCGAACACAGTATTTAATTAAATCTTGCCCAAGTACTTTCGATCACAAGATCATCCTCAGGGGCATTTCGTCAATTGTGGCCTATCCAGCAATAACCGAATGTCATACATGTAAACTGGGACATAACAAATACATACACTAAAGACAAACAAACACTTTAAAATTTAAATTGGAGAAGCTACATTTTTATATTATAGAAGCCGGAGACAGAATTCTAGACTCTAAGTATAACAAACTTTTAACAAAGTGACACTTATTTTGTTCTTAGAATTCAAAAATGCAATAAAATACAGGGTGTCCTATTTAAAAAAACGTAACTTTGATGTGTAGCACTTTCCTGGAGCACCCTGTATAATTGAAATTATTTTTAAAAAGTAGCCTTTTTGGATCTAGGCCTCGTAGCGTAAACCGATTTTTGAAAATAATACTTGTTTCGGCTGTACAGACCGAGGCGTTACCAGCGGCCCACCCTGTATATATATATATATATATATATATATATATATATATATATATATATATATATATATATATATATATATATATATATATATATATATAAGTTATGATTTTTGAGGATGCAGTCAGTTTACTTGGCCCACAAGACAAAGAAAACTCTTTGACTTACTGTCAAGCTTTCGAATTTGTTAAAATTGTTAATTGTCTTACTTACTAGTCGTGAGATTACAGTTGGTAATATTGTACTCTACAAAACAAACCATTATAAATATCTTAAATTTTTTTTTTTATTAAAAATAACTATATTGTCACTATATATGTCATTGTCATGGTTTGATTAATGGACATATATGAATGAAAATACAGTTACTTTATGTGGAAAGCAAAACCAGTAACAATAGTTTTTATTATAATTTATTTAATTGTCTATAAAAAATATAAATTAATCCAGTCAGTAGTTTGGCTTAAGCACATATGAATTTTTAATGTTAGGATGTCAATAGAAAATGAGATCTTGACGGTATTTATTGATATGTTAATATGTAACAATAAATGTTACTTAATTTTTCAATATCTGGTCTTCTATTTACACATTTTTTATTTTTTGTATATGTGTCATTTCTAAAAATAACCGTTTCTGTTCATGTTTCTGCCTCTCTAGAATTGAAGTCTGTGAAAAATTAAATGTGTGATTTAGATTGATGGAGTGTTCAGCTAATACACAAGCTTGTGATTTCTTAGTTTTTACATCACTTTTATGAGAAATAATTCTGCTGTGTAATTCATAGCGTTCGCCACATAATTTTGGGCTTTACCAGAACTTGCTGTAATGATTGTAAAGAATGTTTTTCCATTACAGCAAGTTCTGATGAAGCCCAAAATTATGTGGCGAAAGCTTGACTTTTAATAAAAGACACTCACTTTGAAGCACCCGTTTTTTATTGCTTCCTTAGTATTGGGTCGTTCCCGGTTACCTTCAACTGTCTGTTATATATATATATATATAATATATTATATATATATATATATATATATATACATATACATATATATATGGATATATATATATATATATATATATATATAATAATATATATATAGTAGTTTTGAGTTTCTTGAACCGTATTATATGTAACATATACATGAACTATCTTTATTGAACCTAAACCCAAGAAACATTAATTTTATATTATATATATATGTAATATATATATATATATATATATATATATATATATATATATATATATATATATATATATATATATAGGGCAGTTGTATGCACTGACAATGGGACGAACAGGAATATCGGGTATATGAATTTTGGGTAGGCTATATATTCGAGGTATTCTTGAAGATTTTTCACGAGGAATTAGAGATTTTTTTTTTTCTACAAGAACACCGCGAATATATGGCATACCCAAAATTCATAAACCCGATATTCCTCTTTGTCCCATTCTCAGTGCATACAACTGCCCTACACAATCCTTGGCCAAGTATTTGGCCAAAACTCTACAACCTTTCACCGAAAATGCTTCATCCTTTGTCAAAAACTCTTTTAATTTTATCAAAATTCTTAAACAATACCCTATATCACCGTCAGACATTCTAGTAAGTTTCGATATTGTTTCACTCTTTACAAACATTCCAATAGATGAAACTTTAAACATTCTGAAAACTAAATACAGTATTCAACATATATATATATATATATATATATATATATATATATATATATATATATATATATATATATACAAACAAGATAGTTTATTAGGGTTGCAGTCAGAATATTGGCCGGGATGTTAAAAAAAAACACTCTTTTGACTTTTTGTCGAGCTTTCGGAATGGTTTTATTCCTTTTTCAAGACATACACCATTTCATACACCAGTAAAACATGCCATCTATCAAGTTTTACTATTTTTACAACAAATTTTAAAAATTTTATGATGTATTATGTCCATAATTGTATATTTTAATGTGTGGTATAAATGTTGAGTGTCAATGCTTACAAAAATAATCTCAACGACTATGTCTTGAAAAAGGAATAAAACCATTCCGAAAGCTCGACAAAAAGTCAAAAGAGTGTTTTTTTTAACATCCCGGCCAATATTCTGACTGCAACCCTAATAAACTATCTTGTTTGTTTATATCGACAGTCACTAATATCCAGTATTTCTTTTATATATATATATATATATATATATATATATATATATATATATATATATATATATGTATATATATGTATATATACACTTCTCCAAGAAATTAACGCACCGCTTCAACAAATCAATTTTATTTGTAAACAGGCAAAGAATAATAAATAAACTTCACCAGATTTATTTTACATTTTATTAGTAATTATAACAATTTGTCTAATCATCAGAAAATGTTGAAGTACAGGAGAAAAAAAAATTAAACGGAAAATTCTAAAAAATTAAGGATAAGAAAAGTAAAGTATAATATGAAAGAAGTCTTAATAACGAGTGTTTTCACCTCTACTACGTATAAAAGCCTTACATTGTTTGTCCATACTTAACATTAATTGCCGTATTTCACTTTGGTCTAGTTCTCTCCAAATCTGGATCAGCCTCTCTCCCACTTCCTGTAAGGTGTTTGGTTGGATCGGTATCGCTCTTAATCGCCTACCAAGAATATTCCAGAGATTTTCAATTGGATTTAAATCCAGACTATCTGCTGGCCATTCCATAGTGTTAATTTCTACCTCTTCTAGATAATTTCTGATGAAATCCACAAGGAAAAATTCCTGTAGCTGGCTGTATACCACGTATCACAAAAAAGAGGTTAGTCTTCGTAAATGGGTATATTTATTTAAAAAACCCTTAAAAGGGCTACATCAATAAAACAAACGTTTTCGGACCACACAGTCCATCATCAGGTTTTAAAATCGAAAAAATGCTAGGTCACAATGCCTGAGCCACCAAAATACTAGGGTAAAAACCCTTTAAATTACATTTAGTTATAAAAGATTGTACATTGTGTTGTAAAATAACTGTGATGTTCAGTATTAAATTAAATTTGGCTAGAGGTAACACATGGTTGAATCGAGTTCCAGAGCCGGTGAGAGAACCTCTACACGCGGAGAACAGCTGGGAACTGATTCAAATTTCTGATGATCTGTGCGGCGTGAGGTCTGGCATTATCTTGCATTAGTAAGAAAGTTTCACCGATATAAGAAGCGAATGGTACTACATGTTGCTCCAGGATCTCCAATATGTACTTTTCATCTGTAACAGTTCCATTTTGTATGACCACTAGGTCCGTACGTGCGGTCAAAGAAATACCACCCCACATCATAACGGATCCTCCACCAAAAAATATGGTGCGTGAGAAGTTACACTGAGCATATCGTTCGTTATGTCGTCGCAACACACGAACACTTCTGTCGTTATTGTACAAACAAAATCAAGACTCATCAGTAAATAGCACTCGTTCCCAGTCAGCCTCTAACCAATTAAGGTGTTCTCTGCCAAAATGTAGTCTCCCCTTCGATGGACTGCAGTTAATAGAGGACCTCGGCGGCAATCCTAGGTATTAAGTTGTATTCCCTAAGTCGCTGACGAACAGTTTCAGTACTAATTTGTATAACATGCACGTCTCGAAGCTAAATTTGTAGACTTCGATGTGTTACAAAACGTTGTCGAAGAGCAGAAATTCTTAAAAATCGATCTTAAATAGGGGTAGTTACCCGGTTTCGTCCTTGCACTGGTCTGCGACTGTGATCCCCTGTTTCGAGGAATCTGTCTAACACCCTTGAGACGGATGTGTGAAACACATTAAACCGACGACTAATTCTTCGGTAACTCCAACCTTCTTTCGACAGGAGCACTGCTTGGGCACATTTATCTTGGGTTAAATTATGTGATTGACACTCCATAATAAACTCAATTAACAATAATCAACAAATAAACAGTAGCCGAATAAAATTCGTGAACACTTGGAAATTAGTATATTTATAGAATTAGTACATTTTTTGCTTCTTTTTGTTTGTTTAAAAAAAACTATAGCCAATTTTTAATTTCAAAAAATGAAATTTGTTTTTAAAAAATATTTTTATTTCTAAGCTACAATTTTAATACATCTAAACTGAACAAGACCAAGAATAATAATAATTTTACAATGCAAATAACAAAGAAACAATATGACAACTTCTGGGGGAAACTGCAGAGTAAGCTGCAGGTGTTGGTTGCGATTCTGCCAGGTCCGGACTTTCGTACCATGTAACTCCTCCGTCCTTAAGAGGAAAAAATAATGGAGGTATTTTTGGATTCCAATTTTTGGTGACATCTTTCTTCCAATGGAATTTCGTCAGGAACCTTCTTATTTTTGCAATACTTTCGGTATCTGGTGATGATGTAAATTATAACGATTAGTATTAATATAGATAAGATGACTGAACCGGTGCTGATAATGAGTGTAGTTGGAAAGCCAATTTCTTCTACTGGTGAAAGATTTCTGGTAATTCTGTTAATTTCGTATAGTCCTCCCATATCGATTTTGCTCAAATTGGTTACTTGATAATTTACCTTTTCAGTCGAGAAATTTTCTAGTTTTGGTAATATTATGATTTTTCCAGATTGGATTCGTGGATTGTTTGAAAATTTTAAGGTTCCAACTTCTATTTCACATTTTGGCGGGATTTCTATTAACGAAGGTTCTTTTATTTCCAAAAACGAATTGGACTCACATTTTGAGATTAATTTGACAGTACTGGATGGGATTATTAAGATCTGGTTCTCCATGACGTGCTCGATAATGGGTTCTTGTAGATTTATTTCAGTGGCGTAGCATTTCTCTGGGTTACGTCCATCAATTAATTTATAGGTGCAGGTATCTACTTGGGTGTAGTCCTGTTGGCAGTAGTATCTGGTTTCGAGGATGGGACATTCTTCTTTTATCGATAGTGATTTTTCTCCTTTTGCCAAGTTGGGATATAAAGGAATATATGTTTGATGATTTTATATTACGGGGTAAACATGGAAAAAATCGTAATTTGCTGATTTAAATATAGGAACATTGATAGCGAATATAAGCTTGGATTCGTAAAAGGTTACTTGGGTACTGAGAAACAGATAGTATGTTAGCACATTGTTAAATTTTGCGATTTGTTCTTCTTTGTATATATGTGATAAGTATGACATCATTTCTGAGATTTCTTGAGTAGATATTATTGAATTATGAAGAGTATTTAATTTAGAGAAAACGATCGAATTTTCAATATTGTCAATAAATGTTATTAAATTTTGGCAATCAAGATTAATCTGGTAAAGAATACTTTGATAAGTTATGTAATTATCCAAAGTGATTATTTTGGTTTCTAATGAATATTTAAATTTTTCTATATTGTCTTGCAATTTTTGTTGATTTTGCCACAAGGTTGATAAAGATTGATTATAATGATTAACAAGCTTTTTGTACAAAGTTGACTGAAGGTTAAGTTCATGAATTACATTTTTCTGATTTAATTGTAAAATATTAATTGCTTTATCGTATCGTTCTCCATCATCAGCATCTAAAGTTCCAAAAGCCCATTTATTAATTTTGCCTATTCCATCTATTAAACCTCTTTAGAGCGAATATGTGGATGTAAATTTTCAAATTTTCTTTCGAGAATTTTTATTAAGAATTCGGTTCTTTTTGTCATTTGTTCAGCTAAGTTATGAAAAGATATAGGGTTAGAAGCGTTACTTACTATTAGACTATTCTTAAGGCTATAAAAATGGTTAGTTAAACTAGTTATCTGTTTAGTTACTTCTCTTAAATCTAGATAGTGTATAAAGATATGCTTAGTGTAAATAATTTTACAGGGTCCTAATAGTATGGGTAACAAAGGATTCGTTATAGGAGTAATTTTTACATCTTCTCCTTCACATTTCCGTTGAAGTGCCAGGAATATCAGGAGCAAACACGTTGTCCGGATTTTCATTTTCCTGAAAAGATATTTTTTGTTTTACTTTGGGTTTTCTGATTATATTTTTATGGTAATTTCCTTTATTAGTTTGTAAGATAAGACCTGAATCTTGGACTACTTCAGTCTTTTTAAATTTTGGTGCCTTTTTATTGCGCAATTTTGTTTTGACGTATGCAACGTCCTGGTTAGAGAAATCTGGAGGGTCATTTCGATTTTCATTTAATTTATTAATTATTTTTTCTTTTGTTTCTTCGTTTCTACTTTTTATTATTTCGTATAACTGTTTACTTGCTTTTTTATGGTTTTGTACATAGTATGATAAAATAAGGTTATCGTCCAAGTCGAAAGGATCTCGACTATTAATGTGTCCTTTTATTATTTCAAATGGGGTAAACTTAGTGATGGAATGAATTGAATTATTATAGCTTAGAATAGCATGTTTTATTAATTGGTTAGGGGTTAATTCTTTATTTTCTTCTCTAAGACAGCGAAAGCATTCTATTAGTGTAGAATGAAATCTTTCTACGGGGGAGTTGGAATTACTATTTTTAGAAGTTGTGAAATGTAGTTCTATATGGTGAAGTTTACAAAAATCTTTAAGGTCATTATGTTTGAATTCTGTGCCACAGTCGGCAGTAATTTTATAAGGTAAACCGTGTGGCTTACGAGGAGAAGTAAATTTTCCACTACGGAGGTGCCATTGACACTAGGTAAAGGATAAGCTTGGACATATCTCGAAAATGAATCTATAATCGTTAAATATGATTGGTTAGAAATTTTACAGACATCTACATGAATATGTTCAAAGGGTTTTGATGCAGTGGGAGTTAGACTCCCACTAAGTATTTAGGGCTTTTTCGGTTATGGGTATACCTAGAATGGGATTTTCTAAAGAAGTATGACAGGTTTCTAAGTCTAAGTCATCTCTTTCGGGATTTTCAAGAGGGGGTCGAACTTGTATGTCCGAAATAATATTTATTTTACTAGTTGATCCATCATTTAGTAAGGAGTCAAGGTCTCTTTCTGAAACTTGCGGTAAGTCGTCAAAGTTGCGTAGTTCATTATCTATTATTTCATTTATGTCACCTAAATTAACGTCCATCGATTCCGTTTCGAGAGCATTTAAATCGGAATCTATTTTAATTCTAGAAAGCGCGTCGGCTACTTTATTATTTTTCCCTTTTAAATATTGGATATCATAATCAAATTCTTCGAGCTTAAGTCTCCACCGTACTAAGCGAGAGTTTGGCTCTTTAAGTTAAAATAACCACTTAAGGGGTTTATGATCAGTTAAAATTTGGAATCTGCGACCAAAGAGATAGGGTCGAAAATATTTGCAACCGTATACAATCGCTAATAACTCTTTCTCTATGGTTGAATAATTAATTTCGGCTGAATTTAACGTACGTGAGGCGTAACATATAGGATGGTTATCTTGCATGACAACGCTGTCAACTGCATAATTAGAAGCATCAATTTGTGTTAAAGTCGGGATAAGCTAAAATAGGGTCTGAAGTCAAAAGATTTTTATAAATATTAAAACAGTCTAAGAATTCTTTGTTGTGGATAACTTTCTGATCCTTTTTTAAACACATGGTCATAGGTTTAGTTATAGCTGCAAAGTTTTTAATGAATTTTCTATAGTATCCTAACAAACCTAAAAATGATTTTATTTCTTTCTGCGTACGAGGGATAGGAAAATTTTTAATCGCTCTAATCTTTTTTGGATTAGGCTTAACTCCGTCTGGGGTCACTATATGCCCTAAAAATTCAACTTCCTTTCTAAGGAATTCGCATTTGTCAATTTGTATTTTTAATTGTGCGTCTTTTAATTTTGCAAACACCAATTTTAAGTTTTGAATGTGCTCTTGGAGGCTTGTGCTAAAAATAATTATATCGTATATCGTCCATATATATCATACAGGTTTTGTTCTGTAAATCCTTTAATATTTCATCCATTATCCTTTGGAAGGTGGATGGTGCGTTTTTTAAGCCAAAAGGCATTCTTAAAAATTCGTAGTGTCCATTATTAACACTAAATGCTGTTTTTTCTATGGAGCAGGGGCTCATCTCGATTTGATGAAAACCGCTAGCTAAGTCGAGAGTAGTAAAATATTGTGCTCTTCCTAATTTGTCCAATATTTCGGTAATATTGGGTATCGGATATCGATCACTAATGGTTTTATCATTAAGTTTCCTATAATCTATAACACAGCGAAATTTTTGTTGATTGGAAGAATCGAGTTTCTTCTTTACTATCCAAAGTGGGGAACCCCAGGGACTATTACTGGCTCTAATAATTCCGTCGTCTAACATTTTGTCAATTTGCTTTTTAATTTCTTCCTTGTGAACATAAGGATATCTGTACGACTTTACATGTACAGGTTCCTCGTCGGTTGTTTTAATAACATGTTTTACTTTTGACGTAAATGTAAGTGGGTCGCCTGGTTTCAAAAATATGTCTTTATATTGCGAACATAATTTAATAATTTCGGATTTTTCTTCCGTGTTCATATGATCCGTTCTAATAAGATTTTGGATTTGCATTTTATCTATTTTATAATTATTTTGTCTATTAGAAAATTCAAATTTATAACATTGATAAACGTTAGAATCGTATGGATAAGCGTTTATGGGTTTTAATAAAGTTATAGATAAATTTTTATTAGTTTCATTGACAAATTCTACTAAAGCTAAACCATCATTTGCTACAGTTAGCATTTCTGGTACATACATATCACCTAAAATTATCTTATCAATTAATATTTCACCGTTCGGTACGGTCACAGGGACTTCTTTTCTAATCTTCTCATAAGGGCCAACAGATATTTCAAACTTTATGTCTGATGGTTTTCTAAATTTAATAGGGATTATTGTGTCTCTGCTAACGAGACATTTATTATTAAAATCAATGTTAAACTTCATGGATAATAGGTCATTAACACCGACCAAGCCATCATAAAACTCATGAAAGTCATATAATATGTAGTGCAGTATGTTGTTTCGATTAAATTCTTGGAACGCCGGTATGGCTGCTTGGTATTTGATATCTTTCGTGCCAAGAGACGTAGAAATTGAAACGTTTGAAGAATATATGCAATCTGAATAAAATTGTTCAGCAATACTGGGTTTTAAGATTGATTTCGTACTACCAGTATCAATTAATAATTTTAATGGGGGATTAGAAATAGTGATGTAAGGTAAAGGGTTATTAGAGGTTAAATTTAATTCGATTAAGTTATTTGGTTTTCTGAGGTGGTTTCCTGAAAATTCTGAGGAAAATAATCTAAATCTACTTGCTCACCGGAATGGATATCTGCGTCGACGTCGCTATGCGTCTGTTCGCATTCTTGTCTATCGTAATCATTATTATATAATTCTTCAACTATAATATTCGGCTTTTGCCCATTATTTTGAAAATAGTTTCTATTAAAATTATTTGTTCTTCTGTTGAACGTTGAAGGGAATCTAGAATTTGTAGAAATATTCATCGGTTCCGGCTTTGGGGCGCGATGTTGGGGAGTTTGATTTGGTCTGAAAACATTCGTATTTCGGGAAGGTCCAAAGACTTCTGAGTTAGTTGGGAGTCTTTTGGGGGGGTAGCTGTTGAGGCTGTACATTTGGTCATTATATGCTCTATATGTAATAATTAAGTTATCGCAAAGATAAATACATTTATTTAAAGTATTAGTATCTCCATCATAAGGTCTAATAATTGAAATTTTTGACTTAAATAGTTCCCAATTAATGGGACGACGTTCGAACGTCGGCGTCGGCGTGGCCGTTGCTTGGTTAGTTGCCATTTTAATGTTTTTATTATCTTTATTCTTCCTACTTTTAAAGTTAATCTTTAGATTCTTAAGAGATTCTACCAAGGAATTAGCGTCAATCATAAAATGAAAATATCGTCTAATAAACAATGTCTTAACAAGCTATCTTCCGAATTTATAAAAAATAAATAAGGAAGGCAAGAAGGAACTTGGCACTCACCTCGATAGTCTCTGCCAACTACTTCTCCAAATTCGTCCACCCAAATAAAGGACTGCTGTCACTGAAGGGCTGCTTTCCAATGGATTTGCACTTAAGGCGTTGAAACACCAAAGTCCCGAAAAAGTCTGCTTTCCGATAGATACGAAATTCACAGTTTCGCGACTCGCACAAATCCTACTGACTGCGCCAATTTTAAATTTCAAAAAATGAAATTTGTTTTTAAAAAATATTTTTATTTCTAAGCTACAATTTTAATACATCTAAACTGAACAAGACCAAGAATAATAATAATTTTACAATGCAAATAACAAAGAAACAATATGACAACTTCTGGGGGAAACTGCAGAGTAAGCTGCAGGTGTTGGTTGCGATTCTGCCAGGTCCGGACTTTCGTACCATGTAACTAGCGATAAGACACAGTTAATAAATATAGAGTGTACGAATAGTATAAAGGGGCTTGCAAAATATAACATTACAATGGAAATTTTTATTAACGCTAATAAAATATTTTAATAGTTCAAAGTGGTGCGTTAATTTCTTGGAGAATATATATATATATATATATATATATATATATATATATATATATATATATATATACATATATATATACATATATATATATATATATATATATATATATATATATAATATATATATATATATGTATAACCAAACTTATATGGAATCACCCAGTATTTCCGATTTTGTATTACTAAATACTATTAGTATTATTAAAGTATTACTAATTTTTTTAATGGAAAATGAACTACATTTTATACTAAACCAGTTTAATTACTATCAAAAAAACAATCAAAAAATATTACAAATGCATGAAATTAACAAAACGCAAAAAAACACGAACAAATGAAAACATTGCAATGGTTGACTAAAGAAAGATACAGTCTTGTTGTTCATTTTAATAGTCAGTGTTGCCACCTCTAGCTCTAATACAAGCTTCAATCCGACGGAGAATGCTTCTAATCAAATCGTCAACTTGTTCTTGAGGTAAGTTTGCCCATTTTTCTAGAGCGGCTTGAATGAGCTGATCCGCATTACCTGGATTATCCCTTCGAGCTCTAATCCTTCTTTTAATGAGGTTCCACACATGCTCAATGGGATTAATATCAGGTGAGCAGGCAGGCCAGCTCAGAACAGTGACATCTTCAGTTTCCAGAAAGTCTGTGGCAACTCTGCTGGTATGTGGATGGGCATTATCGTGCATGAAAATGAAAATATTTCCCACTGCACCTCGCCACAGCCTAACTATGGGTTCTAGTACCAAATCGACATACCGGCGACCCGTTAAACTTTGCCGTAAGGGACGCAAAGGTGTTTTTTCTCCATCATAATACCTCCCCAAAACATTACAGTTCGTCCTTTATATTTTGGAACGGATCTGGCAGTTTGCAGTCTAGCTTATCTGCCTCAATCATTCATCTGAAAAAAGGACATTTTGCCTATCTTCATTTGTCCAGTTCTTGTGTCCAAACACCAATTCAGCTGATCAATTTTGTTCTGTCTGGATAACTCGGGAACCCTCAACTGCCTCCTGCTAAATAAATTTTGGGAACGAAGTCTCTTTCGTACTGTTTCAACTGAAATGTCAATACCTGTAGTCTGCAAAAGTTGCCTTTGGAGCTCCGGATGAGAAGAGGTTGGATTTCTTCTAGCTATTTGACCTAAAAACCGGTCTTGTCGATCACTAGTTACTCTACGACGACTTTCTCTAGGCCTGTTCTTGAGTGTACCCAATTCTAAAAATCTTGCATATGTTTTTGAAACAACGCTCTGCGAGACGTGTAGCGTAGCTGAAATTTGCCTTTGTGACATTCCCTGCTCAACAAGAGCAACAATTCTTCCCCTCTGAACATCTGACAAACCTACGTAGGGCATAATTACCTTTTTTTGAACACAAACTTAACTTTACTCTGACGTCTCGGTTTTACAACTTGACACAAATAATAAAATTTTTCAATGTGTACTTGATCAAATTTTATCAATTATGAATCGCATTTACAACAAAAACCTTTATCTCTTATATACAAAAAAGTTGTCATACATTTCTTATTATTAGTAAGAAATACTGGGTAATTCCATATAAGTATATATATATATATATATATATATATATATATATATATATATATATATATATATATATATATATATATATGTTCGGAAAGATTTCCGCGGTTAGTACAATGAAACTTAGAGCTAAGATTAATATTATTACTAAAATTAATATCAAACTCACCAGTCTTCCGGGTTGAACCGCGTCGATATCCATTTTGCCGAGCTTTCGGCATCCTCTCTGATGCCTTCCTCAGGGCTTCCGAGGTCTCAGTCTCCCGAGCCCCCAGACACTACTACACTGTTCACTGATCACTGCGCTGTCACTACTCAGTATAACAATAACAAAATGTTATTTAGATTAACTATTTCTTAATTCAGTTTGTAAATAGAATGTTTTGTTTATGAGTTTAATTTATTATAAAACATAAAATGTTTGATGTAAAATCCAATCATTCTGTTATTACAAATCCTATTGCAAATTATCCTGCTAATATATATATATATATAATATATATTATATATATATATATATATATATATTACAGATTGAACGAAATTAAAACGGAACATACAATTTAATACATGTCTGTTTGAACTGCATTTGAAATAGTGGACCAATATAAAACTTGGACAAAAATAAATCCATACCTGGGTATAGACATTGTATAAAATATCGTTCAACTATCTGTCTCGCAATAATGTTGTTTGCGTAAGACGGGTTTCTCTAAGGAAGCGATAATAGTTCAGGAAATGAAGCTCGAAAAAAGTTAAAACCTCGCAATTTTTTCGTCCTGCATGTATCCAGTTGAAATTTTAACAGAAGGTAGGTGATAGCCCAAGGATCAAAATCTATATCGAACCGAAGTGCGCTGAAGGGTTTTAGGGGTGAAAACTACCCCTAATTGTCAAAAATTATAAAATAATATATTAAACCTGAATATGGGTAAGATTTGGTTTGAATTAGTTAAATAATGATTATTTTATACTTTTGAATAGAGTTCCATCATATTTCAACCCTTAAAAAGCAACCCTTGTTAGAGATTAATGTAAAAAATTACTAATTCTAAAAAAATGTTTTATCCTTGGATCGATTTGTTTAAAAATTTGGATTTAAGCTCAATTCACCCGTTGCTGTATAGTTAATGTCATGTCGACGAACCAAAAATTATAAAATAACACATTAAACCTGAATATGCGTAAAATTTGGTTTGAATTAATTAAATAATGATAGTTTCGTGCTTTTGAATACAGTTTCATCATATTTGAACCCTTAAAAAGCGACCCTTATTAGAGATTAATATAAAAAAATTAGTAATGCGAAGAAAATGATTTCACCTTGAAACGATTTGCATAAAAATTTGGAATTAAGCTCAACTCACCCATCTGCTTTATAGTTTATGTCATGCCGATGAACCCTGATTGTTCTTAGGGCTGAAAACTACCCCTAATTTTCAAAAATTGTAAAATAATATTACAAATCTTAAGATGAGTGAAATTTGGTTTGGATTAGCTAAATAGTGATTTTTTTATACTTTAAAATACAAATTCATACATTTTCAACCCTTAAAAATCAATTGTTATGAGTGCTATAGGTGAAAACAATTTTTTGCCAAAATTTTGCAACTTTTCAACTTTTGAAAATCACCCTTACAACATTGCAGTTTTTATAAACTAATTTATAAGATATAAATTGAAAAAAGTAGAATTAAATACAAAAAAATTTATCAACATAAAAAGGCACCATATATTCTTATACATTTACATAAATAGTTGAAAATATTTACATTTATAGGTAAAACAATTATAATATTAATTTTATTCGTCATCAATTACATCTTCATCGTGATCTATGTCATCCTCATCTTCTTCAATTATTGGTGGACTGTTATTGCACCCTTCACCTGAGCACCCAGAACAAGTAGAGTTACAGTATAAACCAACTTTTCTGCACCCACATGAAACGCCGCATCCTTTTTTGCATTGGCAAAAAATAATTTTCAAAAGTTCATCGGGTGCAGGTTGTTTGTTCATGCGTACGGGTAATAACAAACCATCTTTGGAATACCATCCCCAATCTGTTGCTCTGATATTTTCATTGCCAAGCCATAGACATATGAGCAGATGTTTTATTCTGTTGTATGGGATTTCAAAATAAGAACGCTTAAAATTTCGAATGTATAACGCCCCACTAGCTAATATACCGGTTTTGTAGATTATTATGCTCCGAAATGTACTGTACTATACTAATGGAATTTTCCGGAAAAAAATTAACTGGTTTTTTTAACGTATTTCCTTAAATTTTTAACGATAGAGTGTTTCTTCAAAAACGATTTGTAGAGGTTTTTAAGAGCTACAAGGATCTGTGAATTAAATCTTTTTGGAACCCTTGGTTTTTAAATGGGGTGAGTTTAAAGGGCTCGAAAAAGATGGTGCTTGATCGTAAATCGATGCTTTAAACGGCTATATCTCGCCAAATATTCATTGTACAACAAATCTAAATAAAGGATAATTTTAGTCATTAAAAAAGCTACAATTTGGTAATTTTTATTTTTTTAATATATTCAGTATTTTCGGGCATATTTAAAAAAAGAAGGGTAAAAAATATGAAATTGTAAATCGTTTCTCGCTTTAAGCTGTACTTTTTCTAAAACTAAGCATTTTAAATGGGTCAAACTTCTTGGACGTATTAACAATACATGTACAAAGGGAATTGCAGAAGGGTGAAGATCGATTTTAATTATGGGGGTGGTTAGGGGGTTGTTTTCATCGATTTTTTCGTAAAAAATGAGGTATTGACCTTATTTTCATCATAACTCACTCAATTTTTGAGCTAGAGTCTTTTTTTATGATAGGTCTATTTATGCTCTTTAAAAAAGGTTTTGTGAGTTTTCTTCCAAAAATGCATCATTTTCCCGATATTTGACTTTGAATCTTTCAAATTTGGCATTTGAAGAAAACCGCTGAACATTGATAGGCCGTATTTCGGTTCCTATTATATCGCAAAAACATTTTAAAAAATGAATTGTATTTGTCTTTTTAAAAGCTACAAATTTGTTCTCTACAATTTTTTTGATAAAATGCACCATTTTCGAGTTATTCGCGAAAAATCGATTAAAAACGTGGATTTTTTCGTCTAAAAGTTGTTACTTTCAATCGCGAATAACTTGAAAAAATATCATTTTATAAAAAAAATGTATAGCACATTTTTTGTTTAGAATCACTTTTTTAATCGAAACCTGTAGTTAAAACGTAAAAAAAAATTTCACCCCGGAGATGGGGTGGCAACCACCCCCTAGGCTTTGGCGCACTTTGGTTCGATATAGATTTTGATCCTTAGGCTATTACCTACCTTCTGTTAAATTTCAAGTCAATCCACGCAGCACGAAAAAATTGCGAGGTGAAATGCTTCATTTCCTGGACTATAACTGGTTTGACAGCATAATAAAATCGTAGATTTATGTGTAGCTTTCAATTTTTATGAGTTCAGAATCCAGCAGCCCGCTGAAGTATTGGATTTTTATAATATAATTATTTGACAATCTTTTGTTGGCCAACCACCTACAGCAGAATTGAGCCGAAATACATTATATTCCTATGTTCCGAATTTATTTCGTTCAATCTGTATATATATATATATATATATATATATATATATATATATATATATATATATTTATTTATTTATTTATATTTATGTATTATTTTGTTAACTATTAACCTTAAAGACATTTTATACCAAAATTCAAAAGTATTGATGTTTTTATCTAATTTTCTTTCGTTGTCTGGAGTCATTGCGTTAAATCTGAATTATATATTTGATTTGTAAAATGCGATTATCTCAAAAACTGTTGGGTTTTGAAATAATTAACAAGTATACCTTTTTTTTGTTAAAATAATGTATCTTTAATATTTTTTATCACAAACACCGGTAACTTAAAGAGCAAAAAAGTTAAGTGTAAATGTGTGCCACATATGTAGCATATGTGGCGCCCTCTATCGGCTACATTAAAATATGCATTAAATTATAATTCCTGATATTCAATAGTATCCAGTTATGAATTTTGATACATAAATGTTCACAAACATGAAAGTTATAGCGAAAATTAAAATTTTAATTTTCACTTTAACACCCTGTATCTTTCTTAATATCAACATTTTATTAAAGCAATTTGGCTTAAATCGTAATATTTTAAAGTGTAGAATCTACGGTTTCTTTTTGTACAATTACTTAAGGACCATCCTGTATATATATATATATATATATATATATATATATATATATATATATATATATATATACATATATATATATATATATATATATATACATATATATATATATATATATATATATATATATATATATATATATATATATATACATACAGGGTGGTTCTTAAGTAATTGTACAAAAAGAAACCGCAGATTCTACACTTTAAAATATTATGATTTACCTGTTAATAACTTCAAATCTCAACAGTTTTAGAGATAATCGCATTTTACAAATCAATCGCATAATTCTGATTTAACGCAATTACTCCAGGAAATGAAAGAAAAATAGATAAAAACATCAATACTTCTGAATTTTTTTATAAAATACCTTTAATAAAGGTGATAGTTAACGAAATATTAAATAAAATAAATATATCATCAGGATAATTAATAATAGAATTTGAAAAAGAACAGAATAATTGGATTTTACATCAAATATTTTACGTTTTATATTAAAGTCATAATCAAAACATTTTATCCTCCATTGATACCCAGAACGTAGCAGGTATCCCTGCTACCTTCTGGGTATCAATGCTAAAAATACCCAGAGAGTATCCCCATTCGCAGGGGGCCGCGCCACGATATTTTACTTTTTATTTTGCATTACATGTGGATATACATTGCCCAAACAGCGTATTGATGAAATATAACTTATTTTACTTTTGAGTCGATTTTTTTGCTGGTAAGGTATAAAGAATATATAAGATGTATTTTCTTATTAAAATAATTAAATATTTTTTAGTTACCTTGCCGGAGCATAAAAAATCAACAGATTACATTCAGGGATTGTTTCGAGAAGAAATAAGTTCTAGACCTAGACCTATGAGCTTGCCTTTTAGCAGTAAAAATATTGCATCAAGCAGTACATCTCCTCCAGTTTTTACTCTTTCTGTAACTACTTCGACTACCAGTACAGTATCTAGTGTAACATCAAAATTGAGGTACGTATATAAATAAATTTCTAATAAATCTTATGTTACCACAACTTCAAATTTATTATAGTTCAGTCCTATAGTATCAGTGCAAGTTTATACAACATGATATTTCACGTTTCTTCTTAGCGGAATCACCAGAATCGCGTTTCATCTTTGAGACTCGCTGGATTCACGTTATACCTCTGGATAAGCTGGGCTGGGTGTTGAGTTACAGAGCATACTCAAAATTTCTAAATAATGATATAGTCTCAATAGGTTCTAAAATACTAAGTGGGACACTAGATATATTGCCAACAGTTTAAATTTCCTATAATGCATTATCTGGTAAAGGCAACTTGAAACAGCATGATTGATCCCATACGGTATTTTTTCCGGTTTTTAAAATTTTTCAATTGGTTTCACTATTATTAGCTAGTAATTTACATTTAATTTTCGTATTTTTTTGCTTAGAATATTTGATCTTTTGGCCTTAAATCGACACTTGATAATATCTTTTATGCATTAAATAGCAAAAACATTAGATCCGAGTAAGAATCAAAGGAATTTAATAGATCTTCCTTAGATTCGTGATCAAAAACAGCGATATACACTAGACTAATAAATACAAACGAATGTTTATGTAAATGTGATCTCCAACTTCAAGGCACCGCCAAGGTGCGAAATAAATTTTAACCTAACCTAACCGACTGAAACGACCGCTACCAAAATGACTGCTGTCAGCTATAGCCTAAATCGCTAATGATCTGCTTTGCTGTTTTTTGTAAAAATCAACTATTTTAAATAATTTACAAAACATTAAGTAAAATTCATTTATAACTTGTAGCAAAGTATATATTTTCTTCTTGGTAACAAAGACATATTTTATGATTTTTATGACAGTTAACCTGATAATTATTAGCCCAGTCTGGTTATGCAAAAATCATCGATTTCACAGCAAAATTTTTCGCAGATATCTGAAGCTTTTAAGACATAGGTGGGGGTTACTAGATGACGAATAGATGAAAAAGTACTTGTATTTTTACCTTGCTTTTTTTTTAACAATAATTTATGGTCACAATTTGATTTTTTGTCTATAAGTTTTTTCCCTTATATTTTACATAAACAATATTTATATCATTTTTTTATATCAAGAATATCTTTATTTTCCCGTTTTTTAAATTAAAATTGATAAATAATTTACGGAGATATTTGCAAAAAAGCAGTTTTTTTGTCACTAATTTATAAATTTTATTAATTTTTTTATTAACAAAATAAAATATTATTAATACATTTGAACATCGAGGAATTACCGTCTTTTAAATTTGTGCGAAATTTCCTTCCGATCGGTCAAATAGTTTAAAAGTTATTTAATTTATTTATCCCTGAGGCTAAATATTTAAACTATTGAACTTGCTCTATTAATGATGCTAGACACATTTAGCAAATTTCATAGGATTCTTTAAGACTTAAACTATCTCAGAAGTTAAATGCATATTGCGTTTTCATCGAAATTATTTACAAAATAAACGTTTGAAAAAGGAATATGTTTTTTACTTATAAACAATTGTAATAACTTTTATATTTTTCAAGCTACAGACTTGTAAGTACAACCATTGGATAGCTGGTAAAGAAAGTCGCATTTAGAAATAAAACCTAAGACCAAAAGGAACGAAGTTGGGGACTATTTTTAAAAAAATCACATCTCCATTTTTTATAAACATTAAGAAGTAAAATTTGCACAAATTTGCAATGAAAATCTAAACTTTATATTGACTTTTTTTTCGAGATATCGGAAATTCAACTTAAAACACGTAGGAAAAATTTAAATTATCTCGGCTTTCATTGCAGCTAGAAGCCTCTTTTTTTTAATCTGGGATAGCTCGTCGAAATATGAATAACTAGATAGTTTTCTCTGTTCGGGAAATATGGGAAACCGCGGAAAAATTGAGTCCATTTGAAATTCAAAGTAAAACTTACTTTTTTTTAATTTGGCTGAAATAGTCTAATAATTTTCACCCTCCCCCACGGAAATCTCGGAAAATCAACATATATTTGTTTTTTATATTAATGATAATACTTATTATATATTTTATAAATAAAATTGCAGGTAATTTTTTGCACATTATATTATTATATTCCTTATATTAATTATAATTATTTACTACTTTTACGATATATATGTTTATATATGTGTATAGGTATAAGTACAGTACAAAGACGGTAAACACATTCATTTATGTTTTTAGATCCAAATATCTCCAAATATCACAGAGTATACCGTCTTCATGTTCCTACATTTTATATGCATTCACGTGAATAGGAGAAAGATCATTCATATAATAGAAAACGGTAATATATCTTAGTATGCGTAAAAAAGGCGGGATGAGTAGCAGCTTTCGCGCTTCAAAATTTCGTTAAAATAGTCACTAACTTCGTTCCTATTTATCATAGAA
The DNA here is from genome assembly GCA_918026665.1 of Diabrotica balteata. Taxonomy (NCBI): domain Eukaryota; kingdom Metazoa; phylum Arthropoda; class Insecta; order Coleoptera; family Chrysomelidae; genus Diabrotica; species Diabrotica balteata. The sequence continues at coordinate 62,755,167 of OU898283.1, read as the reverse complement.
GGTTTTTTTAATGTAAGTTTTTTACCAGCTATCCAATGGTTGTACGTACAAGTCTGTAGCTTTGAAAAATATAGAAGTTGTTACAATTGTTTATAAGTAAAAAAACATACCCCTTTGTTAAACGTTTATTTTGTAAAGAATTTGTATTTGACCGATCGGCGGGAAATTTTGCACAAATTTAACAGACGGTAATTCCTCCATGTTCAAATGTTTTAATAACATTTTATTTTGTTAATAAAAAAATTAATAAAACTTATAAATTAGTGCAAAAAAACTGCTTTTTGCAAATATCTTCGTAAATTATTTATCAATTTTAGTTTAAAAAACGGGAAAATAAAGATATTCTTGAAATAAAAGAATGATATTGTAGGAAATATTGCTTATATTAAGTATTTAGCATAGTTTTATTTGTTAGTTACGCCACTGCGAGATACCACTAAAACCATATTCTTAAGGCGCTACAGACAGGTCGCCACCGCGGGGAGAGAGGCAGGAAAATATAGACAAAATCACACATGCCTGCCCTAAAAGGGATTCGATTTTTAGCACCCGAACTGTAAAGGTTGAAGATTGTGCAACGCCCGCCGGCAGAAAAAGACGTAAACATTTAACGACGGAGTTATTCGATATTTTAATTTGCAAACCATTATCCGTAATCTTGTAATTTTGTGTGTACCTGTAAATACCATCCGTACAGTTTATTGTTATGTAATAAAGACGTATCGTTTGGATCGCGGACTTTTACTCTAACGTTAGTTCCCTTTGAAATAATAAAAGAACTTTTAAGTAAAAACCTACATTTTTGGGGGCTCAACCGGGATTATTTCGAAAGAGACAGTAACGTTTATTTGTGCCGCGAATTATGGATGCAAGATACGGGCAATAAGACAGTGCAGTTTTCGGCTAAACAAAATCGAATCAACGACGTGAGACGTGACTTTTGTAACATATGCGAATTATCAAGTATAGAATAAGAGGCTGGCTGTAATAGTGACGACTGACGACGGCTGTTTGCAGACGACGATAACGATAAGATTAATTTATGGTTTATGGATGTTTGGAGTAGTTTGGACCCACTGGATGATGAGAAATGATCAGGTGACTTTGTTCCTTTAATAGATCGTGCGAAGATTATTTTTCTATCATGAACTGTGAACTTTAAAAAAGAACTTTTAAAATATTTGCAATTATTTGTTGATTTAACTTTTTTCTGTTGATGTGAGGACTTTTTAATAATGATAGTTGATAATTGACTCTATAATAATATTTTAATTTGAATGTTAAAATCAAAATCTTGTAGTAGGATATTTTGTTTTATTTTCAGATATTATTGTGCTTATTATATTATTGTAGTAATACAAAGAGATAAGATTTGCGAATTAAAAGCGACCACAACCTCGTTCACGTAATAATAATTTAGACTACACTCAGAAAAATAATCTAAGCGTTTAACTTTTTAATTTTTTAATTTTCTTTTAAATAACTTTGATATAAATTTTTTAAAATGCAGTCTAAACAAAAGACTCTTACCGATTTTCAAAAAATTAGTCATAATATTAAAAATTCGACATATAAAGCTGTTAAGGCGTTGCACATTATAGCATATGGAGACGAAGGGGTGCCGCGACAAACAAGAAGGAATTTGCGGAATTTTTCAGGCTTTGCATGGGATAAAAATGCCAGCGAATATGCTGATAAGATAAACGACGTAAAACAGAAACTAGATATGCCAGACTTAGTTGCAGTCTGTAACGTATTGGATCTGGATTATTCGGGTGTAAATGACGATGTAATTGAACGTATTTGTTCGTTTTTGAATGAACTAATTGTAGATGACCAGAATGACGAAGATGGCGATGATTACGACGACGCAGATGACGATAAAGAAGCTTCTGATGAAGATAAAGACGTTTATGACGATAAAGACGGTTTCGACGACGAAGACGATAATGAATACGAGGACGATACTGAAAGTAGGCCAACGATGGCTATAAAGACGAAGAAAAAAACAAAATCAGGTAGAATGACGGCCGGTAAAGTAAATGATTCTTTTGCTTTGACTTTTAAAGACGTAGAAGACAGCATAAGACCCTTCGACGGAAAAGACGATTATCCGGTAAGAAAATGGATTACTGACTTCGAAGAAATTTCTGAGTTAATGGGATGGAATGATTTGCAAATGCTAATTTTTGCCAAACGATCCCTAAAAGGAATTGCGAAACTGTATATTCAGTCAGAAAAAGGAATTAATGGCTGGAAAATATTGAAGAAAAGACTTATTTCGGAATTCGAAAATAAAATAAGTAGCGCTGAAATACATAAAATGCTGATGCGTAGAAAGAAAAAACATGATGAAAGTGTACAGGAGTATGTACTGACGATGAGGGAAATTGGTAGCAGAGGTAACATAGAAGACGAGGTCATAATACAATATACAATAGAAGGCATTCAAGACGACCCTGTTAATAAAGTTATGCTTTATGGCGCATACAACTTCAGAGACTTCAAGGAGAAAATTAAATTGTATGAACTCATTAAAAGACAGACAACACATAAATCCTCTACAACTGAAACGCATAGAAAGAAGTGGACAAACAATGAAGTACGACGAGATGGCAGAAATAATGAAATACGACGAGATTATAGAAACAATGAAGCTAGAGGAGATGACAGAAGAACGTCGGAAAATAGGATTAAGAAAGAAGAACAATGTTATAAATAGGTAAAGAAATAATAAATCAGACTTACTCACAATCAATTTAATTTAACTATCCGACGACCGGTTTCGCTTTCTACAATATGCAAAGCATCTTCAGGTCTCGGTACATCATTGTTTAACTTTGTACCGAGACCTGAAGATGCTTTGCATATTGTAGAAAGCGAAACCGGTCGTCGGATAGTTAAATTAAATTGATTGTGAGTAAGTCTGATTTATTATTTCTTTACCTATTTGAAATGGACTCACACAAGCAACAAATTCATGATTTGAACAATGTTATAATTGTGGAAATCGGGGACACAGATCTATAGATTGACAAAATCACACATGCCTGCCCTAAAAGGAATTCGATTTTTAGCACCCGAACTGTAAAGGTTGAAGATTGTGCAACGCCCGCCGTCAGAAAAAGACATAAACATTTAACGACGGAGTTATTCGATATTTTAATTTGCAAACCATTATCCGTAATCTTGTAATTTTGTGTGTACCTGTAAATACCATCCGTACAGTTTATTGTTATGTAATAAAGACGTATCGTTTGGATCGCGGACTTTTACTCTAACGTTAGTTCCCTTTGAAATATTAAAAGAACTTTTAAGTAAAAACCTACAATATAAATATTGTTTATGTAAAATAAAAGGCAGAAAGATTATAGACAAAAAAATCAAATTGTGACCATAAATTATTGTTTAAAAAAAAAGCAAGGTAAAAATGTGAGTACTTTTTATCTATTCGTCATCTAGTAACTCTCACCTATGCCTTAAAAGCTTCAGATCTTCAGAAAAAATTTTCGACCTTCTTTAACCTGATTGGGCTATATGTGATACTGTAAATACAGACTCAGTATACCGATATATTAAGCTTTGTTCGTCGATATCAAGTTTATTTAATTTATTAAAAATCGATATAATTATATCATTATATATTTATTTGAAAATTATTTAGGTTTTTAGCACTATTGTTAATAGTATTTTAATATTATTAAACATTAGGTAAATTAATAAGAATGATATAGATATTTATCTCAGATTGCTAAGTTAGGACTGACATGTTATGGATACCAACACCCAGAATGGATAGACATAGCTGTTTAAATTTGTTTAAGAGTATTTTATTTTATGTATATGTAAATTCTTAGCCATACGATCAATCAATTTAACTCAACAATAGGGTTACATAAACAGTAATTCTTTTACGGTAATAAATGTCACACCTCAAAATATAATTAATCACGATCCACTTTAAAATTTTCTCTTGCCTAAAATCAAGCTTCCTACATTTAATGGTGAATATGAGCAGTGGTTCGAATTTAAAACCATTGTTATAAATACTATCGATTCAAATTCATCATTAAGTGTAGGTCAAAAGTTTAACATCGTAAAAGCTGAGTTGGAGGTTTATGTCAAACGAACAGTAGGTTTTACTGATTCCCAAGACTACCATGCTGCATGGGATATGCTTTGTGACAAATTCGATCGAAAAAAGTTTCTAATCGACACCCACTTAAAATATATTTTTAATTTAAATTCAATGCATAAAGGACATTTATACAATTCAGATGGTTAAGCTGGATTTATAGTTTAATGGACTGTAGATGTAGACGCACTGGAGACGTAACAAACGTAAATATTATCTCAATTTATAAATCGACCGACGGAGTGGAATTTTTACGCGTGAGTAGAAACAGTGGCTAGAGTTGGTGACCATGATACTATAATATCCTTTCATTTTTTATTAATAATATTTTATACATTATTTACTTACCGTCCATTGTAACCAATAATCAACAAAATTCGAATATATTGATAAAAAACTTTACAAAATGGAGATCGGGCCACTTTGATTGAAATCACAAAATTCTTCCTTATGATTGGCCAGACGCAAGTAACGCACTGTAAGAGATGAAAGTTGGCCAGCTCTTCCTTTTCAGTACGTCTCACTTACGTTCCGTCATGCGTTTACGTTCATTTATAAATAAGAGCACACAAAATTCTATGTTTATCTTTTTCCAGTGCGTCTACTTTTACAGTCTCAAAGTTTCAAAGAATTAATAATGCTGGAAGGAATAATACTCACTAAAGAGTCTCTATGATATATGACAATTATTCGTGTTGTGTACAATAAATTAGACAAATAAGTGGAAAGAATATCACACTTCCGTAGAATTGCCTCACTTAAATGAATTTCTTGAATTCCTGAAACAGAGGCAAGACATATTGCAATCTCAATAAGAGTCTCATTCCACCTCAATAATGACGGTCAAAAGTCACTCTGGGTTTCAGAAACCTTTACAATCGATCACAATTTCATTTATCAATCTCTTAAGTTCAGTGCAATTAGAACCCGTTTTCTGCTGTATGGTCACACTAACCGTAATGCGTAACTGCATGGTCCTACTAAATGACCCATGTTAAATATTCAATATTTAACTCACTAGTAATACGCAGAATAGAGACATCTATTTAACGAATGACATACTCAGTACCTGACCTATCACTGGCAAGGTCGTGTTATAGTTATTTTTTGGTGGTTGGTTTATCTAGAGGAATTTGTTTAAGACATATTTATACAATTTATCACACAAGTATTGTATCAAATATGGCAGAGCTGGTAATATTTGTTTGTGACCGTACCATCATAGAGGGATATGTGATAAATAATGGGTTTTTGGTTTTTTCCTTTTAGACGTGGTTTTACGTTAGAAGAAGCACTGACTATGTTATATGCCGACGAAGATATAGAAAATGATGGAACATCGGTGTTTATTTGGTCTCCATATGTTCATGAGGATACGGATGAAGATTACGGCGACGAAGACGGTGGTGGTTTAGTTGACAATTTGTTTTATAGACAATTATTTGCGTCAGTTGAAATTTGAACAAATCGTAACGAAAATATGGAACAAGTAGAGGAAACCTCTATGAATGAATAAAGACAAATGAACCAGATAAACAGGGGAGTCAAATAAATAAAGGAAAAAATAAAAAATGTAGAATTTCTAAAAAAACTGAGATTAAGCAATGTATATGGGGAGATTTGATACATAATAAAAAATTTTAAAACGTGAATGAATCTGAAAGTTATGAATTTTATGATACGAGTCCATTATAACTCTTTGAACTATTTTTTGACAAAGATATGTTTGAACATATTTTACAAAAAAATATGCTGAGTTCAAGAATTTTTCATATCCAGATGTCTTTATTGACGAATTAAAATTTTTTTTTAATTTTAATTTTATCCTGCTAGCATCCCTTACCGGGCAGAGCATATTTTTGGGATCAACAGGATGACATGGTGAAAAATTCTATGCGCAGGAATAGATTTGATTAAATCATGAAATGTATACATTTTGAAAATAACAGCAGAATTGAAATAACTGATAAAATGTGGAAATTACACCCTATTATAGAAAAGTTGCAAAGTAAATGTCATGAGTACTTTCAATCAACGCAGCACCTGAATTATAATGAATCAATGATGAAGTATTTTGAAAAACACAGTTGTATACAATTTATCAAAGGTAGGCCAATACGCTTTGGCTATAAAGTTTGGTGTTTGAATTCTGAAGACAGTTATTTGATTCAATTTCAGTTATATCAAGGTAAACAGATTTCAGCTGATAACAGTTATGTAGAAAAATTTGGAAGTGCAGCAGCTCCTTTAATTCAAATGATTGATGATCTTCCAAATAAGATCCAAAATTACCATATTTATATCGAGAATTTATTTACGAGTTTCAATTTGCTTACAGAATTAAAACTAAGGGGATGTGAATTTACTGGAACAATAAGACAAAATACAGTGCCCAAGTGTTGCCCCTTACCGGACAACAAAGTAATGGCTACTAAACCTAGAGGTTTTGTTGATTATGTTATATCTAAAAATGATGGACTTATCTTGGTCAAGTGGATGGATAATGCTGTAGTTACTGCTACATCAACTTGCTACGGCATCAGTCCTCAAAGTTTAGTCAAGAGATACTCTAAGCAACAGAAGAAAATTATTCAAGCACAACGGCCTTTGATTATTGCAAAATATAATACATTCATGGGTGCCATGGATAGAACGGATGAAGATGTGGCACGATACAGAATTGGCATCATAAGTAGAAAGTGGTATTGGCCTCTTTTTACTTGATTGTAGACGTATGCATTCATAACGGGCGAGTACTTTATAAGAAGTTCTCAAATATAGATGTACAGATGGATATGCGGAAATATGGAGTTCCACCTAGTCGTCCTGGAAAGCCTGCAGTAAGCAAGAATAGTCTGTCCATGAATAGAGTGTCCGACAATCTACGATATGACAAAATTGATCATATTGTTGTTCCAGTTTCTAATGGTAAAAGACAAAGGTGCGCTGGAGGAGAGTGTTTATCCGTGATACGTACACAGTGTAAAAAATGTGTTTAGGACTTTGAGTGTTTCGACATTTTTCATACTGTGGTATTATCCCTAAAATATTATACTTATTTTATATAAAAAATAAGTTAAAAGAAACGTGTAACATAGTTTCGCATTTGTTTATATAAAATATGTTTAACAATTCGAATCGAGGACATTCATAAAAAAATAGCCTCGATTAGAATGTGTAAGTCAGCAGAATTGTGAATCGCGACCGTAGTATTGTCGTAGGTTGATGAAACAAACTTGACCCAAACAAACAAACCCATTAATGAATGACTGCTGATATAGCAAGGACTATTATAAAAGAGACAACGATTATTATCTCAGAGATCAGAACTAAATTAACGTCAAGATGGCAAGTCGATATACCACGTATTGGCACAACTTCAACTAAGTACTAATTACATTTAAGATAAGTAACGTTGTAAGAGTGTTCAGTAGTGTTTTAAATAAATGTACAATACGATACAATAAGTAAAGCGTTATTTATTACATGGCGATCCTGGCTTTTGAATACGGAATCTTCTGATCCGAACAAACAAATGAAAAATGGCAACTAAATACTGGAAATTTAAATGAAAATGTGATAAAGTATCCATCACTATACTAGATGTTGTATGGAACACATCGTACCAGTTTCGAAATAGAAAATGCATCAGCAGTTAAGAAAATTCCCGCCAAATTCCGGACCCAACCCGCCAGGAGCCCCGCGACAGCATCCCAGCTCATGGCAATGGACAGTAAATGGAAAAATGGATAAATGAACAAAAGTGAATTAACAAAAACCATTTGTGAGTAAATCTATTTTATCCCTTATATGTAAACTATACAGTTTAACAGATAGAAATTATTACTTTTTAGTTGAATATAACAATTTAACTAGGTCAAGTTCAGAATGTTAAGTACACAATTTTTATTGCTTTTAAAAGTACAGAATATAATTTATTTTTAAGTTATCACTAAATAACTGTTTATATATCAAATTCTATTTTTTTAATGAAACAAATATGACATATAATTTTATTTACTTAAGGTATATTTTAAAAGTATTTATATTTGATCATGAAAATACACCGACAGATCGGAAAATATTAAATTACGACATGAATATGCTTGGATGACAAATTCTTCAAACAATATAGACGAAGAAATTGGATATGACTTTATTTAACTATTTAGCTATAATAAATTACGATATTTAGAATTATCATTATATTTATAAGGAAGGAAAAGAATTTAAAAGAACTTTTAAAGACTATTGACCATAGCGTCAGAAAAATTTTCATTATGTTGGGACAATTTCCACGAAATAATGAGTTCAGGAATAAATTAATTATGGAAGAATCAAGATTTTGTAGATGTAACGCTTGCAGCGCAGTAAAAATGCATAAAAGCACATAAAATGGTTCTTTCGGTTTGTAGCCCATATTTTAAGAAAATTTTTAAGTTAAATCCTGTCAACATCCTATAGTAATTTTGACAAACGTAACTTACGAGGCACTAAGAGACTCGATATAATTTTTATACCATGGAGAAGTACAAATTAGACAAGAAGATTTAAATACCTTCATTGAAACGGCCGAATCATTTCAAATACAAGAACTCACTGGAGATAGAAAAGTTTTAAACGATAATAACATTATGGAAATTTCGGATGAAGAATGTACTCAAAATGTAGAAGATTTTAAGCCAGTTTCTTTACCTATGACAAAGAAACAACAACCTATAAAGAAGGAAGAACATAGCGATACAGAGCAAGAAATAAGTATGGCTCTTACAATCAACGAATCGCAAGCAAGGTGTTACCCAGCGAGTTTGATGGAAGCGCAGGTAAACTGCAGTCATTTTTAGATGCATTAGAACTCCTCGAGAAAATAGCCATAGGACACGAGGAAACAGCGATAACATTAATAAAGACAAGATTAACCAATAAGGCCAGAAACCTTATAACTACAGATCATACTGTATAAAGCTTAGCCAATGAACCTTGCTAATATACACTTAGAGTACGAACAGGGCTGGTTCACTAATTATGATAAATAACTACAACGTTGGTATACTACAAAATTCTATTACACACAGTACAGTAGCATTAAACAAAATTCCTTATCTACGAGGCTGGTAATACAATTTTTAGAGCGTCATTGCGTAAACGAAGGTAAAACCCCATACGGTACGCGCTCAACCGCTGTTACTTGGTGACTGACTAAAAATGTGTTCTCCTCGAGGGCGTAGCGGGGTAAGTACCTGCGTTTTAACAGGTCAAAAGGAGAGATAGACATAGCAGATAACATACGGGCAGTTGAAAAACAATGTACATTTCATTAAAAATATTTTTAACTGTTGTAAGTTACAACATCCTGCCCACACGTTGAAGGGTTCCCTTCAAAATTAAGAGGATTTAACAAAAATTACAGAAAGAAAATAATATATACTTAATAATATAAACTAAGAAAGAGGGTTGTTCCATCATAAGTTCGAAAAGTAAGACGACACTACAAACACTAACCGCACTCGCGAACAAACACTACCTTAAAAACTATTCTTATACTAATTAACATTAACGTTTATAATCTGGTAAGGGACATAGTTTTGCAATTGAGCGAGTAAAGATTCCATCCTTAGTTTGTACCTTGACAACTCTAACTCTCTTATTGTTTCCTGGAAAAACTTCAATCACTCTTGCCAGGGGCCACTTCAAAGGAGGATTATTCTCATCCTTTAAGAGAACCAAATCGTTCAATTGCAAATTTTCCTTAGTTGAGGTCCATTTGGGCCTATTCTGTAGTCTATTTAAATAGTCAACAGTCCAGCGTTTCCAAAACAGCTGTTGAATTTTTGTACTCCTTTGCCAAATTGACAATCTATTTTCGGATATATCAGAAACATCCCTTTCAGGAAAAGAAGTGAGAGGCTTACCGATTAAAAAGTGTCCTGGAGTTAAACAAGAGAGATCTGAAGGATCGTTAGATAAAGAACATAGAGGACGTGAGTTCAGAACAGCTTCAATTTGAGCGAGTACGGTACTGAACTCTTCAAATGTCAGTTGAGAATTTCCTATCAGTCTAAACATATGATATTTTGTGCTTTTAATGGCGGCTTCCCATAATCCGCCATGATGAGGAGAGCGAGGGGGGATAAATTTCCAACTTATTTCAGAAGCAGCAAGAAAATTTTGGATTGAGTTAGACGTTTCCTTATTTTTTAAAAATGTGGAGAACTCCTTGAGTTGGTTCTTAGCACCAAAGAAGTTTGAAGCATTATCACTGTAAATTATTTTTGGATTGCCACGCCTACTAATGAAACGTTTGAGTGTGAGTATGAATGCCTCTGTGGAGAGTCCTGACACAAGTTCTATATGGACCGCACGGGTAACCATACATACGAATATGGCAATATAACATTTTGTTACTGGAGCCTTACGAAGTCTTGAACTCTTTATAAAAAAAGGTCCACCAAAGTCTGTACCTACATTGGTAAATGGGTGTGAGACAACTAGGCGTTCTTTGGGTAAGTCTGCCATTAGTTGAGAGGCAGGTTGAGCCCTAAATCGAAAGCAAGTGATACAAGAGTGGATAATTTTCTTTATTGTTCTTAATCCATTTAAGGGCCAATACTTGAGACGAAAATTGGAAAGGGTGGTCTGGGCACCTGAATGACATAATCTAATATGTTCTCTTTTCAACATAAGTTGGACGATGTGATGTTTGGAGGGCAACAGAAGTGGATATTTCTGATCAAAGGGAACGTGAGCATGCTTGAGTCTACCACCAACTCTTAACATCTCCTTATCATCAAGAAAAACATTTAGTGAAAGAAGAGATTTGTTGGAAAGAGTTTTTTTCGACTTAAGCTCTGAAATTTCTTGAGAAAAGTAAACAAGTTGCAAAAATGTAATTATTTTTTGCTCAGAGGAATGCAAGTCTGATACTGAAAGGGGGCCGTACCTTCTGACAGAAGAGATAGTAGCATTGTGTATGAATCTAAAACAATAAGCTAGGGTTCTTTGAAAGGTTGAGAAGTTTGAAAACTTATTTGACATGGAACAACAAAAATTTTCTATAGGGTATTGTTGAGTTTGCATATGAGATAATCTTCTTTCCTCGGGTGGATTAGAACATGTCATCCCCTTGTCACAACTATCTAGAGTTAGATCATATTTACCAAGCCATTGTGGTCCATGCCACCATAAATGAGAATTTACAAGTTCGGATGGTATGATTCCACGAGAGAGAATATCTGCTGAATTTTCTTTTGATTTGACATATCGCCAATGAAAACCAGAGGATATTTCTTGAATTTGTGCTACACGGTTTGCTACAAATTGTGACCATCGAGAAGGATGGGATTTAAGCCATGCCAGCACAATTTCTGAATCGGACCATAAGTTAATAGAGTTGATGTGCATACTAGTTGAGTTTAGGGTAGTAATTAAACGTTGAGTGAGCTTGGAGCATAAAACTGCGCCCATAAGTTCCAATCGTGGAAGAGTTAGGGTTTTGAGAGGAGCTACACGACTTTTGGAAGCTACAAGAGTACAACTAACCTTTTTAGATTGATCCATAACTCGTATATATACACATGTAGCATAGGCTCTTATACTAGCATCCGAGAAAGCGTGAATTTCAATTTTTATAATTTTATCTGGATCAGTTCTGAATAGTGGTCTAGGAATATTAATATTTTTGAGGAACGGGATATTAGAAACAAATACAATCCATTCTGACAGTAACTCAGAAGTAAGAGCATCATCCCAATTTACCTTTGACAACCAAATCTTTTGCATTATTATCTTTGCGATAATAGTAACAGGAGCTATGAGACCCTGAGGATCAAATATTTGCGCTATTGTGGAGAGTACTTCACGTTTTGTGAAAGAAGTTTTAACCATAATTTTAGGTATAGAAATTGAGAAACTGTCTGTTTGGGCATCCCAACGTAAACCTAAGACCTTGTTGGATGCAATCTTTTCTGGAGAAATTGTATAACTAGCAATTTGAGATTTGTTAGTGATATTTGTTAAAAATTCCTTAGAGTTAGAGCACCATTTGTGTAGTGAGATACATGCCTTTTTAAGAAGTTCAGATATTTCATTATGAGCCTTAAAGAGCCCATCCAGAGTTTCGGAGCCATAGAGAATGTCATCTACATAACATGAATTTAACAAAGCATCACTAGCGAGAGGATATGAATTCTTGTGATCATGGGCTAATTCCATTAAGCAACGGGTACTTAGAAAGGGGGCCGATTTCGTTCCATAAGTTACTGTTTGCAATTCTAAACATTGCAATTCCTCTTGCGGTGAATCACGCCATAAAATATTTAGTAGAAAAGTTTGATCGGGATTAATTTTAATTTGCCTGAACATTTTTTGAATGTCAGCTGTAAGGGCAAATTTATAAGTCCTAAAACGAATAAGAATATCAAATAATTCTGGCTGTGTCCTGTAACCCTTTAACATTAAATCATTTAATGATACCTGTGTAGTAGTTTTCATTGACCCATCAAAAACTACTCGTAACTTAGTGGTTAAACTATCTTCCTTAAGTACACAATGATGAGGAAGAAAATATTTTTTAACTGAGTCTGAATTTAAAAGAGAGAGAGGAACTACCCTTGCATGAGAAAGAGATATATATTCACTTATGAAATTTTTGTATTGCGTGTAGAGTTCATTGTTCTTGACAAGTTTGTTTTCTAAGGATAAAAATCTTTTCTTTGCCATATAAAAAGAATCCCCTAATTGTGTAGGTGCATCCTTAAAAATTAAAGGAATGTCCACTTGAAATCTACCGTCCGGAAGAATTTAAGTTGTATTTTTAAATATTTGCTCTGCTAGATTTTCTTGAGGAGTTAAAATGGTTTTATCTGGAATCTCTTCAATTTCCCAGAATTTTTGAAGTTTATTATCAAGAGAGTCATCTGACAAGGATTGGGTAAAGAGAGAAACGTGCTGCGAGTTAGAGGTTGAGAGGATTTGCGACTTATCATGCAAAGTACATAAATTTAGATTATTTTTAGAGTGAGGGCGAACTGGAACCTGTCCAAACATAACATAACCAAAATGTGTATTTTGTAGTGTGGGAAGACCATCTCCAAGTTGTATAAGATCATTTAATAAGAGTTTTCCATAAACATCTGAACCTAACAACATGTCAATTTTTCCGGGAACTGAGTATGATGGATCAGCCAATTGTACCCACTCCGGAAGCTTGATTTTAGTTCTATCAATCGGCACTTGAGGGAGTCTGCATGTTATATTCTTGAGAACAGCACACGAGGTCATGAACCCCTTTTTACTGTCATAAAGAGAGAAGATTTTTAAATCTACCATTTTATTAGACACTGAACAATTTTGGGAGAGCGTTGAAATTTCTAATGTTCTAGTATAAGGAGAGAGTTTAAGTTTATTAACAAGCTCTTGTGTAATAAACGAGGTCTGACTAGCGTTGTCTAGTAGACAACGGGCTCTTATGGGTTGATGTTCTTTTGTATATAATGTGACTAAAGCTGTTGCTAAGAGAACTTCATTTTTTATAGAGAGGGCAGTAAACGTTTGGGTTGTATCTGACATACAAGAGGTTTGAGGCTGTAAACTATGAGCACTCCTTTGTGATCCACTAGGCATGTGATTATCACTACTTGTACCTTGAGAAGGTTGAGAGTTTTGAGCATAAGAATTAGATGAAGGAACTTGAGAACGAGAGATGCTTGCAACCATAGAAGTGTTGGCACTGTGCAAGAGAGAGTGATGCTTCTTATTGCATATATTACATGTTCTTTGAGAAGTACAGTTTGCTACAAAATGTTTACTTCCAAGACAATTCTTACACAAATGCTTTAACTTAACGAAATTATTCCTATCTGAAAGAGAACTGGCTTTAAATTTTTCACATTGATAAATGTTGTGCATCGAATGATTACAAAAACTACAATTCAATTTATTAGAATTAACCTTGTTATCTGAGCTTGAAAAATGTGTCACCTTTTGTGAATATTTGAAACCTTTTTGTAGGGTTTCAGAACAGTTAAGTTTTTCTAAAATATTGCATCTATTTTCTAAAAACTCAAAGAATTGTTTTAGCGTAGGTAAACTTTTTGTACCTACCTCGTATTCAAAAGCCTTATGTGTGTTAAAGTCTAGTTTTTCTAAAAATATCTCAATTAAAATGAGATCCCAATATTGAGTTGGAACCTCCAGATTATTTAGAGCCATAATGTTTTGTTTTGCTTGAGTAATAAAGTTTCTCAGAGTTTGTGAGGTACATTTTGCTAGAGATGAAACCTTTAATAACCTTTTGATGAGTAATGATACAATTCGAGGTTTATTATCATACCTTTCCTTAAGCGTGTCCAAAGCAATTTGAAAATTGTCATTTACCACTTCAATATTTTTGATTAATTCTAATGGTTCACGCCTCAGAAAAGATTTGAGATAAATAAATCTCTGCAAATCATTTAACTGTGAGTTATCAATCACTAAAGTACAGAATAGTTGAAAAAACGAATTCCAATCCTCAAAATTACCTTCAAAGGTTTGCATAGAGATTTCGGGCAATTTAACTGTGCCTTTTGAGATATGTTCTATTGGAGTATTTTTACTATAATCTAAAATGTTATTACTTAAAGCTTTTATCTGTATTTTAATATTTACTAGAGTATTCGTATATTTTTCTTCGCATTCAATTGACTCCTGTGAATCTAATTCAGAGTCATCGAGACCTTCAATTTGTTGTTGTATTTTTTCATATTCAGAGAAATGTAACGCTAATTGACTTTGTTTTTCCAGTAACAAATCAATACTTTCACAATCTTTATTTATACTAAACCAATTAGAAATTCTAGTAAGTCTAGCCTTTAGAGATTTACGAGATTTTTTCAACTCCTCCATACTAAGAGAATAATTAATTGTAAACTTATTTAAACAAATTCAAACTTTATTCAAAATACAGATTATGATTCAAGCAAATCATCAAATATAATCAAGTAGTTGATACCGTGATTTTATTACTCAATTAAATGTCAATAATTAGACTCCGACAAACTTAAGTTTGGGAATGTGACGTCGTGTTTCGCGCAGAAAGGCGGACCGTTCGTACCAGTGGCGGACGGAAACCGGTTGCTTTAAAATAAATTTTTATAAGTATATTCAACTAAAGTGAAAATTAATTTGTCAATTTTTATTTTTATAGTTTTTAATATTTATGAAGTTTATAGACAGACATTCGATAAAATAATAAGTAAACTATTAGGAGTACTTTAATAAATAACAAATTCCTCAATACTTACAATTTATTAACATTGTCAGGAAGGAAGGAAAGGTTTCAACAACACAAAAAAAATAAGTAATTTATTTTAACAAATTAAATAATGTATTTATTTTATAAAAAAATATGGATTTTAAAGACTTCTATATTTTGTTATATGACATAGGAATATCACACAAAAACACGTCTATTCCGAAATTTTAATTACTATCTTCATCATTAGAAAAGCTTTCTTCGGATGAACCAGTATTAATAAAAAATTTTAAGTGGTCCAGCGTAGAGTCCAATAAATGTTCTCTTGCGATTTGAGTGTTTTCATATTTTTTTACGTGTTTACATATGTTGCACACTCTTCTATCAACACTTCTGAACATTTTGCTCTTGTTATATTTTCAACATCATTTATATTCAATGTTGTATTATGAGTGGCCACTCTACCTTTTACCAAAGCCCATATTTTTTCAATAGGGTTTAACTCTGGATGATAAGGAGGCAAGCGAAGTACTTGATGGCCATGTTGTTCAAGCTCATAGTCTATCACATAAACTGGTGGAAAACGTGGTTTATTGGCTTGAATAATTTTATATAATTCCGGTTTGGTCAGATTTTCTTGAATGGGAATACTTTTTTCTTGTAACCATTTTACCATAATATCCCTACGGCTAGCAGACGTCACATTTTTTTCGATTAGCACATTATGGTAGGATGCGTTATCAACCACCAAGACCGAATTTTTAGGTAAATTAGGTATAAGTTGACTTCTGACGCACTTCATAAAACTAAGATGGTTCATATCGTCATGATAGTCGCCACTCTTGGATCCTAAAAGCATAAATATAATGAAATTATTGTATAAATTATTTTAGAGGAATTTTCGGCGATTAAAATATTCATTGTATATTTTTATTTTTTAAAAATTAAAAATTTTATTTTAAAATTTAAGATTTAAAAATTAACAGAGCGTTAGGTACAAATCCAGTCTCTCCTCCAGCATGAACAACAATCAGCCTTTTACCCTTAGAAATTGGTTTCTTTAAAGTTTTTCCACTTTGATCTGCCCAATGGTATGGTGGAGTATGGCTGCTGTGTATAAGTGTTTCGTCGGTATAAATTATGGTTCTACCCTCTGATCGAAATTGAATTAACTTCTTTAAATATTCTATTCGTTTTAAACGAATGTCATATTTTTCCATTAGGACACTCCTATTGTCTTCGGTTTTTCTCCACCTGTAATTTGTTCGAGATAATTTGAAGAATATATTTTTAAAAGTATGACGGTTTAAATTTCAAATGTATCACAACATGCAGAATAAAGAACAATTCATTTAAAAACAAAAATTATGTAGAATCGTATCGTATTTTTTGTTTACAGTTTTTAGGGAAACCCGAATCGAAATAAATTATCCAAATATTTAGTATTTTTGAAAAGACACTATTCATATTCATCAATTAAGTTTAACTTAAACGAATTATTTTACTGTCTTACCTAATCCAATTATGGTTTTCCTTAATGATTCCTTTGACCCTGGAAATTCCATTTCTTTGTTCTTGAGTTTTTGATAAATACCTAATTAAATTGAAATAGTTAAACTACTTGGAGAGTAAATCTTGTTTCCTAAGTTAGTAAAATTGTAAAGGAATTGTATCTACCGTTTTTGTTAAAAATGTATCTATATCAGTGTTTTTACTACAAAACTTTAATTTCGTTCTAAATGGATACAAACAAACAATTGTTTTATAATTTTACTTATTCTATTTACTTTACGATAATAAAATTTTTTATCGTAAATTATTTTTTAACTATTTACCATTAATTGTCGGTAATCTTTTCTCGATGGTGTAAAAGTCATATATAACATTTTTGATGATTTCTTCTTCTCCTTGGTCCAATTGAGTTTTTTTAACACGAGAACGTTTTCTTTTTGGACTTGTAAAAGATGAACTAGTCGCTCCATTTTTATTAACTTCTCTAGCTTCTTTTCTTATTTTGGATAAGGTGTTTTTACTTATACCTGTAGCTGCTAGAATCCTATCCCTATAATTACCAATGTTAAATGTTACTAGATGAAAATATTGAGAAACAAAATGCATATTAATCATATTTACTAACACAATCTATATTGAGATCGATTATTTTCTGTTTCAAGTAAATAGTAGAAAGTATCTGATGAAACATTGTAAATAGGTAATCACAAGGTGTTCATTGTGGTGTATTTATACAAAATACAAACCAATCAGTTTGAGCTTGTTGCAAATATAAAAGGTATTACCTTTTAGTAGAGTAATATTAACAGATTCTAAATTTGCATTTAGACTCTATAAAAAATACAAAATTTGAAGGATTGAAGTGTCATATGTTATGTTTTTTAATAAACATGATTGTAAACTTAAATAAAACATTTATTTGGGTTAGAGACCATGTAGGTATACCAGGGAATGAAAAAGCTGATACTCTAGCTGAGGAAGCAGTGCAAAATGTAGTCTTTTGCAATATTTATACAGTAAGGGATATATTTAACTCAATAAAAAATAAAATTAGACTGAAATGGTAACAGCAATGGGAGAATATTGTTGAAAACTCGCAAAATACATATTTACAGATACACTCCACTTTACATTTAAAGATGTGAAAGTAGAAATATAAATTAGTATAACTTTAATGATTTATAAATATAACAAAAAATCTAAAAAGATCTAAAAAAAGTAACAAACAAGAACAAACAAAATATTTTTAAACATAAATAAAACATTATGTGGCTAATGGACTTGTTTCCGTGTCATATTTTTCACACACACATACACACACAAGAAAATAAAATATCATTGACAATACTTACGTCAATTTCCTTAAAGGTATTAACAAGTTTTCGGTTGCTTCGAAATGTGCTGCCTCTTGTTCCATAAATGTAGTAACATTATAAATTATTGCCTTTGCTTGGCTATTTAATCCCAGCCCTTTCGTTCCTATCTTTTTAGAAGCCATATTATAACTATTATTAATTAAACTTAACACACTATAAATAAACTAAACTAAACGACTTAATAATTCACTAATTACTACTACCTATATTATACTAATAAGCACTAATCTAAAATAAAATAATAAAATATCCAACACGATCAAATTAACAAGTCAAACACTCTTTGCGATACGCAACTACGACACTGGCAAACTGAAAACTGGCCGTTTCTATGGTAACGCTAGTAAACAAGAGCCACTGCGCACCGTCGAGTTATGAGTCATATTCCCAAACTAAACTTTGTCGGAGTCTCCGACAAACTTAAGTTTGGGAATGTGACGTCGTGTTTCGCGCAGAAAGGCGGACCGTTCGTACCAGTGGCGGACGGAAACCGGTTGCTTTAAAATAAATTTTTATAAGTGTATTCAACTAAAGTGAAAATTAATTTGTCAATTTTTATTTTTATAGTTTTTAATATTTATGAAGTTTATAGACAGACATTCGATAAAATAATAAGTAAACTATTAGGAGTACTTTAATAAATAACAAATTCCTCAATACTTACAATTTATTAACATTGTCAGGAAGGAAGGAAAGGTTTCAACAACACAAAAAAAAATAAGTAATTTATTTTAACAAATTAAATAATGTATTTATTTTATAAAAAAATATGGATTTTAAAGACTTCTATATTTTGTTATATGACATAGGAATATCACACAAAAACACGTCTATTCCGAAATTTTAATTACTATCTTCATCATTAGAAAAGCTTTCTTCGGATGAACCAGTATTAATAAAAAATTTTAAGTGGTCCAGCGTAGAGTCCAATAAATGTTCTCTTGCGATTTGAGTGTTTTCATATTTTTTACGTGTTTACATATGTTGCACACTCTTCTATCAACACTTCTGAACATTTTGCTCTTGTTATATTTTCAACATCATTTATATTCAATGTTGTATTATGAGTGGCCACTCTACCTTTTACCAAAGCCCATATTTTTTCAATAGGGTTTAACTCTGGATGATAAGGAGGCAAGCGAAGTACTTGATGGCCATGTTGTTCAAGCTCATAGTCTATCACATAAACTGGTGGAAAACGTGGTTTATTGGCTTGAATAATTTTATATAATTCCGGTTTGGTCAGATTTTCTTGAATGGGAATACTTTTTTCTTGTAACCATTTTACCATAATATCCCTACGGCTAGCAGACGTCACATTTTTTTCGATTAGCACATTATGGTAGGATGCGTTATCAACCACCAAGACCGAATTTTTAGGTAAGTTAGGTATAAGTTGACTTCTGACGCACTTCATAAAATTAAGATGGTTCATATCGTCATGATAGTCGCCACTCTTGGATCCTAAAAGCATAAATATAATGAAATTATTGTATAAATTATTTTAGAGGAATTTTCGGCGATTAAAATTTATTCATTGTATATTTTTATTTTTTAAAAATTAAAAATTTTATTTTAAAATTTAAGATTTAAAAATTAACAGAGCGTTAGGTACAAATCCAGTCTCTCCTCCAGCATGAACAACAATCAGCCTTTTACCCTTAGAAATTGGTTTCTTTAAAGTTTTTCCACTTTGATCTGCCCAATGGTATGGTGGAGTATGGCTGCTGTGTATATGTGTTTCGTCGGTATAAATTATGGTTCTACCCTCTGATCGAAATTGAATTAACTTCTTTAAATATTCTATTCGTTTTAAACGAATGTCATATTTTTCCATTAGGACACTCCTATTGTCTTCGGTTTTTCTCCACCTGTAATTTGTTCGAGATAATTTGAAGAATATATTTTTAAAAGTATGACGGTTTAAATTTCAAATGTATCACAACATGCAGAATAAAGAACAATTCATTTAAAAACAAAAATTATGTAGAATCGTATCGTATTTTTTGTTTACAGTTTTTAGGGAAACCCGAATCGAAATAAATTATCCAAATATTTAGTATTTTTGAAAAGACACTATTCATATTCATCATAAGTTTAACTTAAACGAATTATTTTACTGTCTTACCTAATCCAATTATGGTTTTCCTTAATGATTCCTTTGACCCTGGAAATTCCATTTCTTTGTTCTTGAGTTTTTGATAAATACCTAATTAAATTGAAATAGTTAAACTACTTGGAGAGTAAATCTTGTTTCCTAAGTTAGTAAAATTGTAAAGGAATTGTATCTACCGTTTTTGTTAAAAATGTATCTATATCAGTGTTTTTACTACAAAACTTTAATTTCGTTCTAAATGGATACAAACAAACAATTGTTTTATAATTTTACTTATTCTATTTAATTTACGATAATAAAATTTTTTATCGTAAATTATTTTTTAACTATTTACCATTAATTGTCGGTGATCTTTTCTCGATGGTGTAAAAGTCATATATAACATTTTTGATGATTTCTTCTTCTCCTTGGTCCAATTGAGTTTTTTTAAATAGGTAATCACAAGGCGTTCGTTGTGGTGTATTTATACAAAATACAAACCAATCAGTTTGAGCTTGTTGCAAATATAAAAGGTATTACCTTTTAGTAGAGTAATATTAACAGATTCTAAATTTGCATTAGACTCTATAAAAAATACAAAATTTGAAGGAATGAAGTGTCATATGTTATGTTTTTTAATAAACATGATTGTAAACTTAAATAAAACATTTATTTGGGTTAGAGACCATGTAGGTATACCAGGGAATGAAAAAGCTGATACTCTAGCTGAGGAAGCAGTGCAAAATGTAGTCTTTTGCAATATTTATACAGTAAGGGATATATTTAACTCAATAAAAAATAAAATTAGACTGAAATGGTAACAGCAATGGGAAAATATTGTTGAAAACTCGCAAAATACATATTTACAGATACACTCCACTTTACATTTAAAGATGTGAAAGTAGAAATATAAATTAGTATAACTTTAATGATTTATAAATATAACAAAAAATCTAAAAAGATCTAAAAAAAGTAACAAACAAGAACAAACAAAATATTTTTAAACATAAATAAAACATTATGTGGCTAATGGACTTGTTTCCGTGTCATATTTTTCACACACACATACACACACAAGAAAATAAAATATCATTGACAATACTTACGTCAGTTTCCTTAAAGGTATTAACAAGTTTTCGGTTGCTTCGAAATGTGCTGCCTCTTGTTCCATAAATGTAGTAACATTATAAATTATTGCCTTTGCTTGGCTATTTAATCCCAGCCCTTTCGTTCCTATCTTTTTAGAAGCCATATTATAACTATTATTAATTAAACTTAACACACTATAAATAAACTAAACTAAACAACTTAATAATTCACTAATTACTACTACCTATATTATACTAATAAGCACTAATCTAAAATAAAATAATAAAATATCCAACACGATCAAATTAACAAGTCAAACACTCTTTGCGATACGCAACTACGACACTGGCAAACTGAAAACTGGCCGTTTCTATGGTAACGCTAGTAAACAAGAGCCACTGCGCACCGTCGAGTTATGAGTCATATTCCCAAACTAAACTTTGTCGGAGTCTATAACAAGACAAACAAATACTTCTTCTTCAAGTACTTGGCGGATACTGAAAGAACAGAAATTACATCCTTATCATTACAGACAAGTCCAATAGCTCTTGCCAGATGATCTACCGTTTAGAGTGGATTTTTATGAAACATTACAGCCCACAATCCAAATTTTTTAAAATGCATTCTTTTTACGGACGAGGCCACCTTTACGCGACAAGGTATGTTTAACTCCCATAATGCACACTACTGGTGTGATGAGAATCCGCGAGTGAAAAGGGTATCACATTACCAACACTCATTTAAAGTTAATGATTGGGCAGCAACTTTAGGTAACAAATTAATAGGTTATCATATTCTACCTGGAAATTTAAATGGTGATACGTATCTTGATTTTTTAAACAATCATTTATTCGAGATATTAGAAGATTTAACGCTAAACGAGCGAAGATCTTTATTTTTTATGCACGATGGAGCTCCACCACACTCTGATAGAAGGTGTCGTAATTGGTTGAGTAATCATTTTCCGAATCGATGGATTAGTAGATATGCAGAAGCTCCGATTTATTGGCCTCCTCGGTCATGCGATTTTAACCCGTTGTACTACGCAGTTTGGTCGTATATTAAGCAAAAAGTCTATGCTACAGAGATAAATTCACGCCAAGAATTAGAAGAAAGAATTCAACGTCAATTTAATGACATCATAGCTAATCCCCTACCGTTTAGAAGGTTAATGAAATCTTTAGAAAAAAGATTAGACTTGTGTATTCGCGAAAACGGAGGGCATTTTGAACACTGTAATCGAATTTTATTTTATGTTCTTAGTCATTAATTTAATTTTCTTCTTGTGAGTTTTGTTTAATTACTAACTATTTTATACCAGTATCAATTCTTACTTCATAATTTTCAAATCAAAATATTCCGAAAACGGTACACAGTATCGAGTTTTACCAAGAGTACCTTTTTCGTGTAAAATTGAATGATGTTTAAGCTTACTTGAAATTTTGATTAATAATTATACTCTTAAAAAAGTTATATTGACTAATACTTAGTACGATCCGTGTAACTAGCGCCCTCTATGAGAATCAGATATAAAAACAAATTCATGGGATGTATCAGCTTCCAAAACATATTCGTATAAAATTTCATTACAATGTTGCCAGTAGTTTCGGCAAAATCGTAAAAAATGCGTAAAATTTTTTTTTCTTCAACGCCGTGTATCTTGAAAACGGATGGCGTTACAAAAATTTTTTACTAAGCAAATCCCAATTATTTTTCAGTTTTTTACCTACCCTAGCGACGGGGTTCCCTTTTTTTGAAACACCCTGTATATATAATAATATATATATATATATAAATATATATATATATATATATATATACTTCTAGCGGTTAATGTGGGCTCCGTACTAAAACGGTATTATACTAACTCCAGGAGAATATACGCTGTGTATATTATTATCTGAGTAGCGCGTTATGTAGACTCTGACCAACACGTCGGATCAAGTGGACTCCGTAATAGGGTCAAACATTTTTGGGATCCGTATATAACTTTTCCCGTACACTTCTTAACTCCTGTGATGTTGCCAGTAATTGTATTAGTAGTAGATTTTTAAATTTTATAGGTGGTACATTTGGAACTTATTAATATGAACATCGAGTAGAGTAATCGTCTAACAGTTTAAGAAAGTAGAAGCCCTTCGGTAGAATTATAATAAACATTAAATAAAAAAAAACTCTGTAAACAGGAAATATTTGTTTCATAAAGTAGTTAAAATTAGACTATAATAATTTATAAATAAATCTTTAATATTATAATTTTTTGCTGTATAATTTCAATATGTTGATTTTTAATTAACAAAATATTTGATGCTAATCATTCAATTTTAAAGCTATTAGTATAAAAGTCTAAAAAAACTATAAAAGTCTAGGGAATTTAATATGGATACACTCGTCAGTGTGCCCTTCTCAAGTCTCAAGTTTCTCGAATCCATCAATCATTCATTGATGATTGTATTTCTTATATTGATGATAGTATTTCTTATACTTTCATTTTAATCCTCTCCAATCAAGACTTTAAAGCAGCTTTGCTCCATTAGTCCATTTTTATTGCTTTTTGTCACTATTTCTCCTTTTTCATTATGTAGGGGAAAGGATGAGGTACCTGGTTCGATGAATTAAGAGTAAATATTTGAAAAATTATCACCTTCCTACATTTGGTAGATAAATAATGAATAAGAACTTGGAAGGACCAGCGACCATAGATCGCAAAATTGCGGATTATTAATTATGTACTGAGTAGTGAAGTTAACAATAGAATAATTAAAATAAGAATAAAAGCTAGAAATATTTTTATTATATTATTTACAAAAATAAATAGAAAAAGCAGAATCGCCAACAAATCACCCTTTTTATAATAATAAAATATAAATGTTTATATACAATGTTCTTAAACACACAACTGTTTATATTAAGTTATAGAACAATAAAGTTTATAGGTAGATTATTGAATATCCGGCAACCCTGTAATTTGTCGGACCGGCATTCATGAAATGTTGGCACGAAACCGTAGATTATCTTCTGTATAAAAGAATAATTTCAGGTACTTACATATTCGATGCACAAACACTGAATTTAGTTTAATTAACTATTTAATAAAATATGTTATTTAAAAACTGCTTCTATTTGAGAAGCGTGAGAACTATCTTGCTTCTATTTGAGAAACTGAGAAATGAATTGACTTACGTCCTTCCATTTGAGAAGGCAAAAACGAAGTGGCGTTAAGGGTAGTTGGATTTGAATAGTTTATTGTAAAATTCTTACAGGCGCAGAAGATACGAAACAGCACGAAGAAGGGATGTCGTGTTGATCGAATAGACTTTAATTTAATAGAGGATCAGGAATAGAGACGCAACGATAACCTATTTAATGTATATTGTTATTTGCGTTACGTTTTGGAGTGATCATTAAAGTCGATAGTATTTCCTTTACTGTGTTTATTATTTACAACCGGTCCGACACATATTATTTGGCGATGAGGATGGGATCCGTGTGTATGCCAGTTTAAGTGCATTATTTCCTCCCGGCGATAAATAAAGCAAATTGTGTGCAAGATGGCGGCCTTCGGAAACATCGAACAGTTTAACGTGGGTGACTCCAAAGGTTGGGAATCATACGTCGAGCGTATGGATTTTTTCTTCTTGGCAAATAACATTACAGACCCTGATAAGAAAAAAGCTACATTTTTAAGTTTGTGCGGTCCAAATACATACGAGATTATTAGATCTTTGGTCGCGCCGTCCAAAGTGTCTGATAAAACTTATGACCAAATCATAGTTAAGTTAAAAAGCATTTTTCTCCAAAAACGTCGGAAATTGTGTGCAGGTTTAAGTTCTATCGTCAGAATCAACAGACTGGTGAAACAATATCTGTGTATCTAAAGGAATTACGAAAATTGGCAGAACCCTGTGGTTTGGGAACTAGCCTTGACATAATGCTACGTGACCGACTCGTTTGTGGTATTACCGACGAATCGCTACAACAAAAGTTGCTAGCCACAGATAAGTTAAAACTTAAGGACGCGCAAGACCTGTGCCTTGCCCACGAGGTGGCCGTGGAAAGTTTAGCGGTGCTACGAGAAAGTGAGTCGAGCGCAGATGTAAACGCGGTAAGTTTTCGTAGAAATCAACCGGGCCAGTTCAAACAACAATTAGCTAATCGCGAAAGGAAGAAATGTTTTCGGTGCGAAAAAGAACATTCTCCCGAAACTTGTGAACACATTAAATCAACCTGTGCATATTGCAGGAAAGTTGGACACATCGAAATAGCTTGTTTTGCTAAAAAGAAGAACCAAAATCACAAACGCAAAGTACATCAGACTACCGTGGAATCTACGTCCAATACCGAGCCGGTTTCGGGGAACACTCAGAGTGTTTTTTTATCAAAGTAGTGACTATGAATTTACGTTAAATAACGTGACGTCTGATAACTTTACCGGTAAATATTTAGAAGATGTGCTACTCAATGACCAAAAAGTGAAAATATAGGTTGACTCGGGTGCGAGTTATTCAGTGATAAGCAAATCAACCTACCATGAAATCTTTAGTGAAAATCGACCTAAAATAGATAAATCCAGTGTTATTTTAGGGGACTATCAAAACACAGTGATACCCACACTGGGTAAGTGTCAAGTGGAGGTAAAGAGAGGTCCAAGATCAGCGACACTTCCTCTCATAGTAACGGAAGGAAATCGTGCCAGTCTACTCGGCAGAAACTGGTTTGATAGTTTAGGTTTAACCATAGCTGGGGTAGCTGGGGTTTTAGAGCTGATTACGCTCCCAAAATGGTGCACCCCAATTGTAACTGTTTGCAAAGAAAACGGAGAGGCTAGGATTTGTGGTGACTACAAATCCAGATTGAATTTAGCGTTAAATCCTGAACCTTATTCAGTGCCATCGGTACAGGGTATCTTATCCACACTTGCGGGCGATAAAGTTTTTGCAAAACTGGACATGTCGTAAGCTTATCTGCAGTTAAGTGTCAATCGCGAAGCTGCTGAAGCACAAACAATAATTACGCATAAAGGGGCTTTTAAATGCAATCGTTTACAGTTCGGTATATCAGTGGCTCCACAAATTTTTCAAAAATTCATTGACACTCGATTAACGGGCATTCCTGGTGTACTACCTTATTACGAAGACATTTTAATAGTTGGTAGCTCAGAAATAGACTTGGATTCAAAAGTGCGCGCGGTATTATCGCGTTTCCAGGAAGATGGACTGCATTTGCGCATAGAAAAGTGCGTTTTTCGAACAAAAACTATAGAGTTTCTTGGTTTTCAAATTAGTGAAGACGCGGTTTACGCCCCACTAAAGACAAAATCGCGGCCCTAACTAATGCGCCTGCGCCAACCAATAAAACCGAGTTGCAAGCTGTTCTTGGACTTTTAAATTTTTATCATATTTTTCTAAAGGACAAGGCAACAATTGCGAATCCGTTACATGCACTGCTCCGAAAGGACGTTCCCTGGCAGTGGCGTTTCATAGAACAAAAAGCTTTCGATTTATTAAAAGAAATTGACGTGTAATGCTAGCCCTTATGGGGTAGGTTGTGTGCTTAGTCAACGTGATGATGAGGGACGTGAATATCCAGTGGCGTACCATAGTCGTACTCTATCATCTACTGAACGAAATTTCTCCCAAATCGACAAGGAAGCACTGGCCATAATATCGGGCATTAAAAAATTCCACGAATATGTATATGGCAGGAAAATAGGCATAAGAACGGACCATAAACCATTGTTGGGTATTTTTAATCCGAAAAAAGGTGTTCCAGAGATACTGTCACCCAGAATGCTTAGATGGGCTCTTATGTTATCTGCTTATGATTATGAATTATGTTACGTACCAGGTTCAAAAATTCAGAATGCAGATGCTCTTAGCAGATTGCCACAAAAGGTACATGCGCCAGAACCACCAAGCTCAGATGACGTTTTGATGCTTGAGAACATCCCAGAAAAACTAATCTGTGCCAAAGACATTGCCAATGAGACTAAGAAAGACCCAGTGTTATCTAAAGTTTTGCAGTGGGTTTGGAAAGGTTGGCCTGATGAGAAAATTAAATTTTCAGACGAATATACTCCTTATCTACTACGTAAAAACGAAATTAGCTGTTATCAAGACTGCTTCTTATGGGGTACAAGGGTAATAGTTCCACTTGGAGGGAGGAAAACAATACTGAATTTGCTACACTCAGCACACCCGGAATCGTAAAAATGAAGTCACTGGCACGCTCATATGTTTGGTGGCCAAATCTCGACAAACAAATCGAACACCTAGTAAATACATGCAGCGAGTGCCAGGAGTCTAGAAACATGCCAAAAAAGGCTCCAATCCATCCGTGGGAGTGGGCCAGAGCTCCATGGACAAGAATACACCTCGATTTTGCCGGTCCATTTAAAGGAAAAATGTTTCTGATTATCATAGACTCGTACTCGAAGTGGCTTGAGGTTAAAATCGTTCCAAATACCTCTAGTGTTGTGACTATAGATGTATTACGTGGTTTATTTGCCACTCATGGCATCCCAGATGTCGTCGTATCTAATAACGGAACTTGTTTTACGTCAGCTGAGTTCCAAGATTTTTTAAAGAAAAACCTTATTAGACAAGCATTGGTTGCACCGTACCATCCAAGTAGTAATGGGCAAGCGGAACGCATGGTACAAAATGTGAAAAATGCACTAAAAAAATGACAGATAGTAATGAAGAAACTAAAATACAGTTAGCAGTGCACAGATATCTCCTTACTCAGCACATTACACCCCATTGCACAACAGGGAGATGCCCATCAGAAATATTAATGGGGCGAAAATTGGGCTCATTATTTGATCGTTTACAGCCCGACTTTAGAAAAGAGATGTTATCTAAGCAAGAGATGAACGATTCTTACAAAACAGTACCCAGATGTTTTCAAGAAAACGACACTGTATTTGCGAGGTCATTTGCTCCAGGTGGTCAAAAGTGGCTTCCTTCCAAAATAATTGAAACCACTGGACCGTTAAGCTACAAAGTTCAAACCCCCGATGGTAAAATTTTACGCCGTCATTCTGACCAAATCAGAACCCGTGTGTGTGACCAAGAAACAACAGACGAAGTTACACCGTCAACCTCGATGGAAACAAAATTACTCGTAACTCCGCAACCGTTGTTTCTGCATCCAAACGAATTTGTGGACCCAGAACCAGAAATTGTAGAGCAGGCCGCTGAAGTTAAAAAGCCACCTGCTCGAATAAGAAAACCTCCAAGGTATTTGGAGGACTATGATGAGTAGATTCATCCAGGAGGGAGGAGTGTGATGTATTGGCAACCCTGCAGTGCGGTTACGTCACAATCAGCTGAGAAAAAACTCAGGAAGAGAGACGCGACGATGACCTATTTAATGTATATTGTTATTTGCATTACGTTTTGGAGTGATCATTAAAGTCGGTAGTATTTCCTTTACTGTGTTTATTATTTACAACCGGTCCGATACATATTAGTAAGATAGTTAGTGGAATAATAATAATTATTAGAATAATAAATAAACTATTGTAGAAAATTAATTACTTGTAATTAATTTTCTACACATTATCATCATCATTACGTAGCGAATCTGAAATTAAATGAAATGTTAATATTTTGAGATATAATTGGATGTTTTCTCTCCATTGCCCCGAGAGAAAAAATGCCCTTAGGATGTCCACAAATTAAGGGCGCAGATTTAGGAATAATGAGACTACTTACTGACTCATCATATTTATCAACACCTGCTATCCTACCTACAATCAATACTTATCTGTTGGGGACTATCAAATCAATTACATGTAATCAAACGAACTAGGCTTAAAAAAAATATCCTAGGAAAGGCACTTCAGCAATATTGAGATCAATTTTTAAAACGCCATTTATGTGGCTGAGTTTGCAATAGGAATGAGGAGACCAAAAAAAGAAAAGGCAATAAAATTTTGTTGCTTTCCGACTATACAATGACAATGATCTTTATATAACATATAGGAAGAAATAGAGAATAATGTCTATGCTCAATTTAGAACTCGTTGGTTTTCTCCCTTTTCGAATTGGGTATGTATATGTATTACCATAGAAAATAAAATCAAAAAAACTATAATAACTAATTATGAAACTCTATCTAAAAAGTAAAATCAATAAACAAATTATATATACAAAAAGATTATATAAATCCCTAATATTTAAACAGACTGCTTTACAAAAGGTGAACGAATGAGCATAAAAACACAGCTGTTTCAAAAACTTAATATTGTTAAGTTTATATAGTTCTAATTTATAGTTCTTTATTCTAATTTATTGTCTATATTCTAATTTATTAAAACTCACGATAGCTAATTACTAATTTATTAAATAACTGTACAAATTTCTGTTATGTTCGATACATTTTAAAATCGCGGTTCCCGAGCTTCTTATGACTGACTGACCCCTCAATGAGGATCACCGTTATTTATACATCAAAATGCCGTTATCTAGAGAAATCTGGCTAGGCATCGATCTTTCCATCCATTAGGTGAGTCATTCTCGGCCGTCGACTGCATTCATGGTTACCTGAATATTCGACCTTTCTTGTAGAAGGGTCTAGTATTTTCTGTCGGCAGGTAACAGGTATGAGCGCCGGAATTACTACAAATAAAAAATAATTAGTCACCATATATTTACAATTTTGGGTCAGAATTTATCGTAACATTGCCCCCTCTTAAAAGATGGCTCCTCCTGGAACCTTGTCGGGACTGGAACTGGAACGGCATGCTGGTATCGGCAACTGGACCCTCTTTTACAACTTCTAGTTGTATAAAAATGACAAGGGACGGTTTTCTCCCCGCGCCAGGAACTATGCGGATTGCAACAGACTAACACCTGGACTTCGGTGTCTTTAAAGATCTCCTCCACCATATTTCGTATAACCCTCCAATCTAATTGGCGGCACTCCAACTTTGGCATGGCTAACTTTTGCACGTCGGACTCTAGTACGTGCTCTCTCAACTGAAGTAAGGCTTCCCATACATCTCGGTAGGTAGGTTGATCACGGGCAGTGTCTTTTGTTACCAGGTAGAAAAGGTAACGTGATGCATCTTGAAGTTTTAAGGCTTTTCCAGGAGCTGGCACTTGGCATTGAAGTTCTGCAACTCGACCGAACTTCCTTCGAAAGACGGATGCCAACCCTGGTGCGTCTTTGATACTGGCCGGGATGGAAAGGGCCAGTGAGTAGTCATCGGGAAGCGCGAGTAGATCTTGCTTTTCTTCAGTGGTAACACCATGTCTTGCTTTACCGGTACCTCCATAGGCACCCATGAATTCCTTAAACGTGAGGTCAGACACATCTTGGACTTGGTTTACTTCCACTTCTTCATCTACGTCGTAGTCACCTTCGAAAGACGCCAGCCGGTTATGGTGTACTATCATCGGCTTTCCCCTCGGAATCTTGCTTATTCGGTAAATAACATCATTGATCTTCTCCATAATGAGGTATGGACCTTCCCAAAACTGCTGCAATTTGGGAGAACAACCTTTTCGCTTTTTGGGGTTATAAAGCCAGACTTTATCGTTCTTCTTAAAACACCCCTTTTCGGCTTGCGTATCGTACCGTTTCTTCATTCGGTCACTAGCGATCTGGAGATGGGAACGGACCAACTCGTGTACATCGTCCATTCTTCTTCGTAATTCGATCACATAATCTTCACCTGCTACATCTTCTCCAGGTCGACACCCAAACTCTAGATCACAAGGTAGTCGCATCTCGCGTCCGAATAGGACTCTGGATGGTGTCTGGCCTGTTGATGCATTAACAGCAGATCTGTAGGCCATTGTGAAGAACGGAAGATATTGGTCCCAGTCTCGCTGATGATCGGACACCATATTTGTCAAATACTTGCCAACTGTTCTATTCATTCGTTCTACCATACCATCCGATTGCGGATGATAAGCCGTAGTTCTTGTTTTCTTCATACCTAGTCTATCACATATTCCTTGGAATAAATCGCTTTCGAAGTTCCTGCCTTGGTCACTATGGATCTCCAAAGGCACTCCAAATCGGCTGATATATTCTTGGATCAACTTATCTGCAACGGTGGCGGCCTTCTGGTCTGGAAGTGCGTAAATCTCGACCCACTTAGTGAAGTAATCCATTACTACCAACATGTACTTGCCTCCATTATCACTTTCTGGAAATGGCCCAGCAATGTCCAAAGCTATTCTTTCAAACGGGCTTCCAACATTATATTGTCTCATAGGAGCTCTCCTTTTTCGATAAGGCCCGTTACTCGTAGCACAAATAGTACATTTCTTACACCAGTCTTTTACATCGTCGGAACTGTTCATCCAATAAAACCGTTCCCGAATTCGCTGAAGGGTCTTTTTCACACCAAAATGCCCTCCTGATGGACTGTCATGTAACTGACGAAGTACTTCGGCTATTCTGCTCTTTGGAATCACCAACTGTCTTCTCTTCTCTGAACCGTCATCATTTTCCAGGACTCGTTTGAGCAAGCCATCTTCCATGATAAATGAGTCCCACTGGGCCCAATACGTCTTAACTATTGAGCCTAGGTTCGATATTTCTTGCCAAGGTGGTCGACGGTTTTCCTCTTTCCATTTTCGGATTTTCTGTATAACTGGATCTCTCTCTTGTTCTTCCCTGGTCTTGGTAGGCGTCCAGTCGTCGTTGATCACCGTCGTTCTTAGCACTGCTGCTTCCTTGGATTCCGTTTTGTTGCAGTGGGAACACTCTGCTGGGCATGGCCTTCTGGAAAGAGAATCAGCGTTTCGGTGGCTAACTCCGGCCCGGTGCTCAATCTTAAAATCATATTCTTGGAGTCGTTCGATCCACCTGGCTATCTGACCCTCTGGATTCTTAAACTGCATCAACCACTTAAGGGCGGCATGGTCGGTTCGGATTAAAAACTTTCTTCCATAGAGGTATTGATAGAAGTGCTCTACTGATTTCACTACTGCCAGAAGTTCTCTTCTCGTGACGCAATAATTCCGCTCAGGTTTTGAGAGAACTTTACTAAAATATCCAAGGACTCTTTCCTGTCCTCCTTGGATCTGAGACAGCACTCCTCCAATTCCCACATTACTTGCATCTGTATCTAAGATGAACTCTCCTTCTGGCAGTGGATACCCTAAAATTGGTGCTGTGATTAAATGCTTTTTTAAGGTTTCAAAGGCATTCTGGCAGTCTACATCCCAGCGGCATTCTCTTGCTTCCTCTGAAAGTCGCGTTAATGGTTTAGCGATATCTGCAAACTTCTTAATAAACCTCCGGTAGTAAGTACACAGTCCCAGAAAACTTCTCACTTGATGTTTGTCAGTTGGTTTTGGCCATTCCTTAATAGAATCGATTTTTCCCTTATCCACGGCCACTCCTTCTTTACTGACTATATGACCCAGATAATTGATTTTACCTTGAAATAGCTGGCACTTCTTGGGGTTTAACATCAATTGGGCAGCTTTAAGTCGATTAAAAACGTTTTCTAAATTCTTCAGATGGTCTTCAAATGGCTCCCCCAAGACGATTATGTCGTCTAGATAAACTAGGCATGTTTTCCAAGATAACCCTCTCAACACATTTTCCATAAGCCTCTCAAATGTCGCAGGAGCGTTACAAAGTCCAAATGGCATAACGTTGAATTGCCATAATCCAGATCCTGTGGTGAAGGCTGTCTTTTCTTTATCTACCGGGTCCATTTCTACCTGCCAGTATCCAGACTTCAAGTCCAAAGTAAAAAATAATTTACTTTCAGCCAATGTGTCATCGATCCGAGGCAGAGGATAACTATCTTTCTTGGTAACGTTGTTCAGCAAACGGTAATCCACACAGAACCTCGTTGTTCCGTCTTTCTTCTTAACCAGGACCACCGGAGAGACCCATGGGCTCGTAGAAGGTTCTATCACCCCGTCTTTCTTCATTTCCTGAACAATCGTTTCAGCTTCCTCTCTTTTCGGCTGTGGTAATCGTCGAGCTGTTTGACGCATGGCTTAGCATTACCAGTATCAATTTTATGCTTAACAACGGTAGTTCTTCCCGTCTTTCCTCCTTTCGGTACGAAAATATCACGATACTGCCGAAGAAAATCCCTTAATTTCCTTTTCTCAATCCGATTCAGAGACTGTCCAGCAACCGCAACCATTTGATCAAATTTATCGTTGGAATTATCAGACGTTGTCGTCTGACGGATTATGGATGTGACAGGTACACAAGTTCCTACTTTTGTCTCTTTCTTGATGGTCACTGGGTAGTCATTGACATTAATAAGTCTCACAGGAATTTCTTTAGCCGAAGTCACTAATTCTTTTCCAATTATGATTCCACGGCCAACTTCGTCGTCATGATTCCAAGGCTCCATCATAACAGGTGTTCCTTCGTCCACAATTCCCTGTAGCCGCGCTACTATTATCGTTTTACTTCTCGCAGGCACGACTGTATCTTCTTTAACGGCTGCTTGCATAGTGTTTTCATCATGTGGATGGAGAAATACCTCCTCGTTACCAACTTTGATTACCTTATTCTTAAAATCCAATTGGAATCCATGCGTATTCATTACGTCCATTCCTAATATAACATCCTCTTCGATGTCAGCAACTATAACAGTATGGACGAACTTTTCTGCTCCAATTCCTAATTGTACCTGGATTTCTCCATGAATGTTGGCATTTTCACCTGTGGCGGTCCGAAGTCGCAACCTCGTTGGTAACAGTTTCTTTCGGCTGTTTATAACTGTCGGGCGTATAATGGTTCTGGTCGCTCCAGTATCCACCAACAACGTATGCTTTTTACCATTTATTTCTTTATCTACATATACACTATCTTCACGACATTTCAAAGAAGCTATTAGTATCAGAGGGTCTTTGGTAAAGTTCTGGGTCGAAGCTGCTCCCCTAAGGCCGACGCGTTCTGGTTTTGTCTTCGGTCTTATGGTCTTCGTTTTCTTGTGTGTCATGCTTTTTATCATATTAAAGAGCTGGTCAAGTTTATCTTCGTCTCCTTCCTCTTTTACAGTTCTAACTTTACTGTACCCGCCAGAGGCTAGCGTAGCTGACTCGTATTCGAGGGCGGCAGATAAGACATCCATCAACGTCTTGTGACGAGCTAATCGTAGTGTTCTTTGCATCTCATGATCACGAAGACCATCAATAAACGTTTGAACGGCCAACTTTTCCATCATGTCTTCGGGAGCTATTGGATAAGCATATCGCACTAAGCTGGCGATATCTACTTCATATTCTTGAAGAGCCTCATCTTTCTTTTGTCTTCGATTTTTGAGCTGCGACTGATATACATGCTCCAAGTGTTCGTGGCCATATCGCATATTTAACCTCTTCTTCAGTTGTTCGAAATCATCCGTCTCCTCTACGGCTATGGTCTGGAGCACATCTAAGGCATCTCCTCGAAGAGCTATAGTCAGGTTTACAGCCTTTTCTTTTTCTGACCATCCATTCGCTCTTGCAGCTGATTCGAACTGTTTCATGTAGATGTTCCATGACGATTTTCCGTCGAAAGTTGGAACTTTGACATTAACATAACCTCCGCTTCCTTCAAATTTCGGACGTGTTTCCAACTTACATTTCATCTCGTCTTCTTTTATCTCTACCGGATCTAAAGCTACCGTATTAATTGGTGGTAACACTCTCGTGTTAGTTATCATGGTCTCTAACTGTCTGATTTTCTCTTCTACTTTTTCGAACGTTTTGGAAACTTCTTCAAATTTCTCATTATTCTTTTTCGAAGTTTCTTCCATCATTTGAGAAACATTTTCAAATTTCTCGTCGAATCTTTTTGACACATTTTCGAGTTTCTCGTCGTTTTGTCTAGCTACTTCTTTAATAATTTGAGACGTTTCATTTAATCTTTCATCATTTTTTTTAGAACTCTCTTCGATCTTCATTAAAACTGCTTCTTCTGCTGATTGAAAACGGAATGTCTCTGGGTCATCTCCATTCTTGTTAGAACATTTTTTAGTCGTTCTTGGAGGATCTTCTTGGACCCGCTGAAGTCTTCATCGCGTTCTTCTAGTTGCTCACGCAACTGTTTCACTGAAAGTTCTACTAGCAGCATCTTTGGTCAGGCACACACGTACTTTTTAACTGTTCTTTCGTACAACGATCACTACTGAACTACGCGGATGTTCCCGACGAACAATACCTTTCAAAAGTTCAAAAGTCTTTTTCAAAAATCAAATTAAATTTATCTACAATCCCACTTCTGCACCACTGTTAAGTTTATATAGTTCTAATTTATAGTTCTTTATTCTAATTTATTGTCTATATTCTAATTTATTAAAACTCACGATAGCTAATTACTAATTTATTAAATAACTGTACAAATTTCTGTTATGTTCGATAAATTTTAAAATCGCGGTTCCCGAGCTTCTTATGACTGACTGACCCCTCAATGAGGATCACCGTTATTTATACATCAAAATGCCGTTATCTAGAGACATCTGGCTAGGCATCGATCTTTCCATCCATTAGGTGAGTCATTCTCGGCCGTCGACTGCATTATGGTTACCTGAATATTCGACCTTTCTTGTAGAAGGGTCTAGTATTTTCTGTCGGCAGGTAACAGGTATGAGCGCCGGAATTACTACAAATAAAAAATAATTAGTCACCATATATTTACAATTTTGGGTCAGAATTTATCGTAACAATATTATTAAACGAATTTTGGATCCGTTTCACACAAACTAAATCGGTTGTCTACAAAATAAATCAGAAGACTATGACACAGTATATTGCTTAAAAAGAATTTTTATTCTTTTTAAAGCAATGTACTGTGACTATGCTAAAATATGATACTGTACCGTTTTTAAATAAAACGAGCGGTTCGAATTTATATAAATATATTTATTTATAACTTTACAGTTCGGTACTATCTTATCAACTAAACTACCTCAATCATGGTTACTATATATATATATATATATATATAATATATATATATATATATAAATATAATAAAATATATATATATAATATATATATATTAATATATATAACACTGTTTTTGATGGGTTGGAGTCAATAAAAGGGGCTATTTGTTGACTATTTTTTACTCGAGCTTTCAATTGTGATTACAATTTTTATCAAGAGCTTCTAAAAAATACAAAATGTCTTACAAAGTTGAACTAGAAATAAAAAATTTTTTGTTAACTCACCAAATAAAATTAGTTTTTTATATAAAACTACTGCTTACATAATAAATACAAAAAATATTAATAAAAAAATGTCTTATTCTAATAAATGTTTCTCTGAAAAATTTAGATGAAGTTTCTTAAGAAAAAAATTGAATTTATAAACAAAAATAGAATAGCTACAACCAGCCTAAAATGTCATAAATACTAACTTAAAAATTTTTATTTTTGACATATTGTCAAAAATAAAATTTTGTTTAAAAAATTCTTCTTTGTTTAGTAACAAAAAAGAAGAAGATTTATTCACCATTGATAGATGCCCGAAAAAATGTAACAAATACATGGAAAATTCAAAATGTGATATTTTACTGACTGCATAAATTAAATAGAAATTATATAATTATAAATTTTGCTTAAATTTTGAATTTCTGACCTTTTGTTTAAATTATTATCACTTTTGCTAATACAAACCATTTCCAAAAAAGTTCTTTTAAATTTATTACTTTCATTACATAAAATTTTAATATTATCAAAATCCATAATATGGTCTTTGTCTATTACATGCTCTGCCAAAGCACAAGATGGTTTCTTAATTCTACAATCAAGTGATTGTAGAATTAAGAAACCATCTTGTGCTTTGGCAGAGCATGTAATAGACAAAGACCATATTATGGATTTTGATAATATTAAAATTTTATGTAATGAAAGTAATAAATTTAAAAGAACTTTTTTGGAAATGGTTTGTATTAGCAAAAGTGATAATAATTTAAACAAAAGGTCAGAAATTCAAAATTTAAGCAAAATTTATAATTATATAATTTCTATTTAATTTATGCAGTCAGTAAAATATCACATTTTGAATTTTCCATGTATTTGTTACATTTTTTCGGGCATCTATCAATGGTGAATAAATCTTCTTCTTTTTTGTTACTAAACAAAGAAGAATTTTTTAAACAAAATTTTATTTTTGACAATATGTCAAAAATAAAAATTTTTAAGTTAGTATTTATGACATTTTAGGCTGGTTGTAGCTATTCTATTTTTGTTTATAAATTCAATTTTTTTCTTAAGAAACTTTATCTAAATTTTTCAGAGAAACATTTATTAGAATAAGACATTTTTTTATTAATATTTTTTGTATTTATTATGTAAGCAGTAGTTTTATATAAAAAACTAATTTTATTTGGTGAGTTAACAAAAAATTTTTTATTTCTAGTTCAACTTTGTAAGACATTTTGTATTTTTTAGAAGCTCTTGATAAAAATTGTAATCACAATTGAAAGCTCGAGTAAAAAATAGTCAACAAATAGCCCCTTTTATTGACTCCAACCCATCAAAAACAGTGTTATATTTTTTCCAAACGAGTCACAAGTACTTCTTTTTTCTTACTATATATATATATATATATATATATATATATATATATATGTATACTATATATATATATATATATATATCTACATATATATATATATATATATATATATATATATATACATATATATATATATATATTATATATATATATATATATATATATATATATATATATATACAAGTTATTATGTTCGAGAATATTCGGGAGTAGTCCCACCTCTAATTCGTTATTTAAGGGGTGGAATTTTACAGCGCTCGATATATGACCGGAAGCTTCTCGGTGCTTCGAGATGCAATCATTACGTGGCCATGCCGAAAGCATGTTCGTAACACTGCTCCCCTCTTAGATCTGAGCGTCCCGATCAGAACTCTATATGTAGGCCCAGGATGGCGGAATCTACAGGACTCTCCAGCTCTGCATGAACCCCTCAGAAAGAAATAACAGTCTACTGTCTTTGAAGGACACGATCTCTTCGGATTAGTGCAACACACAGTAATTCTTACACCGGTTTCTCGGAAGATCACTTCAAGCATGCTTCTGACAATCTTCCAATCCAGATTATCTAGTGCATGGCCTATCTTGGGTAAGGCCAAATTCTTAATGTCGTAATTGCAGACGATTTTCTTCAAATTAGTTAGAGCACACCATATATCCTCGTAGGTTGCCCTGTCTGTATACGACTTCCTGGTCACCATATACAGCAAAGATCGAGAACCATCTTCTAATCTCAGCACTCTTCCAACTTTAGGCTGCTGGTTTTTTAACTCGTCCAAGCGACCAAATTTCTTATAAAATACGGATGAGATTCCTTTAGTCATCTCAAGATCTTGGGCAACACAGTGGGCTAGAGTGACGTTATGCGGAACACTAAAAAGATCCTGCTGAACTTCTGTCGTCACGCCGAATCTAGCACTCTTTCTCTCTGCGTAATTTGACATAAACTCATTAAAGCTTGGTCGCCGATCATCTTTGATCTCATGTTGAAGGGTTCGAACTTCTTCGGTTTCATTTGAGCCAGCAAAGGTGCAAGACGATTTATGTGAACTACTTTTGGTTTACCTTTCGGCAACTTCTTAATTCGGTATATTACGTCATTTATTCTCTTTTTAATTTCATACGGACCCTCCCATTGTCTTTGCAGTTTAGGAGACAAGCCACGACGACGTTGTGGATTATAAAGCCAAACAAGATCACCTACTTCATAGCTTTCATTCTTGCATCGAGAATCGTATTGATCTTTCATTCTGTCACTGGCTAACTGGATGTGTTGTCGGGCAAGTTCATGAATGTTGTTCATTCTTAACTTTAGGCGGTCGACATAATCTTCGCTTGCAACATGTTCTTCGGAAGGTCTGCAGCCAAACTCTAGGTCGCAGGGCAAACGAACTTCACGACCTAACATCAGGCAGGTTGGAGTCTGGCCTGTAGTTTCATTCACGGCCGAGCGGTAGGCCATTAGGAATAAATGAATGTGCTGGTCCCAATCTCTTTGATGTTCTGATACAACTTTGGACAGGTGTTTACCCATCGTTCGGTTCATTCTCTCGACCATTCCATCTGATTGAGGATGCAGGGGTGTCGTTCTGGTCTTATTGACACCAATCAATTTACAAACGTTTTGGAAAAGGGTTGACTCGAAGTTTCGCCCTTGGTCGGAGTGGATCTCCAAAGGAACACCAAATCGGCTAAAGAATTCTTTAACAAGTACCTCTGCAACGGTAGCAGCTTCTTGATTTGGTATCGCATAGGCCTCAGTCCATTTCGTGAAATAATCCATGGCTACCAGGATATATTTATTTCCATCATTTGTCTCTGGAAGTGGACCTGCAATGTCGATTGCTACTCTTTCCATAGGACTACCAACATTGTACTGTTTCATGGGTGCCCTCTTTTTACCAACTGGACCATTACTGGTTGCACACAGTTCACATTTCCGGCACCATCTTCTTACATCATCTTTACAGTTCACCCAATAGAACCGTTCTCGAACCTTTTGCAGAGTCTTCGTAATACCAAAGTGTCCACCTGATGCACCGTCATGCAACTGACGCAATACTTCTGACACTTTACTTTTAGGTACAATCAACTGAAGCTTAGATTCTGTACCATCATCGTTCTCAAAGGTTCTATACAGAAGATCATCTTTTAGCACTAGGCAATTCCATTGGCTCCAGTAACACTTGACTTCGGGACTACATGCACTAATGTCTTGCCAAGAAGGTCTTTCACTTCGACGCATCCAATCCAATACTCTTTTTATACACGGATCATCTGCTTGAGCGTCTTGTAGCTGTTGTGGCTGCCATTGATCATTAATGACGGTGGTTCGTCTCACGGGGCAAAGTCTTTCTTCTAATTTAAGACAGTGATTACAATGTTCACTGCACGGCCGTCTCGAAAGCGCATCAGCATTTAAATGAACTCTTCCAGCCCTGTGTTCGATCTCGTAATCATATTCTTGTAATCGTTCTAACCATCTTGCCATCTGGCCCTCTGGATTACGGAATTGTAGGAGCCATTTTAGAGCAGCGTGATCCGTGCGAAGAAGAAACTTTCTGCCATACAAGTATTTATGGAAATGCTCGCAAGCCTTTACTACGCCTAGCAATTCTCTCCTGGTAACGCAATAGTTTCTTTCTGGTTTCGACAAGACTTTGCTAAAGTAAGCGATGACTTTCTCCTGCCCATCTTGGATTTGGGAGAGAACAGCTCCTATTGCACTGTTGCTTGCATCGGTGTCCAACACAAATTTTCCTGCCTGTCTAGGGTAGCTTA
Organism: Diabrotica balteata; assembly: GCA_918026665.1. Classification (NCBI taxonomy): domain Eukaryota; kingdom Metazoa; phylum Arthropoda; class Insecta; order Coleoptera; family Chrysomelidae; genus Diabrotica; species Diabrotica balteata. The sequence continues at coordinate 62,714,444 of OU898283.1, read as the reverse complement.
AAATCGGTGCGCTGATCAGAGCCATTTGTAAGTGTTCGAAAGCTCTTTGGCATTCTTCGCTCCATGTATATTCTTTGCCTTCTTCTGTCAACTTTGTTAATGGCTTGGAGATGTTGGCAAATCCTTTGACAAAACGTCGGTAATATGTACATAGGCCAAGAAAACTTCTAATTTCGTGTTTATCTCTTGGTACTGGCCAATCCTTAATTGCTGCAAGTTTTTCAGGATCAGCTGTTACACCATTACTTGCTACAATATGTCCCAAGTACTTCACTTCTCGTCGAAACAAGTGACATTTCTTCGGACTCAACTTCAAATTCGCTGCCCGCAATCGTTGAAAGACTTCTGTCAGATTATTGGCATGTTCATCGAAGGATCTTCCAACTACAATTACATCATCCAAATAAACCAGGCATGTTTTCCATGTTAGACCTCTTAAAACTGCCTCCATTAATCTTTCAAATGTGGCCGGGGCATTACATAAACCAAAGGGCATAACTGTGAACTGCCAAAGCCCTGATCCTATCGAGAATGCGGTTTTCTCACGATCAGCTGGCTCCATGTCTACTTGCCAATATCCACTTTTCAGATCGAGTGTGGAAAACCAACGAGAACCAGAAAGTGTATCCAAAGTATCGTCTATTCTCGGCAAAGGATAACTATCTTTTTTAGTTACCGCATTGAGCTGTCGGTAGTCAATACAAAAACGTGTTGAACCATCTTTCTTCTTTACTAGCACTACTGGTGATGTCCATGGACTGTTCGATGGTTCAATTACCCCTTGTTTGTTCATATCTTTGATGATGTCTTCGGCTTCATCTCTTTTCGCAAATGGAAGTCGTCTAGGTTGTTGTCTGATTGGCTGAGCGTCTCCGGTATTAATTTTATGCTTTACTATGCTTGTTTTGCCATTATCCTTCTTATCAATGGCAAAAACATCTTGAAATTCTATCAGCATAGACTTCACTTTTTTAGTTCGTTCATCATCAAGATCTTGGCACGTTTTAATCATCGTCTCAACAAGCTCCTTTGGATACTTAGATTTCGACGGTTTCTCATTAGTATTCATGGAACAAATCGAAGCCACGGGAACACACTGTCCGATCAAAGTTCTTTTACTTAGCTTAATATCAGTTCCCTTTAAATTCATAACTCTTACAGGAACGACATCTCGAATTCTCACCAAAGCTTTTGCCGTTAGGAACTCGGCATTGTTCACATCTTCGACCATCCTTAAACTTCCCTCTCGGCAGTAACCATCAGGTCTGGTCATCAAAATTTTCTCACTATTACCGGGTATTGTTACGTCGCAAGTAGTTATTAAGCTGATAACATCTTCTTTCTCTTCATGAAACGGCAACTCTTCACCACTGATCTCGAGAACTCCATCTTTGACATTCAATACAGCCCCAACTTTCCTTAGTAAATCCATCCCCAATATGAACTCATCGGAGATCTCTGCAATTAATACTCTATGTTTCACTGTGGTCTGGCCAATGGATACTGACATATTAGCCTCGCCATATGTATTAATTATCTCACCAGTTGCTGTTCTAAGCTTTACTGTTGCAGGCGATAATTTAAGATGGTCTCGTACTACTTCTGGCCGTGCAATAGTTCTTGTTGCACCTGTATCTACCAAAAACGATCTACATTTATTGTTAATACGACCCTCGATGTACAAGCTATGAATTCCACCGGAGGACGTAATGTTCACAGTTACTATGGGGGCTGTGTTTCTCGAGGTCGGCAGTTGCCCCTTGGTGTCGACCCGTTCTAGTTTTCCGACTGTTGTATCATTTTCTTGCAATTACGGCGAATGTGACCTACGTCACCACAATTCCAACATCTGGGCTCGCGTCTCTTCGGCATCGTGTTACGAACTACTTTTCGTACCATTTCTTCCAGACGTTCATCGTTTGGTTCGTCGCCTTCTTCAATGGTTCTTACTCGATGGTTCCGTGAAGTTTGACTAGCGATCTTAGGATATCTGCAGCATCACCTAGTAAAGCAGCAGTCAAGGAAACAGCCTTTTCTTGTTCTGTCCAATGATTGGATGTCGCAATAGCTTCAAATTGTCTAAGGTAAATGGACCAAGAGGACTTTCCATCAAATGGTGTTAATTTTAATCTCATATGATGTGTCATTTCGTCTCTAGGTGATTCTTCTTTCACTACCGGTTCTAAGGCTACTGTGTTAACTGGTGGTATCATTTTTGTGTTAGTTATCATGCTCTCTAACTGTTTGATCTTCTCTTCAACTTTTTCGAATGTTTTGGAAACTTCTTCAAATTTCTCATTATTCTTTTTCGAAGTTTCTTCCATCATTTGAGAAACATTTTCAAATTTCTCGTCGAATCTTTTTGACACATTTTCGAGTTTCTCGTCGTTTTGTCTAGCTACTTCTTTAATAATTTGAGACGTTTCACTGAATCTTTCATCATTGTTTTTAGAAGTTTCTTCAAACATTTGAGAGATGTTTTCAAATTTTTTATCATTTTTTCTGGCTATACTCTGGCTTATACTCGCTTCGATCTTCATTAAAACTGCTTCTTCTGCTGATTGAAAATGGAATGTCTGTGGGTCATCTCCATTATTGTTAAGAACAATTCTTCAGTCGTTCTTGGAGGATCTTCTTGGACCCGCTGCAGTCTTCATCGCGTTCTTCTAGTTGCTCACGCAACTGTTTCACTGAAAGTTCTTCTAGCAGGATCTTTGGTCAGGCACACATGTATTTTTTAAATGTTCTTTCGTACAATGATCACTTCCGAACTACGCGGATGTTCCCGACGAACAATACTTTTCAAAAGTTCAAAAGTCTTTTCTTTTTCAAAGTCACTGCTGAATTTATTTTTAATAAATGAATTATTGTCCTCACACTCTGACATCAATTTTACCGTTTTTAAATAAAACGAGCGGTTTGAATTGAAACTACCTCAATCATTGTTACTTTATATATATATATATATATATATATATATATATATATATATATATATATATATATATATATAGAGTGTGTATAACGACGCTAAGAATACAATTCTTTGGAGGGTAACTTTCGGGAAAGCGTCAAAACAAGGATCAGCTAGAGATGGTATAAGCCAGTTTGGTGTAGAACTTTATTCTAAATGTGAAATTTTCGGTGATATGTTGTCACCTTCATCAGCACCTAAATGGAAAACCTATTTAGTACAAGTGGTATTTAGTACAAGTATAAATGTTACATTAGAATAAAGTTCTACACCAAACTGGCTTATACCATCTCTAGCTGATCCTTGTTTGAAAGTTACCCTCCAAAGAATTATATATATATATATAATTATATATATATATATATATATATATATATATATATATATATATATATATACAAGTTATTATGTTAGAGAATATTCGGAAGTAGTCCCACCTCTAATTCGTTATTTGACGGGTAAAATTTTAAAGCGCTCGATATATGGCCGGAAGCTTGACTTTGTACGCTTTGTACGCTTGGCAATGACTTTTACAGCTGATTGCCACATTAATATTAATGTAACGCAAATATGATGATATTGCCTCGTACTGTTATATAGCAATTTGTTGCCACATTGCTGAAAGTTACTTTATGGAAATTCATTTTATCCAACAATAAAACAGGTATGCGTTTACACGTTATAGATTGTAACTGAATACATTGAGGAGGGGAAAACTGTTTGTCCCAAGTTGGTATTCAGAATTATGTCTGTATTTTTTAATTTGCTAATTTCCATAGGTTTTAATTTTCATAGATATCACCAGACTCGAGAGTAGTGTATGATTCCTTAGTTATGTTTTTAAAGGATAGTAAAATAACCATCTAAATAATTATGCATTAGTTAATAACGTAACCTTTGTTTCTAACCCAATTGTCAAATTCCTATCTTACCGTAGCCTAGTGTTGTATGTCTTTTTCAGAAATGCCTTGACGGGCCCCTAGGCGAGAAGAGAGTGACCCTGTTTACCTGTCTTTTGTTTTGTATATATATTAATATAAACTCAGACAACTACACTGCGCTCCAAAATACCGCTAATTTAAAATTCTATTTGAGTTGTAATGAAAAAAATTTTGTTTGTTCTTTTCTGCTTTATGGTTGTTTTAGAACATCTTAAATAAAACTATTCTTTTTTTACAAAAAATGTATTGAAATTAACAATATAACATCCTAACATAAATCATAACATCTAAACGAACTGATCTAAACAAACTAACATCATAAATTAATGAAGAAAAAGTTTTTAAAGTTGAAGAAAATACTACTACCGTGTACTAGTATCGAGTATTGCCTCCTCTGGCATTTATTACTGCTTGACAACGATCTCTCATACTGAGAATAATCGTTCTGATTTCTTCTTGATCAATTTGATCCCAAATTTCAACCAACCGCAAAAACAGTTCATCTAATGTGTTTGGTGCATTAGGTAGTTGTCGTAGTCGTCTGCCTATGATGTCCCAAACATGTTCTATTGGGTTAAGGTCAGGACTTCTCGCAGGCCAATCCATGGCAGGAATTCCAACCTCCTGACGATACTGCTGCACAATTCTTGCCGTGTGTGGCCTGGCATTATCTTGCATAAGCATGAAATTATCCCCAATAAATGGTACAAATGGCACGACATGCTCTTCTAAAATGTCTGTTATATACCTCTGCGATGTAAGCCGACCGTGATTTATTTTAACTAATTCCGTACGAGCCTCTAAATTAATCCCACCCCATACCATTACCGAGCCGCCGCCATACTGTACAGTCCCTACGGTGTTACACTGTGCGTAGCGTTCCCCAGGCCTTCTATACACTCGGTTTCTCCTGTCATCAGAAAAAAGACAGTACCTGGATTCATCGGTGAACAATATTCTTCCCCAATCGTCATTATTCCAATCAACATGTTCACGAGCAAAATTCAATCTTTGCCTTCTATGGTCTCTGGTCAATAATGGGCCAATTGGTGCCCTTCCAGGGTGTAGGTCGTTTTCGGCAAGTCTTCTTCTAATTGTATTTTGGCTGATTCTAAAGTTATAACGATCCAAAAATTCATTTTGTAGAGAAGTACTGGAAACAAACCTTTGTCTCAGTGTACGAAGTGTCAAAAACCGGTCTTGATTAGGAGTTGTAACCCTTTTACGGCCTTGACCGGGTCTTCTCGAGTTACTTCCAGTAACAGAAAAACGTGTTAACACTCTTGAAATTGTTGACTGGGTGACGTTAAAACGTTCAGCGAGTTCTACTTGAGTGTATCCTTCTTCGCGAAGAGTAACGATTCTAAAACAGTCACTTTCTGACAAATTTCGATTTTCTTGCTGCGGGTGGTTCATTTCAAAGAAAAAACACTTAATAAACTTGAAAAACCCCTTTAAACGTTCAGCACAACGAAATCCAACCCAACTAAATTCGAAATAAAATGAAGCACAATTAGCATGTTTTTAATTTTTTGCAAAAAAATGATAAAAACATCAGCGTTTTTTACCGTTCTTTCGATAAATTTTACAATATACCGGGGGTAACGATAATATATTAGCACAAAAATCGAAACATTAAAATTATTTAATTTACCAGGGTTTTTAAAATTATGCGTTAATTTTGGAGCGCAGTGTATTTGTACCATGTTGAGTCTGGCTGAATGACTAAAAGTCTATGCAAAAAAATTTTCATAGAATCTAAAGATAGCTTAAGGCCTTTATTATAAATATACTTTTTAGTAATGAAAATAAGTAAATAGAACCTGGAATATGCATGTAAAAGAACATAATCTTTGATCTCTAGGATAAAGTCATCTCCTGAACAATGGCGCCGATATATATGTAGTTAAAATTTTGTACACTTATTTTAACCTGTTTGTTTCCTTATTATCCATATATGAGTTTTGACCGATGTTACAAACTCATTTACTTTTTACAAAGAGTCTATATATTAACTACAGTTATAACTAACAGTTATAACTATACAAATCTGACTCGAAATATCGTCTAAAAGTAACAGTATGTAAAATTTAAATTTTTAATAAAAAGTAAATACCTAGTTATTTTTTATTGAGTTCAAAGTATAAGCCTTTACGAAAATTAAAGTACTAATAAAACCATCGCAATCAGGCGTACACTTTTTCTTTGGGGGGAGGTGAGAATCTTCAAAAGACCGTCAGGGAAGGTGTCCCTGGTGTGTCCGACACGCTGTACCGCGTGCCGAAACCGCCTACCGACTAAACTCACCTCCTCTTCCTCCAGCCGGCGGGTCTGGAACCGCTCTTAGCGAGCATGTCTGACGCGTCGACCTTACTCATCGCTCCCCCTAGCACCCCCAGCGTGAATTCCATGGATTGGTCAGCTTCACGGACGCCTTCTCCGCACAGCGAAGTGACCGAGGACGGGAAAGAGGGCGGTCGGGACGCTTCCCAACCCATGATGGAACCAACCCTAAGATGTCAGTCGGCAGTTACGAATAACTCCAGTCGTTCATACCTTCATCTATTCACTCTTTCTCATCCACCCCTTATTCTATACTTAGTCTCATTCAACTCCAGTCATTCCTTACTTTCATCTAGACACACCTACTCATCCATCTATTCATTCTAACATTTAGATGGGGCAGTCTGTGTAGGTCGGATGTAAAAGGTCCTTCCCTGCTGACTGTCTCCAGACGAAACACGACATAGTTTAAAGTAATAAAGAAAGAAATTAAAAAAGAAATAGAAAGAGAGAAAGAGGAGGAAGGATGAAATGAAAGATAGAAAAGAAGCCAAAGAAAGAAGAAGGAAAAGATAGAGAACATTAACAGGAAAAGGAAATTGAAAGTGAAATTGTTCAGCAAACAATAACGTATAAATAAAATCAGATCAAGAATAAAACAACGATAAAGTAAATAAATATATAAAACTATGATAAAATAAATAAATAAGTAAAACCGTGTAAAAACAAAATAGGATAAGTTAAAATTAGACAGTCAGTGTGGTTTGGGTGTATATGGTCCTCCCCCCACTGACTGCCTTTTACGACACAAGATACGTTAAAAGATAAATATACGGTTATCCTGTCTGCAGTCGCCTCTCTTTTTCTTCTTTATGCTTAATTGTCTGTGTGACAAAAGCAATGATCAGGTCGAAGTCATGCTTGCTGTCGATAGCTTTATCAATTAGCTCGCGAGGCTCGCCTAGGGGGGATCCCAGGCCCAGCTGCAGTTCGGTGCGTCCAACGTGATATGCGGGGCATACGAACACGACATGCTGCGCGTCATCCACCACTCCGCACTCAGGACATAGATCGTTCTCGGTTTTTCCTATACGATGGGTGTATTTCCTGAACGATCCATGCCCTGTCAAAAACTGTGTGAAGTAATAGTTGACGCGCCGATGTCGACACCCGTACCACCTCACTGCGTCCGGGATCAGGGATCTCGTCCAGTCAGCCTTCCCGACTTCGGCTGCCCATTCCCTTTGCCACGTCTCTAGACTTGTAGCTCTTTCCTGTGGCCCTGAACCTATCGCTCCGTTGCCCCTTTGGTACATTCTGGCTCTCTCCCTGGCCAAGATATGCACCGGTACAGAACCGGCCACCACCTGTAAAGCAATGGTTGATACAGTCCTGTACGCACTGCACACCCTGATCAGGGGTTTCCTCTGAGCCCTAATAAGCATGTCTTTGTACTTTTTCATCCGAAGGACCTCGTGCCACACTGGAGCCCCGTATAGTAATATGGACAGTATTGATTGAAGCAATACTGTCCTCTTTTGGGATCCGGGTCCCCCGATGTTGGGCATTAACTTGTTAAGTGTTGAGGTCCTTTCTTCCGCCTTCCGACATGCTTCTTGTACATGCTGTCCGAAAGAGAGTCTGTCATCGAAGGTTATACCTAAGTACCTGACTGTCCTTTGGGGTCTTATTTCGGAGTCTTGGTATGCGAAGATTATATCGTTTCTTTTTCGTGGTCCCCTCAAGATTATTGCTTCTGACTTTTCTACTGCTAGTTTTAGGTCGTTCTTCTCTATCCACGCCGCGGTCGTTCTTATCGCATTATTTACCTTATCTTTTATTCCCCAATTCGTATCGTCTTCGACCAGTAAAGCTAGATCGTCCGCGTATGCTATCGCTCTCACTCCTCTCTTTTTGTGTATTTCTAGTACCCCGTTGTATAGTATGTTCCAAAGTAAGGGTCCCAGGACTGACCCCTGGGGTACTCCCGCGGTCATTTCTTTCTTTTTCTTCTTGGATATACATACGGATCTTTCCGATAAGTAGTCCTTTATTATGTTGGACATATACTCTGGAGCCCCAGATTCGACGATTCGGTCTACTATGAGGCCCCAGTTTGCTGAATTAAAAGCATTTCTTATGTCCAGCAGAACAAGGACCACCCATCTTTTCTTGCTTGTCTTGGCCGCGTCCCTTATCCAGTTTGCGGCATCGACTGTCGATCTGCCTTTTCGGAATCCGTATTGTTGGTTTGATAGCATTCTCTCATCTTCCAACACGCGCTCCAGCCGCCTCTTGATAAGTCTTTCATAGAACTTACCAAGGCAGTCCAGAAGGCATATTGGCCGATAAGAGGCCGCTGAATCGGGGGGTTTCCCAGGCTTTAGCAGTAGGACCAAGTTCGCTTCCTTTAAGTCTCTGGGAAACTCTTGCTTCTGCAGTAGGTCGTTGTATATTTTTCTGATCAAGCCTGGTTTCTCCGTTGCTAGTACTTTTATTGCCTCTGGTGGCAGCCCGTCAGGGCCGGGAGCTTTCCCTGTCTTTATCTCTTGACCAGCGGTTTTTATTTCCTCTTCCGTGAACTCCTCTACCATTGTTGGAAATATTTTTATAAAATTTTGGGGATCCTTGGTAGGGAAGAGGAGTTCGGCTGATTCCATCCGCTGGTCTACGTCAAGTCTATATGGGGCGATTATCTTAAGCGTCTTCATGGTTATCTTGTACGCATCGCCCCATATATCTTCGTCCAAAGCTTTTATCAGGGTCTGCCACTTTTCTTTTTTCTCTTGTTTTATTTTTTTGTTTAACGTTTTCTTTAGATCTTTATAAATTTCTTTGAGCTCGAGGCTGCCCTGGCTTCTCGTATAATTCCTTCGAGCTCTGAGGCATCTCTCACGTAGACCTTCTATCTCATCCGTCCACCAATAGGGGGCTTTTTTATTATTCTTTTTCTTCACGGTGGCCAACTTTACTGCGCTTTCTAGTGCTCTTCTCAGTTGGCCAAGGTCAGAAATCTCCTTTTCATTGATCTTTCTGACCTCCGACAGGTACGTGCTTTTGTTGAAATAAATTTCCGTGTGTTCTATCGGCCGCCTTATTCCCCCTTTCATCTTTATTTCATATTTTATATACCGGTGGTAGGTGAATAACTGATCGTCAAGGACATCCCATTCGTGCACTCTCCTGGATAGCCCTTCACTCGCGAATGTAATATCGATGTGTGTTTGGCTGGCCCCTCTTACGAAAGTTGGTTTGTTATTGTTTAATACTTGGAGGCCAGCCTGGGCTATCCATTCGTTCCATAATTCCCCCTTTGCGTCGTTTATGGGGGAACCCCACAACCTTGATTTCGCGTTGATGTCACCGGCGATCAGCACTTCTTTTTCGTTCGTGGCGGCGCTCATTATTTCGTCTACAATTTCTTTGTATCTTATCATAGGGATATTTGGGGACACGTAGCATGCCAGGAGGCTGAAATCCCTCAATTTGATGAGGATATGATTTCCTCCCCTAACAATACTTCGCACCCCCAAACCCCTATTTCTAAAGAGCACCGCCACGTTTTTCCCGTTATCCTGAACCCAACCACCGGATGACGTTATCTTTTTGTTTCTTTCCGGGACGATGAGCAGGTCTGTTTCTAGCTTGCAGGCTTTTACATGGACAAGATCGTGCAAATCGTGGATGAGTCAAAATCCATTTTGGGAGTTGGTTGTGCGGTATGTATCCAAAACAATCAAGAACATATTAGGTTTAAATTAAACCAACAATGTTTCATTTATTCCGCAGAACTGTTTGCAATATATCAAGCTCTGGAATGGACTATTGAGAAAAGAATGTCTGATCAACAAATAGTAATCATGTCGGATTCAAAATCTGCGCTGTCTGCTTTAGATAATTCGCATAAGCATTTATACAAAAACATTATCGTATTATCGTCAAAATTTTAGAAAATCAACTAAAGCTACTTGAAAGAAATAATTCAATCTCTTTTAAAAGGACATGCTGGTATCTCCGGTAACACCAAAGTAGATTATTTTGCTAAAGAAGCGACTTCAAACGGATTAGAAATTAGCTGGCTCAATAGAAGTGATTTAGCCTCGCTGCGTCAACAAGAATTAAAAAAAAAACTGGGAAATTGAATGGAATGCTTTTTATAACAGAAGTAACAACCTTTACACAAAAATTCACCCTGTTTTACCTACTGCGCTTTTGCTGCAAGAAGTCATCCTAATAGAAGAGTATATTTAATGTTTGTTAGATGCCTTGTTAATAATAAGTATTTACGAAGTATTTGATATTTTATGTATACAGGCATTTTTTATAGAATTAATTTGTTTTTTTTTGTTTATTCTCTTATTTAACTCAGTTAAATTAACAAGTAAAGATTTTTGAAACGAAGCGCGTACGGTCCTGATTTTTCAGTCTATCGCCAAACTACCACACACCTACTACTGTGTCGACATAAGCGGCATCGCTGCTCGTTGTAAAACTAACACTGCATTCTAACTGTGGCTTTTGATAATAGAGGCGGATAATAGAATTTCTTTATTACTGACGACTAAGATCCCACTTCTGACACCAAGTATTACATTTTTCTGTGGGGCCAAGAATTGAATGAAGTATACGTAGTTTAAATGATTTTATTTAACTTACTTAACTACATAAACTCACTAAATAACAAATATCACATTAATAGTTATAAATGTACTAATAATTATTACCTACAATAATATAAGTATCGCTTTCAAAATCTCTTATCTAATTACTCCCATTTCAAAGGATGCCGCAGGTAAAATATCGCGATAAAACATTGATTAGAACGCTAGGTAGAGTTTTCGCTCCACTCAAAAGAGTTTCGCTTCGTGAATTACAGGACCGTAATTACAACCACATAACATATATGACTGTAATTACGGTCTTATTGTAATCAAATAGTCTTATTTGGGTTATTGCCACTAAGGCAACTGCCGACTTCCCATTATATTTTGCAAAAAATATACATATTGCTCAGATTTTGTGATGTCGCACATTGCAATAGGTATTGAAAATTAAAAATACTTACGTTTTTAATATTATTATACCTGCTATTCTAAAGAAATCATTTTCCATATCAAAATCTATGCTAATGTTTAATTAAAATTTGATTATTAAATACATGCATCCTATTTTTAGTATGTCATCATCCTCACCTATAACATCTGTAACCTCGTCGTTTGAATCTAGTCTACTATCGAGTTCTTCAACGTGTTTAGTCAACTTAGAACATAATTCTACATATTCGATAGGATACAACCAGGAAAGAAAAAACTGCTTAACAGTTAAAAATACTAGATATCTAAATCAGAAAAAGGTAAGTTAATATTTTTATGAATTGTTCCTATTACTTTTATATTGTCTATCTTTTTTATTAAAATTCCTAGATAATTTTCTTTATTATCTTTTATGTACTATAATAAGTTTCTGTTTGCTTTTTCTGTATATATATGTTTCATACAAATGACTAGAAAAAGGTTGTGCGGTAGCAAGCTAGAGAAATACACCTGGCTCCAACTAATTATGCAGGGAAAGATCCAAGGAATGAGAAGCATAGGGAGGTGTATTATGTCATGGCTGCGCAACCTAAGAGAGTGGTACGGATGTACATCAAATGAACTTTTCAGAGCAGCAGTCTCAAAATTCCTAACAGCTATGATGATTGCCGACTTCCGCCGCGGAGATGGCACTTGAAGTAGAAGAAGAAGGTATGCAGGGCAGTCAAATCCATCACTCTACACTCATGATCTCCACATCAGATCGTTTCCGGACGATACATTCGAACTCTCTCCCTGGCCAGGATGTGCATTGGTACAGAACCAGCCACCACCTGTAAGCCAATGATAGATACAGTTTTGTACGCACTTCACACCCTGATCAGGGGTTTCCTTTGAGCACTAAAAAGCATATCCTTATATTTCTTTATCTGGAGGACCTCGTGCCACACGGGGGCTCCGTATAAGATGATAGATAGTATTGACTGTAACATAACTGATCTCTTCTGAGATCCGGGCCCCCTATGTTTGTCATTAATTTGTTCAATGCTGAGGTCCTCCCTTCCGCCTTTCGACATGCTTCTTGTATGTGCTGCCCAAAGGTAAGTCGGTATTATTTATATTTAGCGTATGGCTACATCACAGGTTCATAATATAATATATATATATAATATATATATATATATATATATAATATATATATATATATATGAATTATATAAATTACAAACAACAGTAAATACAAAAATATTTTTCTACAAACAAACATCTAGATTATAAATATATTCGATTGACTCTTTTGTAGGAGCCAGGAAATCCGAAGGGTTGCCGTTATAGGATCTAATCGGGCATTCCTCTACCATGTGTTTTACTGTTTGCCTTTCGGTGCCGCAGTCGCAATTTGGTGATTGTATTTTTCCTCATCTAAAAAGTGAGTCGGAACATCTGCCACAGTTCGTCCTTATTCTATTGAGTCTGGTCCAAATTCGTCTCGGTTGGTTGAAGCCCTCAGGTTTGCTTGTAATACATGGCATGTTCCAGTTAGCTGGTGCAGCGTTATTCTCCCATAAGGTAAGTCGGTCGTCGAAAGTAATAGGTACTTGACTGTCCTTTGGGGTCTTATTTTGGAGCGTTGATATTTGAAAACTATGTCATCCCTTTTTCTTGGTCCTCTCAAAATTATTATCTCTGTTTTGTCTACTGCTAATGTTATGTCGTTCTTCTCGATCCACGCTGCGGTCGTGATTATTGCTTGTGAATTTCTAGTACCCCATTGAATAACATGTTCCAGAGTAAGGTTCCCAGGACTGACCTCTTTGGTACTCCCGCAGTCATTTGTTTCTTTTTCTTCTTGGATATGCATACGGATCGTTCAGAAAGGTAGTCCTTTATTATGTTAAACATATATTCCGGAGCCCCGCTTTCGACTACTCGGTCTACTATGAAGTCTCAGTTTGCTGAATGAAAGGCATTTTTTATGGCCAATTGAACAAGAACTACCCATCTTTTCTGGTTTGATTTGGCAGCGTCCCTTATCCAGCTGGCGGCGTCGATTGTCGATCTGTCTTTCCTAAATCAGTACTGTTGGTTGGATAAGACTCTGTCATCTTTCAACACAACTTCCAGCCCCTTCCTGATAAGTCTTTTGTAGAACTTACCAAGGCAGTCCAGAAGGCATATTGACCAATCAGAGGTCGGTGAATCAGGGGGTTTCCCGGGCTTTAATAGTAGAATGAAGTTCGCCTCCATTAAGTCCCTGGGAAACTCTTGTTTCTGCAGTAGATCATTAAATATTCTTCTGATCAAACCTGGTTTATCAGTTGCTAGTATCTTTATTTATTGCCTCTGGTGGCAGCCCGTCAGGGCCGGGAGCTTTCCTTGTCTTCGTATCCTGACCAGCGGTTTTCAAATCCTCTTCTGTGAACTTCTCTATCATGGTTGGGAAAACCTTGGTGAAATCTTGCTTGTCCTTGGTGGAAAAGAGAAGTTCAGCTGTTCAGTTCATCCGCTGGTCTTCGTCGAGTCTATATAAGGCCATTAGCTTTAAGGTTTTCATTGTGATTTTGTATGCATCACCCCATATATCCTCCTCGAGTGATTTTATCAGTGTCTGCCACTTTTTTTTTGTCTCTCTTTTTATTGTATTATTTAATATTTTCTTCAAGTCCTTGTATGTTTCTCTGTACTCGAGGTTGCCCTGGCTTCTCGTATAATTCTTTCGAGCTCTGAGGCATCACTCCCGTAGATCTTCTATCTCATCGGTCCACCAATAGGGGGATTTTTTTTCCATTTTTCTTCTTTTTGGTAGCCAATTTTGCCGCATTTTGTAGAGCTGTTCTCAGTTGGCCGAGGTTAGAAATCTCCTTTTTACTTATTTTTGTGACCTCCGAGAGGTACTTGTTTTTGTTGAAATATGATTTTGTCGTACCTATCAACCGTTTATCCCCCTTTAACCTTTACCTCATATTGTATATATCAGTGGTAGGTGACAAGCTGATCATCGAGTACATTCCACTCGTACACCTTCCTGGATAGCCCTTCGCTCGCAAATGTGATATCAATGTGTGAATGGCTGGCCCCCAGTACGAAGGTTGGCTTATTGTTGTTTAGCACTTGGAGGCCAACCTGGGCTATTCATTCATTCTAAAGTTTCCATTTTTTTTTGTCATCTACATTACAAACTTATCTTATAGTAAAGTTTTTACTCTTTTAAAGTCTTTTCCAGTTAATCTGATTTAGAATTTTTATTCTTATCGTTTTCAAATGTTTTTTATCTTTCAAATTGTTTTATTTATCTTATTTAAAATATACAGATACTAATAGTTATTGTAACTGATTTGTATATTCTTTACTTCACTTCTTATTTCTGAAATTTGTTACACCATATCATCACACCATTAAGCCATTCATACTGTGAATATTTATGTTTGACGTAGCTTATAATCTGCTTTGACGGCCATAAACGAAAACGATTTAAGTAGCTAACTGTTGTAGTGAAGTTTTAGGAGACATTCGTTGGACTTTCCGAGTTTGAATTTGTATCAGATTGTAACGACAATATTTTGCTTACCTCAGGGTAAGAACATGAGGGGTAGAAGATTGGGCAAACAAAATAATCGTAACAAGTGCGAACGACACTCAATTGGTTATTGGAGAGCTGGGTCGTAGATAAGTTGAAATAAAGGGTTTTGGATTGGGGTATCTACTAATTGAAACTAAGGGATACTTACATAAATCTCCTGGGCAATTGATAGAACAAACAGATCAAAAATAAACTGGGAACACCTCAAGAAATTTGATATAGGGCGCCACTTGAAGGATCCTAGCTTACAGAAGGAAAGAAAAAATTCTTCCCTAGTATCTAAAATAAAAAAAAGGTTAGGAGATTTTTCTAAATAAAATAAAAAAATAGATTAGAGAAACAAATCTAACATTTATTATTGTCTCAAACAGTTTTCAAAAATACAGCTTATACAAAGGCATATTATATAAAAATAGCTGTCAAATACAAATAAAAAAAACTTACATATCTGTTTACAAAAGGTTACAAAATTCTTCGAAATGGTTCCTAGTAGATAATGTGGCCAAATTTTATGGATATCCTTTTATAAAAAATAAAATTTAATCTTTACTATAAATCAAAATATCTTTTACAATAGATTAAAAATCAAACTGTCATACGTCAAAACAAACATTTTTAAAACAGGATAAAATTATGACATGACAGTTTAAACCACGCCCTAACATAATATTTATTTTAATTACAAATATTTAAAAAAAAATAATTTATAAAAGAAAGCAAATTTTGTCTTTTTAAAAGAAAATGTCTATTTTTTACTTTAAAAATTAATAACGTAAATGTTACCTCAGTTCACACATGTTAACTTAAACTTTTGAACAACTGGCTAATTTCTGCGGGGTATCTAACTGCACATCAACGGAAAGCTTTATTGGAAGCTGAAACTGGCACATTCAAATCAAAACTGCTCCAATATCATTCTACGTGAGGTGAAAAGGCATCTTGGAAAGGAACTGGATTTCTCAGAAAACGAAAAGAAAGCAGGAACTAAACTTGTTCACTGCTCAAACATTATAAATCTTCAGCAAAATCAAAACAGTGGTTAGTGGTCACTCTTTCAGAAACGACATATTACATAGAGTGAAAATTCCACCATTTTTGGCGAATTAATGCCGGCTTACCACATCACAATTAAACGACCTTTCCCTGCGAGCAATTATTCATCACTAACTTCGCTTGACCCTCTCGATCTCAATCTGCCGGATAGATACCGCCTCTTTTCCCCGCACAACCATTCCATCTTGTCAAATCAACAAATTCTTACTCAAACTCGTTCAAACTTCCGGCGTTACTACGCTTTAGAAAAAAGAATACCATGGTTTGCAATATTTTTCTGGGAACGTTGAAGTTAAAAAGCCATAAATTGTTTTCTTTAGCAAATACGTCTTTATTTATTGAAGAATTATTGCGTATTTAAAAATCTCTACAGACAACACATTTCTAGCATACCAGGGGCGTACTATATAGAATCGAATTTATATTATTATTTAGACATTAAATATAAAACGCTACAATGCCCCTTCTTAAAAGAAAAAACTCGGATAATTCTTATCCAGTTTTTGATAAAAGCAAAACAAACAAAAACAAAATCAGAAGATGACCTCCTAACTGAGTCGAAACTTCTTAATAATATCTTTTAGATGATGGCTAGCATGGGATTAAACAACAAAAACAAAGTTAGTTACAAGAATGGGCTAGCGTGCCATCGATCGCCAGACTCTTTAAAGTCGAGTAGACTGAAATGTTTGACTCTAACATGAACTGTAGGTGACATGAGTTTCTATGCCTTGGGAGAAGCTAACCTTATGCCCTGCAGTGAACCTCGCTGACATTCACAGCAGTAACACAAGTGATTTGTCGGGCAGGCATAGCCATGACACCTCGTTGCCTAAACCAAGTGCTATGCACAAATCCAAAAAAAATTGCTCTACACTTAATATGTAGGCGTTACTATCTCCACTATACGCCTAGCGAGACAGGGAATTCGGCAACGGTTCCACAAAAAAAATTAGGATATAGACCCAAAATCTATATACCTACATATGACAAAATGTGATTCTCACATGTGTCTCCCAAATAAAATAGGTTACCTGAATTAAAATTATCAAAAGTGAAACAATATTCCAAAGGGATGAAATCAAATCAACATACAAACTCGAAAATACAGACATGGGATAGGATGAACTAATTACTTAAAGATGACATATTGTCCTCATCTGACACAAAAGGCTTTAAATCTTTAATGTGCCACTTACCAAGATCCGAACCATTTAAATCTGACAAACGATAAACCACTGGTGACAATTTTTCCTTGATAGTTGCTTCAATATACTTCGGTGCTAGTTTGGACATAAACTTGTTGACAGCACAAGACAAAACCTTATTTCTTTTCCAAACTCTATCACCCACTTGAAATTGGACTTCTCTTCTACGTAAGTTGTAACTCCTAGCGTTACGTTCATATCCTTTTCGAAGATTAGCCTTAACCTTTTCAAAAACTTTATCTAAACCTTTGACTTCTGAAGCATACATGTTACGGTCATCTGGAATTATCTCGATATCTTGATTCTGTTGATCCTTATGATCAACACCATAATAGTTTCCACTTAAAGGAACATGACGGCCATAATTCAGGAAAGCTGGAGTATATCCAGTCACTTCGTGCTTTGCAGTGTTAATAGCTTGTCTGATCTTTGCTAAATTCTTGTCCCAATCCACGTGGTCTTTAACATATGTACGTATTGCTGTACCAATGGTTCTATTGTTCCTCTCCACAAAATTACACTGAGGTGCATATACTGGGCTAAACCATACTTTCTGAACGTTATACCTATTACAGAGCTCAATTAAGAGAGGATTGTTCAGATTTGAGGCATTATCACAAATCACATATTGAGGAATACCAAACATTAGGAAAACATCATTTTCCAAAAACTCAACAATATTCTCAGCCGTGGCCTTTCTCAAAGGTTGGACTAAAGTATATTTACTAAACCAATCAGCAACTACTAACAACCACGTATAACCTTTCTTTGAACGAACAAAGGGACCTATCAGATCTATTGCAACTATTTGCCAAGGAAACTTGGCCTCTCTTTGCTTACCTCTACAGACAACACATTTCTAGCATACCAGGGGCGTACTATATAGAATCGAATTTATATTATTATTTAGACATTAAATATAAAACGCTACAAGATGAGTGTCTGATGAGGCAGGGATATGCTGAAATGAGTCATAACACTCTGTTGATACCGATTCGAGCACGGAAAGTTTAACGAATTTGTCTTCCTAGGCCATATATTTGGCCATTTAATTCAACAAAGCGATAGCATCTTTTGCTAAAAGATATAATCTTTTTCACGTATATATATATATATATATATATATATATATATATATATATATATATTATAGGGTGGTCCTTAAGTTATTGTACAAAAAGAAACCTTAGATTCTGCACTTTAAAATATTACGATTTAAGCCAAATTACTCTAATAAAATGTTGATATTAATAAAGATACAGGGTCTTAAAGTGGAAATTTAAAATTTTAATTTTCACTATAACTTTCATGTTTGTGAACATTTATGCTTTAATGTAGTTGATAGAGGGCGCCACATATGGCACATTTAGGGCATTAATTTGCACTTAACTTTTTTGCTCTTTAAGTTACCGGTGTTTGTGATAAAAAATATTAAAGATACATTATTTTAACAAAAAAAGGTATACTTGTTAATAACTTCAAAACTCAACAGTTTTCGAGATAATCGCATTTTACAAATCAACTACATAATTCAGATTTAACGCAATTACTCCAGAAAACGCAACGAAAGAAAATTAGACAAAAACATCAATACTTTGAATTTTGGTATAAAATGCCTTTAATAAAAGTTAATAGTTATAACGAAATATTAAATAAAATAAATATATCAGCAGGATAATTTGCAATAGGATTTGACAAAATAACAGAATTATTGGATTTTACATCAAACATTTTACGTTTTATATTAAATTAAACTCATAACCAAAACAGTTTATTTACAAACCAAATTAAGAAAGTTAAACGTAATAACATTAACTTTTTGTCATAGTAAGTGTTCGATAATGCTAAGTAGTTCGATTGCTAAGTATTATAAGTATAGTAATAAGTACTCTTATGGGATTTTTTATGAATTAAATAATTATTTAATATCTCATCACATGACCAAGGAATATGACTACCACGAACAATCCAACGTTCAGGAAAGTTGTATTTAAGTATGTTCTCACTGCCCTCTCTCTATAATGTGGTGGTGTACTATCTTGCATAAACCACATATTTCGCTTAAGTTTGATGACAATTCTTCCAATAAATCAATAAAATTATTTTATGAAAAATGTAAATAAATCTCACCATTCAAATTACAAGGTAATTCGCATGTCCGTAAAAAATAATTACCAATGGTTCCAAACCATACGTTTATTTAAAATTCATGTTTAAAATGCATATCGTATGGTTTAGTACCATTTGTAATTATTATTACACTGCCACATTATAGAGAGAGCACTATCATTTTGGCATCGATACATTATGCTTTTACCATCAATTTAGCATCGTCTTGCAAAGTAGCATCTGTATATCGACGCTACTTTACAAGACCTTAATAACTTTTTTTCTGTACTTGTTACAAGAATTTTAACCATCTCAATGATTAGAGATTTGATACCGTGTTGGTATTTTAAAATGTCCGCTTTCTCTTTTTATCCCTTACTGAGTTATATAAGTTTATTCCAGGAAATGTTTGAGTCTAAAATGATGGTACAGTGAAAATATTATATATATTTAGTTCAGGGTTTTACCGTTTACTCGCTGCCATTATATACATGAAAATGTATATCGCACTTTCATTATCAATCATTTTAGCATCAGAAATTTGGCATCGCTGTTGAATATAATATTACCCACAACGAAATAGTAAATTTAAGAATTTATATATATTTTTTTCATCCACAAATCATTCTAGCATCTTGTTTGATTAAAAGTAACGGGTTATGATATATTGCATATTTTTGCTCCAATTGGTCCAGTCGTGATGTACAGCACCTCAAATGATAGGATTTAACCAATAAAATACAATAAGACAGAAAAGCAGCATGTCAAAAAGGCCTTAGTGATATATCTTCGTTTCTATAAGTCCAATCGTGACGTGCAGTATCTCAAATGATAGGATTTAACCAATCGAAAACAATGAAATAGAAAAATCAAATACAGCAACATGTCAAAAGGGCCGTAGTCACGTATTTTTGATCCTATTAGTCCAATCGTGACGTATAGTACCTCTAATGATAAGATTTAACGTAAAGAATACAATGGGATAGAAAAATCAAATACAGCACAATGTCAAAAGGGCCTTAGTTGTGTATCTTCGGTTCTGTTAGTCCAATTATGACGTGCAGTACCTCAAATGAAAGGATTTAACAAATAAAATACAATGAGGTACAATGAGGTAATGGAGTAGCATGTCAAAAGGGCCTTAGTTATGTACCTTCGGTCCTATTAGGCCAATAGTGAGGTACGATATCTCAAATGATAGTACTTAACCAATAGAATACAATAATCATGAATGTGTTGCTTGTGTGAGTCCATTTCAAATAGGTAAAGAAATAATAAATAAGACTTACTCACAATCAATTTAATTTAACTATCAGACGACGGGTTTCGCTTTCTACAATATGCAAAGCATCCTCATATTTAACTTTGTATCGAGACCTGAGGATGCTTTGCATATTGTAGAAAGCGAAACCGGTCGTCTGATAGTTAAATTAAATTAATTGTGAGTAAGTCTTATTTATTATTTCTTTGCCTATTTAGAATACAATAACTTAAAATTGGAAATTAAATACAGCAACAAGTAAAAAGAGTTTTAGTTATGTATCTTCTTTTTAGTAGCACAATCGTGACTTACAGCACCTCAAATGATAGGATTTAACCAATAGAATACAATGAGAAAGAAAAATAAATTACAGCAGCATGTCAAAAGGGCCATAGTTATGTTTCTGAGATCCTATTAGTCCAATCGTGACGTTTCGTACCGCAAATGATAGAATTTAACTCACGATACTATGACTTCCGAGATAAAACCACTTCGCAATTGAATTTTGTACGTCGACGCGCATGACGTCACTTGGCGATAAAAGTTTATCTTCAATTTAATAGTCTGAAATATGTTTTATATAAAGTGCACACATTTATTTGTCAACGTACAAGCTAAACAATAAAACAATACGAAATCTGACAAAACTCCATGCAAAACAGAACATTTCTGGTGATATTTGTCGCCAAGTAACGACACACGTGCAAAAGAGATAGGCTGATCGCGTGCGCGTGGGTTTATCTTTAGTTCATAGTATCATGAATTTAACTAATATAAATAGGTAAAGAAATAATAAATCAGACTTACTTACAATCAATTTAATTTAACTATCCGACGACCGGTTTCGCTTTCTACAATATGCAAAGCATCTTCAGGTCTCGGTACAAAGTTAAACAAAGGCTGAAATGATAAAAACCCATATTAGGGTGTTGTCTAATAAAGATAAACAAATTAGATGTTATAAATTACAATAATTATGCCAATATTACCTGTCTGTGGTTTTATTTAAATGATTGAGTTGAATAAAAGGTATAAATATTTTTTAAAAAAGTTAAAAGGACAAGGTAAGGCCCACAAATTGTCATAAAATCTCTTCTATTGGAATAAATTAATGAATGAGCAAATAAATAAATGAAATAAAATAAAATTACTTACATGCCGGTACTCTATTAATAGATGGATGGTAGAACATGTTTGAAACTACTGTATATTGTTGAATGGAGAACTCAATACTATTATTGCAGTTGTTTGACAGTAAACGGGAAGTTCTTGAGGAGGTAGATTTGATCCAATGAATTTGAGATGTGTGTGAGATTGTTTGTTAAATGTAAGTGGTGTAATATATTATTGTGTTATTAAAAGTTATTTATACTTATTCCAGAGATATATTTTTGAAATGTTTTTATTTCCAAACTTGTAGTTATCAAATTACAAAGTAATTTGATAACTACAAGTTTGGAAATAATTGCACACCCACACAATTTTACATCTACACTTATTCATTGTCATAAATGTCACCTTCATAAAACAATTACTCAATAAATAACACATTTATTGTTACAACATTTAAACATAATAGTTGTATCTTGGTTTATTCAGGTGGAAAGAAAAATTAGACACAAGTGCTAAAACCACAAACTATTCTAGATTATAACGTTGTGAAAAAAGAGTTGATTTTAGTGATCAAATGGCTTTTTACAAAAGCCCAATACGCAAAATACTAAAGTGGTAGCGGAAAGTGGCAGTGGAATTAATATTTAATACCGCAGTAGTCAATACTTAGTTGCTAAATAATAGAAAACGCGAAAAAAGCGACAACCTATCCTTGAGTTCAGACTGGAATTAGCAAAGGCGTTTGCAAATAAAGAAATGTTGAAACCCAGATGACTAATTACACCCAAAAAATACCATCTCAGGCAAAGCGATGTAGATAAAAAAAAAGAGAAGGAAGTGTACAAGAGGTTACAAAATTTTAAGAAGAAGCGTGACTAGTAGAAAGGCCGATAGAAAAATTAAAAAAGTTAAAACATGCTGTGAAGAATGTGATGGCAAAACTGCAATATGTCTAGTGTGCTCCAATGAAGCACATTAAAAAGGCAATTTTACTTATACAGGAACTATTATTGAGTAAAAACGTGTTGTGCCTCAAGTGCCTTATAGTATTGAAACGTAAATTGATAGTTTCTAGTAGTTTTTATGTTAATTACGTAGTTAAAGTAAGTTATAGTATTTGTAAAAAAATGGATGTAAATAATATTATGTGTTCGACATCTAAAAAAGCTAGACGTAAACATAAACGTAGATTGACCACTGCTGAATTACAATCATTTTTAGAAGCATCTGGCGAGGATGATGTAGATTAAATGAATGGTGGAAGTGACTCTGACGAAATATTTGCACAAAGTCGTTTAGAAAAATCGAGGATTGCGTTTTGGAAACAGACAACACAAACAGAATTTAAAACTTTTCTCGGGCTTATATTCCAAATGAGGACAATTAAGATGAACCGTCTAAATGACTACTGGAAAAGTATGGGTAACTTCTATAATAGATCTATCAGTAATTGACTTTACTAGACAATTACTGATAGCCCATATTAAGAAATAACCGAATAGACAATCCCCACTTGTCAAAGAAACTAAAAAAAAACGTAAAGTGGTCAGTATTTACAGTCCTGAAGGAATATGTGTGACCAAGTGCAGAGATAAACAAGACATAATTACTATTTAAATGGGAATAAGCCACAATTAAAGGTTAAAGTACGTTTATTGGCATTTCAATTTCCAATTCGGAAATCGTTCTCAAAATAGAAACGTATTTTCGTATTTTGCCGAAAAACCCTCAATTATTTTGCAGTAATTTATAAATGTTAATAGCTTCGTTTGTACATAATGGCATTTAATATAACTAATTTAAATTGGGGCAGTTAATACGTTATTAAAGTGTGGTATATTTCACATAGATCACAAAGTTATCCAATTTGTTTATCCCAAAGAGCGATTATCTAAACGACTGTACTTGCCCAGATAGTCACTCTGTACTCTGTATACACACGTGTATTCTGTAAATCGAACTCGCTTTTATAAGAGTTCATACTTTCAACGGAAAAATTTAGTAAGATAGGTCAAAATAGCACAATTCTTATTATTTGGTTGAGCTACCCTAGTAAAGAAATGAAGGTTCTACGTGCCACAGAAGCCGAGATATTAAATATTTTGCAAGCGTGCTTCAATTTAAAGTCCGAATCTAAAAAAAAACAAGCTCAGACAGTTCTTACCTCCGTGGTACTTTTCCGTGGCGGTAATTTACGAATACCATTATTTTAATGGGTTATAACATTTTACTCCTTTACTGTGTATGCCATCTATAACTTCGATCATATATTATAGATCTTAATTCAAAATCCTTTCAATTTTTAGATCTTGTATTAATAAACAATGAAAATATGATTTTAAGAATTAAATGTTATCTTAGTTCTTATTGGTTAAATATGGTTCTGTTTTTGTCTCTTTGTTTTCTTATAAGCCATTAAGATTGCAAATTACAAAATACTTGTACATACAAGTATTGGACAAGTATTTGGACAAGTTCAAAGTGATTTGCTTAATATTTAGCACACCTTAAAAACCCATTAATTGCCATAATTTGAAGTAGCTATATTATCTGCCGTTGGGCAAAAAATTCAATTATTACCATTTATAAATTACTAAAAACATAATATTTTAGAGTTTAGGGTTTTTTGCAATTACCTCGCTCAATTAATTATATATTTTAATTTGGTATCCCTCAACATAAAAAACCTTTTATGGTCTACAACTTTTATTTGAATCATTTTTCTTTAGAATGTAAAAAAACGTTTTACAAGCAAACATTTTTTTTGTATCTTTTAAGATTGTTTAAAAAAAAAGAACAAAGCATAATCAACTGTACATCTTTACGAATTTTCATCAGCTACCTCTCATACTATTTAGAATTTAAATAACCGTAGAAGATTTTTGAAAACTATTTACCGAGGTTCTGTGAAATACTTTCTTGTTGCATGGTTAAGTTAAATATTATTTTTTTATGTATATTATGTATATAAAAATGTAATATTAATTACATTTTTAATTAACTAATATTTATTGTTTATTGTACAAATTATCTAAAATGTGTATACACATTTTGTACAAAAAAAACGTTTTTGAGAACGATTTCCGGAATGGAAATCAAAATGTCAAACACAAGTTAATTAAAAATGTGATTCTTATCACAATTACAACCAATAATTGAGGCGTAATCCCATAAAAACATAATATTTACCTCAAACTATTCACCGATAGCTTGGATTAAACAGCTTGTAAATTGAAATTTATGTAAAATATTCCCCTACACAATTCTCTGGGGAAAATATATACGTTAAATAAATATACCTTACATCTAGACAAAGAAAAAACCAGTTAAGACCGCAACTTGTTAGCAGGTCGTTAGCAGGTTGACCGAAAACGGATCGATATTTGATGTAGCAAAAAAATACGACCGTTTATTAAATTTAAAATATATTCAATGGTTGAATAGCAGAGGGTATAAATGCGGTTCTATGTTCGAAAAGATTTGCGCGGTTAGTACAATGAAACCTAGAGCTAAGATTAATATTATTACAAAAATTAATATCAAACTCACCAGTCTTCCGGGTTGAACCGCGTCGATATCCATTTTGCCGAGTGAATTGAATTGTAATAATATTAATCTTAGCTCTGGGTTTCATATATATTCAGTGATGACTGCTTTACCACCCGGCTTTTTAACGTAAGAGATAGAAAACACAGTTACCTTGTGAAATAAAAAGAGATGAAACTTGTAAAGGTGGGAAATAATCGATAGAAACCTATAATTTACATTACATTGCATTACCACCATCGATAGTCTCACACCTTTAGACGTTAGACGTGGCTATTTAACTTCAGTCATAATTATACGGATAACCTCAAAAATATTTTATTTTAATAATTTCTGATGTTAGAATAAATACTTGAATAAATTAAGATATATTATAGTAAAAAACATTCATTAGTAGCGATTTTAAATTATAAATCTTTAAATTTATTTAATAATAAAAATAACTCAACTGAAATATTTGACTAAAATAAAGGTAGGTATGTTCTGTCCGAAAACAATTAATGTATGTGGAATTGGTGTAGTAGTTAGGGACGTTGTCTATTGACGAGAAAATTGGGGTTCAATTCACACCAAGGATAAAATTTTTGTTTTATCAATAAAAAAATAATAGAAAATATGATACATATTAGGTAACAAATTTTCGAAAAACTCATTATTTACAATTTATTTTTATTCCAATGTTATAAAACGGAAATACAAAATAATTCAAATTCAATTCATACAGTCTTCAGTTGTGAATGCAAAATAATCCGGTGAAGACTGTTTATATCAAATCCATCACTAAATTCTCAATGTTAATATCAATTCCTCTGTACAGGTAATGATTTTCAAAACAATTGACAATTGTAAATACGTTTATTTACAATATTTTTTTATTTTTGTAGAATTTTTACTTATTTAAACATTCTTTAAACGTTCTTTTAATTTTGAGGAATTTTTACTTTATTTTCGAAAGTACGACGGACACTTTTTTCAATAAGATATTTATGTTTAACTTTAAACACTTCTAATACTAGTAACGACTGACATAAATGTTTAGTGATTCAAAGCAAAACGATCTCTGCATAATTTCAAATTATTAAAAAAAGAAAAAAGAAAACCTCATGTAGGTTTTGAACTCTAATCATCTGCGTCGCAGTGTCGAATTCTTACCACTAATCCACGAAGGATTGCTAATTATTCCGTGACAAGAGTGTATGAAACTCCTCAAATCATAGTAGAAATTATTCTTGGTTAATAATTTAAAACTTTAGAATAAGTAATCACTATTAATTAAATTATTTATTACATTTTGCTTTATGTGTCAATCAGTTTTACTTTATCTAAATTAAAAAATGGAAATACGTCACACATACGACGTCAAACTGTCAAACATAATTATGACCGAGGTGATTTAGATCGAAGCTAACGTCTAAAGGTGTGAGACTATCGATAGTCGTAATGTAATGTAATGTAAATTATAGGTTTCTATCGATTATTTCCCACCTCTACGAGTTTCATCTCCTTTTATTTCACAAGGTAACTGTGTTTTCTATCTCTTACGTTAAAAAGCCGGGTGATAAGGCACTCACCACTGTATATATAAAAATATATATAAATATATATATATATATATATATATATATATATATATATATATATATAATATATTAGAGTGTTCCAAAACTATATTTTTAAAAAATATTTATTTAACACAAAAATAGTACACTACGTTTTGATACAATAAAAGCAGAATCTAGACTAACTAACAATATGATTTTTAATACTGAAATCAATTTAATAATGAAAATGCAATGTATAATGTTCGTTGTCGTATGTTGTCTTAATCAGCGTTCTTCAGTTCACTGGACTTGGGTCATTACCTTATTAAAGCTTAGTTCGTAATTTATAGGTCGATAACTCCTCCTCTCCTAGAACGAAGCCTGTCGTGGAAGTTCGATTGTTTGCCCTTCTTCTTCCTTCTTTGTAGAATTGTCTTTCTTCGTTTTTACTATTTTCTTTTTGAATAGGACAATAATTGTTACAATTATTCCAATATACAATAGAGTTGTCCAAATACTTGGAATGTGATACACAGGCGTAGTTTGTAATATGGGTCTTAATTCATGATTTGGAATATCTTTAAGTTTTAATGAATTTAGCGTTATTTCCATTGGTGCTATTTTAAGAATGTCGAAATTTAATTTTGGTGCGTTTATCATCATTGGTTGTCCTAATGTGACATCTTGAAAGGTTAACTCTTTGTTTTGGAATATAATTTTACATGGTGTGTTCTCTATTAGATAAATTCCGTTTAAGATTTTTATCTGCGCCTCATCTGCACATTTAATGAGTATTTTTTCTTCTTTAGGAAACACAGCTAAATATTGGTTAATTTCTGGAATAATTTCGATATGGTTAAATGGAATTTTTGCTTTTAAGTATTGGCAGTCCGTGGAGATGCCATGAAATAGAATTTCATCTTCACATGAGTGCTCGTGGTTGATTTGGAGATAACCAGGACATTGAAAGATCTTACCATAAGTACACATGTCATTTAGAGGAATTGTTATTTTTTCATTTTTTAATAAATATCTTGAGTTTGGTAACATGATAACAAATTCTGACTTACTTTTTGTTGGGATTGGTAATAATTTATAAAGGTCGAAATTAGATTCATAATTAATAGGAATTGATAGAAAATATTGTATTTGGTTCTTTTCTATTTTACATGTTATTTGTAAAATAGCTTCGAAATCTAAAATGTTTTCATATTTTACTTCAAAGGGCAGTTGTGTTTTATAATGTGATGAAATTTTTTGGAGTTCGTTATATAATTCACTAGATTTAATAATGCTAGGATGTAGTGTTTTTAGTTTGCAAAATGTAATAGAATTCTGGACATTTTCCATTGTATTGAGTATTAGGTTGTATGTTATTATAATTTCGTTAAACATGTCTTTCAAATAGTTGACGTTTTCAAAATTTGTTTGGAAGTCTACTATATTTTTTATTGCCAAAATTTTTGATTTTAAATTAATTTCGTTTTCTTGTATATTTTGAATTGTTTCATTAAAATTATTGATAATTTCATGACTTAGCGAATACTGGTTATTGATTTGGCTTTGCAAGTTTGCTTCATTCGTCTTTAAGTGTTCTAGTATTGAGTTAATTTTTTCGCCATCTTCGGCATCTAAATTTCCTGTTACAGCTTTAATAATTGAACCGAACCCATTGATTATACCTCTTTTATTTCTTTGCAATTTTGTATGTATGTTTAGATTTTCAAAACTTTCTTCAATGTTATTTTTGACATACTGTGCTAGATTCACATAATTTTTTGTTTCGTTATTGAAAAATTTACAATTAGAAAGATTATTTTTGAGATGATCATATTGTATATTTAAGCTATCATATTCTTCTAAAAGCGGATTTAAATTGTAGTAATGGACAAATGTGTGGCTAGATTTTTGAAGTTTGGCAGGTCCCAATTTGATTGGTAGTATGCCTAGATTATGGGTAACATCTTTTATTTGGATTGCTGCGCATCCGATTGCGAGAAACCTGAAAATTTGTAAGGTTTTCTTTTAGGTCGTTTGACATTAGAAAAGTGGATATTTTCAGCAGTATTTTTATGTCTAGTAACTATTTTCGCGGTTTTTCTTTCTTTATTAATTTTGCTTATTTCTTCAGCATTGTATTTATTTTTTGTTTTACCTTGAAATTGTCTGTTACGCACAAATATTTTATTGGGGATTGTTTTGGGCAATTCTTCTCGTTTTTCGTTAGCTTTTGAGATTACTTTTTCTTTTACGTTTTGTAAGGTTTTATTAATATTAGAATAAAGTATTTTCATCTTTTCTTTATGGTTGGAAATATAATTATTTAAAACTTGTTGCTCGATATCGATATTAAAAGGAGAATTATTATCTATATGTCCCGTAATCAGCTCGTATGGTTTCATTTTTGTTACTGAATGGATGCTATTATTGTAGGCTAGTAAGGCGTAATTTATTTTATGTTCAATATGGTCATTTTTATATTCTTTTTGATTATTTAGTAGTCTAACGTGTTCGATGATCGTAGAATGAAATCTCTCAGCAATTCCATTAGACTCTGGATGTTGAGAGCTTATAAAATGTACTTTTACCTTATGTAATTCTAGCAGTTCTTTGACGACTGAGTTTTTTAATTCGGTTCCATTATCAGAAATTATTTGTTCTGGTATGCAGTGATGAGTAAAATATCGAATTAATGCGTTCGCTACTTCAATGCCTTGAGCTGAATTTATTTTGTATAGTTGGCCATATTTAGAAAAAAAATCTATTATAGTTAAAAATTTTGTATTTTCCAACGTAATAGAATCTAAGTGTACAATTTGGAAGGGTTTAGTTGCAGTAGGTGTTATATTAAACATAGGTTTGACAGGTTTCCTGTCGTACTTTGTTAATTGACAAATTTCACAATCATTTATGGAGGTTTGGATAGATGCTCTTTGATTTGGCCAATAATATAAGGCCTTTATTCTGCTTTCTGTTTCATCTAATCTTCTGTGGTTTTGTTTTCCTTCGTGATAGTTTTTTATTATTTCCTCAATTTCATTTGGAGGTATATCGATTAGCTTCTTGGTGCATTTAATAAGAGATAATTGAAAGATTTGAAATATTTTTGGATAACGTTACTAAATATTTCATATATAGGATCTTCGAAGTACAAATGATATTTAACTTTAGGTGCTATATATTCTTTGACAAATCTAACTATGTCGCGTTCAGTGTCATTTTTTGAGAATTCTACAAGAATTCTTTGTTTTTTATCAAAAAGTTTTATAATAGATGGTGCTGCTGGTTCGTAATTAACTTGAGAAATGATAATTTGATTCATTCCAGTGTTAACCGAGCTTTCTGATATAGGTATACCTGTAATCGGATTTTCTCTGTTTGTGTGCATTGTAACACCATCGCTATCTTAGGCATCTTCATCATTGACATCTTGGTCATTTATTATTTCATCGGGTTCAACAATCAAAGACTCTGAGTCTAAATTATTTGGGGTTCCTAATAATGTTTCATCAAAATTTTCTATATAGTCGAAGAAATTTGGAGGTGTTTCGGGTTCGATGTCATGAGTTTCATTTGCATTTAATCGTATTCTTGATAAACAATCACTATGTGTGTTTAAAGCACCTTTTTTATAAACAATCTCATAGTCATACTCTTCGAGCTTTAATCTCCAGCGAACTAATTTTGAGCTAGGATCTTTTAATGAAAATAGCCATTGAAGAGGCTTGTGATCTGTCACTAGGGTCACGCGACGACCAAAAATCTATGGGCGGAAATATTTGACAGCCCAAACTATAAAGAGGAGTTCCTTTTCTATCGTAGAGTAGTTTATTTCTGAATCGTTCAATGTTCTACTCGCATAAGCAATTGGGAGATCAGATCCTATTTTTCCTTGACTTAAAACTGCACCTATTGCAAAGTTACTCGCATCTGTTGTTAGATTAAATGGTTTCGTAAAGTCAGGATATTGTAGTATAGGTTCATTTGTAAGAAGTTCTTTACAAATATTAAAGCATTCAACATAATCTGCGTCTTTAATATTTATTTCGTTATTCTTCTTTAGTCGCATTGTTAAGGGTTTCGTGATTTTTGAAAAATCTTTAATAAATTTCCGATAATATCCCAATAGTCCTAGGAATCCTTTTAATTGTTTAGTTGTAGCAGGTATTGGGAATTGTTTTATAGCCTTTATTTTGTCTGGATTTGGCTTTACTCCGTCTGGAGTGACAATATGACCTAAGTAGGCCACTTCTTTTTTTAAAAATTCGGATTTGTCCAACTGTATCTTAAAGTTGGATTCACGTAGTCTCTGGAATACTTCTCTTAAATTTATGAGATGTTCTTGGAGGCTAGTGCTAAATATTATGATGTCATCTAGGTAGACAAGGCATTTTTCGTTTTGTATTCCTCTCAATATGTTATCCATTACTCTCTGGAATGTAGCTGGGGCATTTCTAAGTCCAAATGGCATTCTTAAGAATTCATAATGACCGTTTTCGGTGTTAAAAGCGGTTTTTGGGATGTCTTCTTCTGCCATTTCTATCTGGTGAAACCCGGATGCTAAGTCTAGCGTGGTAAAGTACTGACAACGCCCTAATTTGTCCAAGAGATCAGTAATGTTTGGGAGTGGATATCTATCTCCTAAAGTGATAGCATTTAAACGTCGGTAGTCAACTACAACGCGAAATTTTGGTTTGTTAGAGGCATCGAGTTTTTTGGGAACCACCCAAATTGGTGAGGACCATGGAGAATTAGACGGTCTAATGATATTTTGGTCTAACATGCCTTGAATTTGGTTTTGGACTTCTTTACGATATATTTCCGGATATCTATACGATTTAGAATATATTGGAATCTCGTTAGAAGTTTTTATATTATGTTTGATTTTATTAGTGAAAGACAATTGGTTACCCTCAATATGAAAAATGTCCGAATATTCTCTTATTAGTTTTAAAATAGAATTCCGCTCTTCGGTATTCATATGATCAGTACGGATTTTAGAAATATCAAATTTGAATTTTTTGGTATATATAGAATTAAGATTGGGATGATTTATTTGTTCGTATTCATCGAACTTTTCTACTTCTATTGGCGAAGTTAAATCAACTTTAAAATGGGACTCTGATGAGTTCGTAATAGTGCATAAGGCTTCATTATTAATAACTCTAGTAATACAATGGGGAATTTCTAATTTTCCTAATTTTGTATAAGGTACAATTACGTCACCATTTTCTATATTTTTTATGTTTAACTTAATTACTTGTTCGGAACGTGGGGACACTACTATACAATTCGTGCTGCCAGCGGCCGGTCTATAATAGTTAATTTTAATTGAGCAAGTAGGTGTTTTTAGTAAATTATTTACTAAATCAATATTTGCTTGTAATAATTTTAAATTATCTAGTCCCAATAAGCAATCGAAATAATCGTGAAACTTAAATATGTGATAATTTAATTTTATCGGCTTTTTATGCCTAAATATAGACGAAGAAGGAATTACGGTACAGAAATTTTCCTTGGTAGTTCCAAGAGCAGTAGAAATTTGAAATGGTTTTTTAAATATTGAATTTTTAAAATATTTTTCACCTATTTTTGGTGTAATAAAAGATTTAGTGCTCCCGGTATCTATTAGAACTTTTAAATTTTGTTCAGGGAAAATTATGTACGGCAATTCGCATTCTTTGTTAGTTAAGTTTAATAATTCTACATGCTGTGGTTTTCTTCCGAGGCTAGCTCCTCTAAAAAATGGTCTTGGGATGAACTTTCAGGACAATCTATATTATCTATATTATAAAGTTCTTCCGCGATAATATTTTTATTTTGGCTTGCGAAATTATTGGAGTTACGGAAATGGGTCCTATTTTGGAAGTTTTGCGTTGGTCTGTATATATTAGTAGTTGTCGTACTTATTGGAGTAGGGTTTGGGAATTTTCTATTCGGATTTGGCTTAAAAGCATTATTATTTCCATTAAAATTTGAATTTTTGCTTGTACTAGGATTATTTTGGAAAGAAGATTGTCTCATATATTGAGAATTCTGAGGATGTATAGTGTTTTTCTGTGTTGAAAATTGATTCCTTTGTGTGTATTGAATTTGGGTTTGATGTATAATTTGTTGGTTTTGTCGGAAATTGGATTTTGGCCTAGGTGAATAATTATTATTTTGATAATGTTTGGGATATTTACTGTGAGAAGAATTATTTTGTTCGAGATATATTTGAAAATCGTTTGTCAGAATGCCTAATGCAGAATTTAGATCTGGAGGATTCTTTGTACGCATTAAGGTTCCAAGAGGTTCTTTTAACCCACGCAACAGTACTCTTAATGCTAAATTTCGGAAAAAGCTACCGAAAATATTAATCTCAACCATATGTTCGGTTTTTGTAGACAAAACAGATATTTGAAGACTTAATAGGTGTTGAATTCGGTTATAAAAATCGAAAGGGGATTCATTGCCTTGTTTTAAATCTGAAATTTCTATGCTTAAAGTATAAATATCTCTTTTATCTGAATACGAATTTATTAAAGCATCTTTTAAATCCTGCCAAGTTCTAAGAATACAAGAAGAAATATTAATTGCGGCTTCGCCTTTTATTTTTGCTATTATGCTTGACATCAGATATTCATTTTGAAAATCATTTACATCCGCAGCATTATAAAATTTATTTACAATTTTTTCGCAAATTTCTAAAAATCTAGGAAGTAATGTATGATTTCCATCAAAATCTGGAATCATATCTAAGTATTCTTTCTTTAATTGTGGAACTGCCATGTTAAATTTATTATTTAGTTTTAATATTTTTGGAATTAATTTAGTATTAATATTAAAATTTAAATCAGTTAAAATTGAGTCAGAATCTGTATCTGAGTTACTACTCTCTGAATAATCAGAATCTAGTGTTAAATTAGGCTCTCTATATGACATTAATTCACTTACAGTAATGTAGCGATCTTGTCCATGGAATGCCTGGCTTTGGAACTGGATCTAGAGACACTCACAATATTCACTTGAAAGTCTCTCCGGTATAGAAGTACGAATCTTCTCGTCAGGTTACTCAATTCGCCCAACTGGAATTCACTTCGCGAATATGGTTCAAATGGTCAAAAAATCGTAGAAACGAACCGAGAGTTATATTCATTAACGCCCGTTTGACCATCCAATCTGACTGCGCCAAATATATTAGAGTGTTCCAAAACTATATTTTTAAAAAATATTTATTTAACACAAAAATAGTACACTACGTTTTGATACAATAAAAGCAGAATCTAGACTAACTAACAATATGATTTTTAATACTGAAATCAATTTAATAATGAAAATGCAATGTATAATGTTCGTTGTCGTATGTTGTCTTAATCAGCGTTCTTCAGTTCACTGGACTTGGGTCATTACCTTATTAAAGCTTAGTTCGTAATTTATAGGTCGATAACTTATATATATATATATATATATATATATATATATATATATATATATATATATATATATACTTCTAGCGGTTAATGTAGGCTCCGTAATAAAAGGGTATTATACGAACTCCAGGAGAATATACGCCGTGTATATTATTATCTAAGTAGCGCTTTATGTAGACTCCTACCAACACATCGGATCAAGTGGACTCTGTAATAGGATAAAACATTTTTGGGGACCGTATATAACTTTTCGCGTACAATTCTAAACTCCTGCGATGTTGCCAATATTAGTATTAGTAGTAGATTTTAAAATTTTATAGCCGGTACATTTTGGAACTTATTATTTTCAATTACTTTATTAATTACAATTATTTTTAAACTTAAAAAAGTATCTATTATAAACCTGAAAAAGGTTAGTTTCCATTTAATATATTATTTTTTTTTAATGCATGGGCACTTAAACATTTAGTCTCTAAATGTACGAATATCGAGTAGAGTTATCTTGTAATAGTTGAAGAAAGTAGAAGCCTTTCGGTAGGATTATAATAAACTACATAAGATTAAAGAGAACTCTGAAAACAGATCTTTATAGTTTTTCAATTACTGTAGTTTATGACGTGCAATATTTGTTTCATAAAGTAGTTAAATTTAAACAATAATAATTTATGTGAAGTGTTTAAAGAAGTAATCACCAACCTTTATTAGAATACGGCACAATAAGAAGATGAAGCTTACTATATGTTTACTTATTATATTCATAAAAAGAATATCTAAAGTAAAATTTAACACATTTCAATGGCCTGGAAGTGAAATTTTACTTCTTATTACGATACCGGATCCTGGACATTGCACGGTAGTGTGTCATACGGTTTCATCTTTCATATAATCGATTGTTTTTAGTTTTAGATGTATTTGTAATATATCTACCTTAAACAGTTTTATTTTACATACATTTAGCACATTGGCTCTGACAATGACCTTTAAATATACATTGTTAAAAATTGAATACATTAATCAATTTAAAACGTTCTTTGTCTTCTTCTGTTTCTTTATCTCCATTTTGTTTATTTATATCGTTTCCACTCATAACAAATATTGAGTAGTTTATTGTTTCAGTAAACTTTCTCCTTATATGTCGGTGTTATATAAGTTGTCTAGTTATTATAGCGTATATAATGTCGTATGTAAACTCCATTTTATTTAACAATAAAACACTGAAAACTTTATTTTTAAAACTTTGACAAAATTAATTCTATCTTATCACTACAGCTGTTTCGGCAGAGTGCTCTTCTCAAGCCTCAAGTATCTCGAATCCATCAATCAGCCATTGCATTTTTTATACTTTTATTTTAATCCTCTCCAGTCAAAGATTTTGAAGCAGATTTGCTCCATTAGTCCATTTTTTTTTATTTTTGTCACTGTTTCTCCTTTCTCTTTATCATCATCATTACGTAGCGCTACAACACTGGGTGGGTCTTCTCTAACTACTATTTTTCTCCAAGTTGACCGATCTTCCCACGAATCTGCAATCAAATGAAATGTTTATTTTTTAAAATTTGATTTTATGTTGTCTCTCCATTGTATATTGAGATGTTTAAGTGGCATTCTTCTGTGCTAACTTCCTTCCATACAGTTTTACAAGTTTGACATCTTGGCGTCTATGCATGTGTCCGATCTACCTTAAGCGATTTTTTTCCTGGACAATATCGTTATAAGAGCTTTCTTAATTTAGTATGTGTTCTTATTTGATACGGATTTGTAGTGAT
This sequence comes from Diabrotica balteata, assembly GCA_918026665.1. Classification (NCBI taxonomy): domain Eukaryota; kingdom Metazoa; phylum Arthropoda; class Insecta; order Coleoptera; family Chrysomelidae; genus Diabrotica; species Diabrotica balteata. The sequence goes on along the minus strand of OU898283.1, from coordinate 62,678,624 downwards.
ATGATAATGAGGTTAAAAATTGTCGTATTGTTTTTAATTTATTTTGTTTCAACCACTTAGGGTTATTAGCATAAGAAAAATACAAAAAGTGATAAAGACTTAAGGCATATACCAAATATCAATTACATAATAATGTATACAATATATATTTAAATTATTGATGTATTGTATTACATTTTATTAAAAAAGTTATTGATTTCAAGAATTCTATCAAGTCAGCTATTTAGATTCTCCTAGAAGTTCTTTTAATGTTTTTGGAATGTGGTAATATAGTCTTTCAACTAAGTAGATTGGACAGTCAATCAAAATGTTCTTCACTGTCACTTTACATTCACAGACAAAACACACTGGTTCCTCTTTTCTCTTCAACAAGTATTTATGTATTGTAGAAGTGTGTCATAATCTGAGACGTGTTATAAGGACTTAATGTTGTTGCTTTCAAAGCTAGAAGTTCCATGGAAGAAAGGAAGATTTTGTTTCTGTCAATTTAGTTGTGCTTCTATTCATTGGTTTTGCCAAACATTGTGCAATTTTAATTTTAAGTAAGGTTTTTAAATCTAAATGCACCGTTAGATTTTCGACTGATGCGACTGAATTGGTTAGTGCGGAACTAGCTGGACTATCGGCCTTTATGTTACTATCTATTCCAGCGTGTGACGGTACCCAGAGGAACTACTGTCAAATTGTTTTGGTATATATGGTACAACATTAACTTAATCTGCTGTACATAATGTTAGATGAGAGGGATAAATCTGAGAAATGGATGTCAGATAACTAAGTGAATCAGATATTATAAGAGATTTGGGAAGTTTTTTTTGCTAGAATAAAGGTTAGGGCCTTATTGATGGCAAATAGTTCTGCTGTAAAAACACTTGTCTTAGGAGACAATTTGACAATTTATAGATGGAATGTTCATGTGATATTACAAAGCATGCTCCTACTCGATTTATGGCCTTGATGCGTTCGTGTATATAAAATGGTAATTTTATATACACAAACTTTACACCAATTTTATATATATATATATATATATTATATATATATATATATATATATATATATATATATATATGGTATATGCTGTAAGTTTAAAGGTTACAAAGCGGAGAGGGAACAACCCAAGGAAAACATAAATTTATTACACAGGTAGGATAAATGGGAGGTAGTTCAATATTAAAATCGAATAAGTATCTATTGGCTCGTTCATAGAAAGGTACAGGACCCCTATTTCTTTTTTGATAGACCCCCTAGAACCTGTTAGCAACAGCATGATGAAGAGCTGGATTTTTTGGGTTAGATTTTATATTCGAGACATACGATAGACTTAAATATTTACTTCCTAGGATTAAGGGTGATTCTCCAGCTTTACAGAGTAGACTGTCCACAGGACTGATGCAATATGCTCCTAGAGCAAGTCTAACGGCTGAACTCGGAAGAGTATCCAAAGTTTTAAGCAATGTTTGATTTGCTGTGTTATACACAACACATCCGTAGTCCAGTTTTGATCTAATTAAAGCTCTACATATATTTATTAGAGTTGGAAAATCTGCTCCCCAATTTTTATGTGATACAGATTTCATAATGTTTAGTCCAGCTTGACACGATAGGCTTAGCGAGTGTATATGACTTTTCTAACTTAATTTTGAGTCCAGTTGCATCCCTAGGAATTTTATTTCTTTTTTATATTCTATAGGAAAATTGTATAAAAATAGATTTGGGAGCTTTTGGAAATCTATAAAAATATATTTTGGGAGACAGTTGTTCAAAATTTAATATCGGTGTTACAAGATAATTAGTAATAAAATCTTTTACGGGTGACATGCTGTTAGCAAGTCTCAGAATTGTCCATAATTTTTTAATTTTTTAAGTTTTTGTATTGGTTTTTGTAAAATTTTCTTTAGGTTCTTGTAAAGGTGGGGTTAAAATTTCATTAAGGCTACGTGTTTACTTTTTTACTAGGTGTATTAGTTATTTTAAGTGTATTAGTGGTATCTATTAATATCCTATTGATAGGGTATGCAAGTGTTAAGGAATAGTTTGGACTTGATATATGAGGTTGTGAAAGATTAGGTGTTGTTGATAACTCGGTAGTTGTTATATTTGTATCTGTGCATGTAGTTTGAGAACTTGGAAATTATGTTGAGGATGATATTTGGGATTCAGTTCATATTGGTATAATTAATGAAGAAGGTATAGTCGAGGATTGTAAGGAAAATGAATTCGCTGAAGATGCTGATGTGATCGTGATGTCATATGGAAGAGTATTAACTACTGTATTTATAGTAGTAGTTGGCGCTGTTATTGTAAAGTTTTGATTTGGATTTGTACAGGATGAACAATTTGCTACAAAATGGTCAGATGATTTACAATAATAACACATGTTTTCTAAAGATAAGAAAATATGAATAAACAAACCAAATGAAAGTAAAATCAATAAACACATTATATACACAAAAATATTATATAAATCCCTAATATTCACATATTAAAAATTGTCTGGTAGAAGTTTGCCTCCCAAAAATACAAAAAAGTAGTTATTCATAACTTAAGTTGCTTTACGAAAGGTGAACGAATCAGCATAAAAGCACAGCTGTTTTTAAAACATAATATTATTAGACGAATTGTGGATATCCATTACCTCCTGTCTATAAAATAAATTAGAAAACTATGTTAAAATATGATACGGCAGGAAAAACGGCAATGTAACTCAAATATGATGATTTTGCCACAGCATAAGAATATTGCCTCGTACTGGTATATAGCAATTTGTTGTTATAAGTTTATAGTTTTTCGAAAAATGAACTCAGATTTAAATATTAAAACGTCAAATAAAATATAAAAACCTATTGAACCTTATTCCCAGCATTATTCTCCAACAGTGACATAACGTCACAAGAAAATAATTTTAAAAAATCATTGCGTAATTCAAATTTCATATTTATACCGATCTCAGAAAAGAATAATATTTGTATAAAGTACAGTCATATTTTGAAATAAAATCTTCAATTCAGAGATTGGACATTCTTAATAATGTTGTAAAATAAGTATACTCAAAATAAATAAATATTATCTACTAAGTACTCTACTCCAGTTTAATATCAATGCATAAAATATTATAAAAATTTTGTCATAATTGTAAATTTATAGGAGATAAAACCAAATGTAGAGCATGTAGTGAAATCTGAATATCTTAGAATAACTATAACGAGCGAGAACATTATTGATGAGGAAAAGGCCTATCGATGAGATAGTGAGTGTGCTAAAGTAGACGTACTCTAAAGCATAAGCATGTCTCTTTCTACTCTTTTAGTAAGTGATGGATTCAAACGTTACTTGATGAAAATTCATTTTATCTAACAATAAAAGAGGTATGCGTTTACATAATATTATAGTTTGTAACTGAATAAGTTGAGGAGGGGATAACTGTTTGTCTCAAGTTGGCCATTCAGAATTATGTCTTTATTTTTTAATTTGCTAATTTCCATAGATTCTAAAGCCATCATTCCAACATTAGACTTAAGCCAGCTTAAAAATGAACATCTACGACAAACAGTGCGAGAAGAAATAAACACCAGCCTCAGTGTAGCAGAAAGCCAAATCCGCAGAACAGACAACATAGATGAAAAACTTAAGTATATAAATACTATAATAAGAACTACGGGAAAGAAACATCTAACCAAATCTGCAAAGAAACATAAGGTGTGGATGACACCAGACATTCTAGAACTAATGGATGAAAGACGTAAAATGAAGAATAATGCAGAAAAATACAAAGAGGTTGATAAGAACATAAAGCAAAGAATAAGAAATGCCAAAGAATCATGGATTACAGAACAATGTGTAGAAATGGAAAACTATGAAAGAAAGTATGACACGTTCAATATACATAAAAAAGTAAGAGAAATTACAGGAACCCAAAGAAGACGTCAAATAAGTTTGCTTAAGAACAAAGATGGAAAGATTATTATAGATTTAACAGAGAAAATTAATAGATGGAGTGAATACATAAGAGAATTATTTGAGGACAACAGAAATAACATTGTTCTGATATATGGCGAAACGGGACCTGAAATTCTAAAATGTGAAGTAGAAATGGCACTTAAAAATTCCAAAACTGGGAAGGCAAATGGACCGGATGAGGTTCCTACCGAATTGCTAAAGCTCTTGAATGATGAATCAATAGGTATAATATTGCACTTATTTAATACAATATACAATACTGGTATTATACCTCAAGAGTGGCTGTTGTCTACATTCGTTACACTGCCAAAGAAATCTAATGCTAAAGAATGTTCAGAACATCGAACAATATCTTTAATGAGCCACCTACTAAAGATATTTCTAAAAATCATCCACAACCGAGTTTATCAAAAGTTGGAGTCAGATATTAGTAATACACAGATGGGGTTCAGAAAAGGGCTTGGTGCTCGAGAAGCTCTCTTCGGTTTGAATGTTCTTACACAAAGATGCCTAGACGTTAATCAGGAGGTACATACGTGTTTTATCGATTTTGAGAAAGCGTTTGACAGAGTACGCCATGATAAGCTTAGAGAGATTCTTGAAAGGAAGGACATAGATAATAAAGATCTGCGAATAATTCTCAATCTATATTGGAATCAGAAAGCTAACATCAAAATAGAAACTGAAACATCACAAGCAATAGAAATACGTAGAGGAGTACGACAAGGTTGCATTTTGTCACCTCTGTTATTTAATGTATATAGTGAAAGCATCTGTCAGGAAGCCCTTTTACAAGCAAACGGAGGAATCGTAATTAATGGAGAGATTGTAAATAATATTCGATACGCGGACGACACTGTACTAGTTGCAAGAACAGTAGAAGAATTACAAAGATTACTTACAAACATAAATATTGCTTGCAACAATTATGGTATAAATATCAATATTAAAAAAACCAAGTATATGGTCTTCAGTAAAAACATGACACAACCAGCGTATATTAGTATAAACGGCACTCAAGTTGAAAAAGTATCAAGTTACAAATACTTGGGAACTTTAATAAACGAAACTGGAGACCAAAACAGTGAAATAAAAAGACGTATCGAAATTGCTAGGGCCACCTTCATAAAGATGAGAAAATTCTTCTGTAACAGAAATATAAGCATCCCTCTACGATTAAGAATGCTGAGAGGCTATGTATTTAACACTCTATTATACGGTGTAGAGGCCTGGACTCTCAAACAGAACAACATGAAAAATATTGAAAGTTTCGAGATGTGGTGCTACCGTCGAATGCTGAAGATTAGTTGGGTTGAAAGAATAACAAACTGTGAAGTAATACGAAGAATAGGAAAAGACCCAGAGATTTTGTTAACGCTAAAGCGAAGAAAACTCGAATATTTTGGTCACCTGATGAGAGGACATAAATACGCATTACTTCAAAATATAATGCAGGGAAAAATAGAAGGAAAACGGAATCCAGGCCGTAGAAGAATGTCATGGTTGCGGAATTTGAGAGAGTGGTTTGGCTGCACCACTAATGAACTCTTTAGGTCAGCCGTAAACAAGGTCAGAATAGCCTTGATGATTTCCAATCTCCGATAGGAGCGGCACAAAAAGAAGAAGAAGAATAGATTCTACTTTTCATAAAGGTAGCTTTCAGTATGTAAAATTTAAATTTTTAGTGAAAAGTAAAAGATTTGCCATTTTTATGGTATTTTAAGATCGGCAAAATCGGTCCTTTTTAGGCCAACTATCATAATTATGTATATTAAGGGAATATCTAGAGATAAAGACACTTTACTTTACTTAACTTTATCAGACATATGCGCTTAACAGAAATGTGACGTATTTCTAGTGCAGGAAACATATGAGAAAGAGGATGAGGAAATAGAAGAATTCTACAAACAACTTGAATACATTCTAGAATAGACCAAAAAAGAAGAGGTCACTGTAATCATGGGCGACTTCAACGCTAAAGTTAGTAAAGTGAAAACTAATGGATGCACTGGTGAATTTGGACTTGGACAACGAAACCACCGAGGTGAACGTCTCGTATAATTTTACCAAGAAAAATAATTTGTAGTAATGAACACAATGTTCAGATTACCAAACCGTAGATTGTACACGTGGACATCACCAAGGGATAATGCAGACAACATCGTCAGGAATCATATCGATTATATCATAATCAGAAGCCGGTTTAAAAACTCCACCACGTCTACAAAAACCTATCCAGGCACTGATATAGAATCGAATCACAATCCGGTGGTGGCGGTAGTAAATATAAGATTCAAGAAAATAAAGAAAAGTGCAGCTAAACAAAAGATATACGTTAAGCAACTGAAAAACGCAACTATACTGGAAAGGACAAGAGAACAGGTAAACAACAATCTTAGAAGCATCGCTGCAAAAAATAGGAACACAGGCAATGTAGAGAATAAATGGACGGAGATAGAAAATACCCTTATGACAGCTGGGAAGGCTCCTTACCTCCAAGCAAAATTAAGAAAAAGGAATGGATGACAAACGAAATTATGCATCTCATAGAGGAAAGGCGAAGAAATAAAATAAACAAGACAAAATACAAAGAAGTGAACCGTGATATTAAGAGAAAAATTAGAGAAGCCAAAGAGAACTGGGTTCTGGACAACTGCAAGGAAATAGATAAATATGATAGAAAGTATGATAGCTTTAACATGAATAACAAGATCAAGGAAATACACAGGTATAAAAGTGAAACAAGCATCCATCGTAAAGGACAAAAAGGTAAAATAATTACAGACTTAAATAAAAAACTGGCAAGATGGACAGAATACATTGAAGAACTTTTTGCAGACGAAAGACCAGAAATAGCAGTGACAGAACCTACAGACGACACAACAGGGCCTGAAATCCTAAAAAGCGAGGTAGAATATGCTACAAGGAACACAAAAGGGGGTAAAGCTGTAGGACCAGATGAAATTCCTGTAGAATTGTTAAAACTTATAGACGACGACGCACTTGAAATAATAGTGAACCTCTTTAACACAATTTATAGAACAGGCATCATACCAAAGAAATGGCTCTCCTCTACTTTTGTCACAATCCCGAAGACGAATAACGCCAGAGAGTGTTCAGACCAAAGAACTATAGCATTGATGAGCCACACACTAAAAGTATTTTTTAAAATAATTCACAAAAGAATATTTAATAAATTAGAAGAGGACATAAGCACCACACAGTTTGGATTCAGAGGTGGACTGGGAACACGGGAAGTTTTGTTTGGTATGAGTGTGTTAATACAAAGATGTTTGGAAGTAAACCAAGACCTCTACGTAGGTTTCATAGATTTTGAGAAGGCCTTCGATAAAGTCAGACACCAAAAGCTGTATGAAATCCTAAGAAGCAAAAACATCGACAGTCGCGACATTAACATCATATCCAGGTTGTACTGGGGACAAACAACAAAAATCAAAGTTGATAATGAGTTAACCGAAGAAATTGAGATTCGTCGAGGTGTGCGTCAGGGTTGTGTGCTTTCTCCACTATTATTCAATATATATAGCGAAACAATATATCAGGAAGCGCTCCTAGAGCAAAACATTGGTATGAACATTAACGGAGAGTTAATTAACAATATACGATACGCTGATGACACGCTAATAGTAACAGATAACCTAGCAAATTTACAGTTTTTGATGGAAAACATAAACACTCATACCAATTAGTATGGTCTAAAACTGAACATCAAAAAGACTAAATTCATGATTGTAACAAATAAGCTATACACCAATGTGAATTTAACCATAAATAATCAGCCAGTTGAAAGAGTAACGTCCTACAAATATTTAGGGGTTTGCTTCAATGATACTAATGACCAGACAAGAGAAATCAAGAGGCGAATAGAGATAGCGAGACAATCGTTTGTCAAAATGAAAAAGTTCCTATGCAGCCGGGACATAAATATAAACTTAAGAACAATAATGTTAAGGTGCTATGTTTTCTCCGATCTGCTGTACGGCATGGAAGCCTGGACACTGAAAAAGATAAACATAAAAAACATTGAGGCATTCGAGATGTGGTGTTACAGGAGAATGTGGAAAATACCATGGACAGAAAGAGTTACAAATCAAGATGTTCTGCTGAAGATGGGGAAGGAATACGAAGTCGTAAAAACCATATAATCGAAAAAACTTGAATATCTGGGCCACATAATGAGAGGAGAATAGTACCCTCTGCTTAGACTCATAATCCAAGGAGAAATCTCGGAAAAGAGAAATATAAGACGTAGGAGTATTTCCTGGTTGCGAAATTGAAGAGAGTGGTATGGGTGCAGTTCAATACAGTTGTTCTGAGCTGCAGCCTACAAAGTAAAGATTGCTGTGATGGTAGCCAACCTCCGATAGAAGACTTACTGCAAGAAGAAGAAACATATTGAGGGCCAAATATATTGTATTTGGTATTAAGCTGATCGCTAAAAATCGCATAATAAAATGTCGATAAAGAAGCAAAGAAAAACTTAAAATGAGAGGGGACAAAACCAGTCAGCCGAGGGAACCTTTCAACGGTGCGATGTTGAGCTTGGATCTGCTATCTATGTATATAATAAACAATATTACGGCTCCTAACTAAGGATCTGAGCACAAAACTAACTCTAAAATTTGGATCAAAAATACAATGGCTGATATCCAAAGTCTGTAGACAAGCAAAGTAAAGACAAAGTTATTGCCTTACTTAAACCTGGCAAAAACTCCACAAAAGCTATCGGCCAATATATTTATTTATTTTGTCAGTTATAAAAAATACTTCTGCACGTGATCCTTAATATAATTTTACTGATAATAGAAGAAAAACTCAAATTAAAAGACTAAAGTGGCAATAGACAGGGAAGATCACGTACGTCACAAATACTAAATCTTGCCCAACACAGCAAAGACGGGTACGAAAGATATCAGGTATGAGGAGTGGTATTTGTCAATCTAAATGCCGCTTACGACACCTTAAATTAGAGGGCATTTCCAAAATCTATGTGACATTGCCTTAGGTAATAAACTCACTTGTATTATCCGCGTATGCCTACACAACAGAAGATTTTTCGTATTACATAATGGTAAAAATAACAGATGGACAACGCAGAAGAACGGTCTCCTTTGGAGTAGCGTAATGGCACCTACACTGTATAATATTTACACAACCCATACCAGTAAATACGTTACGGCCTTCTTAAGCTAATTCTCCAAGGGAAGGTAAATGGTAAGAGAGGACCGGGAAGAAGACGCATTTCCTGGCTTCAAAATTTACGAAAGTGGTATAACACGACTACCACTGAACTGTTCCGCGCTGCAGTGAACAAAGTAAAGATAGCCGTGATGATCGCCAACATCCGGAACGGATAGGCACTTTAAGAAGAAGATACCAGTAAATACTAGAACTTTTATTAGGTAGACGATCTATATTGTTGCACAACAAAAAACTTTAATGTCCCTAACAGAGACGCTTTTACAAATCTAAACATCCAATAGTATCATGAAATTTTTAAACTCTGGACTTGCTATAAATACCTTGAAGATAGTTTGAATCAAACTTTGTCATTCACAGAACTTTGTTTAAAACTAAGAGGTAAACTGAGGACCAGAAAAGTAATCTCTGAAAACTTGTCAGCTAAATTGCTAAGAAGCGCATCCTTCCATCCTTAAAACGTAGACGCTTGCACTCTATGCTTCTGCTGCCGAATATACCTTGTAAGTATAGATGATACCAACACATACTTAACACGTAGATTTAGCTATAAATTAGTCAGCCAAATTAAGCGGATATTAAGACACACACATTCATACATAAGCTCTACAATATCTTAGCTATCAATTCACCTAATATCCGAAGATAAGTATCTATAGAATAAAAGATACAAAGTCTAGAATCGCAACATCCACTCAACGAATACCAGACCAATTTATGACTAAAATCGAGAAAACACTGACCAGATCAACACATATACACATTGCAAGAAATAAAAAAAAAGATAAGCTGCTACTCGCCATCTGAACCCTCGAGAGGAATTTCCTTATGGTAGTTATCTTCGTAAAATCTGCGAGAACTCTTGCCAGTAAATACCGGTTAACCTGTGCGAATGTAGGGCAGTACAAGATTTATCACACCTTCTTATTTGACTTTGCCATTCAAATCGCTCTTTTCTGAAGTGACAAGGTTTAATTAATTGAATTGAACATATAAAGTACAGTCAGTAAGCTATTGCTTATAAAGATTATTGTAAATTTGACACTAACTCCACTTATATTGATTACATTACCCCTAAATAAAAGATAAAACATTCAGAAGTATGTAATATCGGTGAAGTGGTATATTCTTGTTAGATAAATTAAGCATTCTTCCCTTTTTTGTGCACTACTACCCATTTTTACATAAAAATATCACTTTTAGCACTTAAATATTTATTTTAAGATAACCCATCCAGAATTATAATAATATGTAGTACGCAGATAAAATCATAAATAAAATAATAAAGAAGCTGTATACAAGATATCGTAAAACAATGGATGAAATAAAAGACATTCTTATTAATCCTATCCTTAAATAAATCGTACAAAGACATACTCATGTTAAAAAAATACATTAGGAAATTTCAGCATATGAAAAACACATCCAATTTGGTAATGAAATCCTTTTGTATTATTATAAAGCTATTTTTAGAACAGCATGTACCTACCAAAAACAGGTATTTGGTAGTATACATATGTATTACATATTGCAATGTGTATGAATGATAAAAAAATCAGGAGTCCGTATAAACCGTTTAAAATATATAAAATGTATATATCAAGAACGCTGGAGCTCTACGGTTTAATTGCATAGTTGCCAAACTATCAGAGCTTACTTAAACCGATATTCTTATGGTTCCAATATACAGTGAAAAAGATCTGAACGACCCGTATAATATATACACGTGAACTAAGCGAAATACATTTATGATACAGGGGTACTTATGAGCTCCAAAATTTTATTAAGAATTATGAAACTATACATCTTAACGAATCAACAAAGCCAATATTATGGAATGGTCAAGTGAGCTCCGTATATTGGTGTCCACTTGACCACGGAGCTCACTTGAACCTGAATTTTAACATGGGCTGAGTTCACTTTATGCCGTAAATATATATATATATATATATATATATATATATATATATATATATATATATATATAATGAACTAGAAGTATTTGCTGACAACAAGGAAGTAAATTTTCAATATTGGGTTTGCAGCAATAAAAATGATACGTGTACTCTTTTAAATTTTTATTCCGAGCTTTCGGACATGGTTATGTCCTTCATCAGGGAGCTACACATATGATGAATAGTTTGTTACAAGTTTGTATAATTAATTAAAGATTCGCTACTTACAAACTTAATGAGGTTGGATCATCGGATCATCGTTGGATCATGGAGAAAATCATTGATGATCCAACCTCATTAAGTTTGTAAGTAGCGAATCTTTAATTAATTATACAAACTTGTAACAAACTATTCATCATATTTGTAGCTCCCTGATGAAGGACATAACTATGTCCGAAAGCTCGGAATAAAAATTTAAAAGTGTACACGTATCATTTTTATTGCTGCAAACCCAATATTGAAAATTTAATTTATATATATATATATATATATATATATATATATATATATATATATATATATATATATATACACACAGTGGAACCTCGATGGGCACCGGACCGAGGGTATGACGGATAATCGAAAAGACGGTTAACAGAACATTAAAAAAAAATTCATACTATAACTTCACCTTCGATTTTTAGTTCCCGTATACCGTGGCGATTTTTGAACTTTTCCAACCAACCGCTGCTTCCTTTGAATGAAGTATCGCCATTAAATTTCATGTTGAAAAACTACGCTTTTTCGGCAAAAGTTGGTCCAAAGGAACACCTTCTCTTCTTTTTTGAACGAACCACAAATACAAAGTGTCGTGTCGTGCCGTGTCGAGTGATTCATTTGCGGCTTTTTTTCCTTGTCTAACTATGTTTCATCCGGCCATCCAACGATTTCATTTGCGAAGCATACTTTTCAATTCCATCAGCATTTTTCGAATTTGAATGAAATTGAATTATGTTGACACACAGATTGCGTTTTTATTTTCAGCTTGCGATTCTAGAAATGACACTCTAAAAGCACGATATCATTTATCATTACCTATTCAATTTGAAATTTAATCTAGAGCCCTGAATAAGAACAATAATTATTTAATTAAAAAAATGAGGTGCTGGCATACTTTCACGTGTACATTTGAACGAATTTCGTTTAGCTTATCGCAATGCCCAAACAAAATGAATTGATGATTAAATTTTTACTTCTTCTTCAGCCTTAAGTAACCCAACTTTGGACATAGGCCTCCCCCAAATCAATCCAGTGTCTTCTATTTTACGCCACTTGCTTCCAGTTGTGTCCTCCGATCTTCTAAATGTCATCAGCCCATCTCATTTGTAGTCTTCCTCTGCTTCTTTTTCCTAACCATGGCCTCCACTTTTGTATTTCGTGGTTCCATCTCTTATCCTCCAGTCGGGCATTGTGTCCTGCGAAGCTCCATTTTAATTTGGCAGCATGTTCTCCTCCGTCTTTTACTTCGCTTTTGCTTCTAATCCATTTGTTTGTTTTTTTGTCTGTAAGTCTCACTCCGATTGATCTTTCAATCGCTCTTTGTGCTTTTACTATTTTATCTATGTTAGACTTGATGAGTGTCCACGTCTGTGTATCATACGCGAGTATAGGGAGGATACCCTGATCGTAAATTCTGGTTTTCTTAAACCTAAATTCTAAAAAATTTTTACTTATGTTGTCAATATAACTTATGTATGGACCCTGACGGTTAAGAGAGGTGACGGTTAATAGAGAGACGGATAATCGAGGTTCCACTGTATATATATATATATATATATATATATATATATATATATATATATATATATATATATATATATATATTTATATATATATATATGTATATATATATATATATATATATGTATATATATATATATATATATATATATATATATATATTTACGGCATAAAGTGAACTCCGCCCATGTTAAAATTCAGGTTCAAGTGAGCTCCGTGGTCAAGTGGACACCGATATACGGAGCTCACTTGTCCATTCCATAATATTGGCACTGTCGATTCGTTAAGATGTATAGTTTCATAATTCTTAAAAAAATTTTGGAGCTCATAAGTACCCCTGTATCATAAATGTATTTCGCTTAGTTCACGTGTATATATTATAGGGGTCGTTCAGATCTTTTTCACTGTATATTGGAACTATAAGTATATCGGTTTAAGTAAGCTCTGATAGTTTGGCAACTATGCACTTAGGCCAGCGTTCTTGATATATATATTTTATATATTTTAAACGGTTCATACGGACTCCTTTTCATACGCATTACAATATGTAATTTTCTTCTTCTTCTTGATGTGCCTATCCGTTATGAATGTTGGCGATCATATTGACAATATGTAATAGATATGTATAATACCAAATACCTGTTTTTGGTAGGTACCTGCTATTCTAAAAATAGCTTTATAAATACAAAAGGATTTCATTACCAAGTTGGACGTGTTTTTTCATATGCGAATATTTCCTAATGTATTTTGTTAACATGAATATATCTTTATACGTTTTATTTAAGAATACGATTAATAAGAACTTTTAGTTAATCCATTGTTTTACGATATCTTGTCTACAGCTTCTTTATTATTTTATTTCTGGTTTTATCTGTGTACTACATATAATTCTGGATAGGTTATCTTAAAATAAATATTTAAGTGCAAAAATAGATATTTTTATGTAAAAATTGGTAGTAGTGCACAAAAGAGGGAAGAATGCTTAATTTATATAAGAAGAATGTACCATTTCACCAATATTACATACTTCTAAATGTTTTATCTGCTATTTAGGGGTAATATGTAATCAATAAACGTGGAGTTAGTGTCAAATTTGCAATAATCTTTGGTCAGTTTTTTCTCGATTTTAGTCATAAATTGAGCTGGTATTCGTTGAGTGGATGTTGCGATTCTAGACTTTGTATCTTTTATTCTCTAGCAGTCTAGCTACTTATCTTCGGATATTAGATGAATTGATAGCTACGATATTATAGAGCTTATGTATGGATGTGTGTGTGTGTGTCTTAATATTCGCTGAATTTGGCTGTCTAATTTATAGCTAAATCTACGTGTTAAATATGTGTTGGTGTCATCCATAATTGCAAGGTATATTCGGTAGCAGAAACATAGAGTGCAAGCGTCTACGTTTTAAGGATGAAAGGATGCTTCTCATTTTTAGCTGGCAAGTTTGCAGAGATTTTTTTACTGGTCCTCAGTTTGCCTTTTAGTTTTAAACAATGTTCTATGAATGAAAAAGTGTGATACAAACTATCTTCAAGGTATTTATAGCAAGTCCAGAGTTTAAAAATTTCATGACACTATTGGATGTTTAGATTTTTAAAAGCATCTCTGTTAGGGACATTAAAGCAGGACATCTGACTTTTTCTGAGGTTTGGCTTAAAATTGATTCATAGTCTATTTTTATTGTGTTTAAAGTATGATTTAAATTTTTCTATACTTCAGCAACAAAAGTTTTTGATTGTGCAACAATATAGATGTATCGTCTAAATAATAAAAGTCCTAGTATTTACTGGTATGAGTTGTGTAAATATTATACAGTGTAGGTACCATTACGCTACCCCAAAGGAGACCGTTCTTCTGCGTTTTCCATCTGTTATTTTTACCATTGAATGATACAAAAAATCTTCTGTTGTGTAGGCATACCCGGACAATACAAGCCATTATTGTATTTGTGATCCAAATTTTAGAATTAGTTTTGTGCTCAGATCTTTAGTCAGGAGCCGTAATATTGTTCATTATATACGTAGATAGCAGATCCAAGCTCAACACCGTTGAAAGATTCCCTTAGCTGACTGGTTTTGTCCCCTCTCATTTTAAGTTTTTCTTTTCTTGTTTGCCTATGTTTGGCCCTCAAGGTGTTTCCTGCACTAGAAATACGTCACATTTGTGTTAACCGCATATGTCTGATAAAGTTAAGTAAAGTAAAGTACCTATCTTTATCTCTGAATATTCCCTTCTCTAATATTTATAGACATAATTAGGATAGTTGGCATTAAAAAGGCCGATTTGGCCGATCTTTAAACCCTATAAAATATGGCTAAACTTTTACTTTTCATTAAAAATTTTAATTTTACATACTGTTACTTTTAGACAATATTTCGATCAGATTTGTATAGTAATAAATGTAGTTAATATATGTAGAGTCTCTTTGTGAAAAGTAAATGAGTTTGTAATATCGGTCACAACTCATATATGGATAATAAAGAAATAAACGGTTAAAATAGGTGTACAAAATTTTAACTACATATATCGGCGCCATTGTTCAGGAGTTGGGTTTATCTCAGAGATCAAAGGTTACGTTACATGCATATTCCAGGTTCTATTTACGTAGGTATTTTCATTCCTAAAAAAGTATATTTATAATAAAGCCCTGAAGCTACCTTTAGATTCTATGAAAAGTAGAATCCATGGAAATTAGCAAATTAAAAAATAAAGACATAATTCCGAATGGCCAACTTGAGACAAACAATTCTCCGTCCTTAACTTATTCAGTTACAAACTATAACGTGTAAACGCATACATCTTTTATTGTTAGATAAAATGAATTTTTATCAAGTAACGGTCGGATCCATCACTTACTAAGAGAGTAGAAAATGACATGCTTATGCTTTAGATTACGGCTACTTTAGTACAAAGTACCCTTTGCTTTTGCCAGTTGCTTTCTCACTTTCTTAGCGATGGGCCTGGCTTTTTCTTATCAATAATGTTCTCGTTCGTTATAGTTATTCTAAGATATTCAGATTTCACTATATGCTCTACATTTGGTTTTATCTAATATACATTTACAACTATGACGAACTTTTTATAATATTTTATGCATTGATATTAAACTGATATTAAACTGAGGATATAAAAATCAACAATAAGACCGATAATGACGTACATAGCGGAAACAAGAGCAGATACGGCGAAAACACAAAGACTGCTAGAAACAACAGAAATGAAAGTCTTACTAAAAATAACAAACTAAACTCTAAGAGAAAGACTAAGAAGTGAAGAAATACGAGCGAGATGTGGTTTAGAGGAAATAAACGCGTGGACCAAAAGAAGAAAGCGGAATGGAATCAACACTTCGAAAGAATGACAGAAAATAGAATAGTACGAATAGCAAGAGACGAATCGCCAAATGGAAGGAGATCATTGGGACGACCGAGGAAAAAGAGGTAAGACAACGTCAATTGAGGCTCAAAACCGAAGTAAAACAGGCATTAAGCCAGTAAGGCAGTAGACAATATTTATTTGTTTTGAGTATACTTATTTTACAACATAGTACATAAAATAATAAATATTTGTGTGCTCAGTTTTTTGCTCTGAATTGAAGATTTTATCTCAAAATATGACTGTACTTTATACAAATATTATTATTTTCTGAGATACCGGTATAAATATAAATTTTGAATTTCGCAATGATTTTTTAAAATTATTTTCTTGTGACGTTATGTCAGTGTTTAAGAATAATGCTGGGAATAAGGTTAAATAGGTTTTTATATTTTATTTGACGTTTAAATATTTAAATCTGAGTTCATTTTTCGAAAAACTATAAACTTGTGACAACAAATTGCTATATAACAGTACGAGGCAATATTCTTATGCTGTGACAAAATCATCATATTTGCTTTACATTGCCGTTTTTCCTGCCGTATCATATTTTAGCATAGTCATCTGATTCATTTTATAGACAAGCGGTAATGGATATCCACAATTTGTCTAATAATATTAAGTTTTAAAAACAGCTGTGCTTTTATGCTCATTCGTTTACCTTTTGTAAAGCCACCTGAGTTATGAATAACTACTTTTTTGTATTTTTAGAAGACATACTTCTATCGGGCATATTTTAATGTGTGAATATTAGGGATTTATATAATCTTTTTGTATATATAATTTGTTTATTGATTTTACATTTTAGATAAAATGTCATAATTATAGTTCTCTTCCGTTTATTTTCTATAGTAATACATATACAAACCCAATTCGAAATGGAGAAAAACCAGCGAGTTCTAGATTGAACATAGACATTCGTCTCTCTTTCTCCCTATATGTTATATAAAGGTCATCGTCATCATATAGTCAGAACGCAACAAGGTTCTATTACCTTTTCTTCTTTTTGTCTCCTCATTACTATTGAAAACTCAGCCACGTAAATGACGTTGTAAAAATTTATTTCCCTATTTCTGAAGTGCCTTTCCTGGGATAACTTTTTTAAGTCTAGTTCATTTGATTACTTGTAATTGATTTGATAATCCCTAACAAATAAGTTGTTGATTGTAGGTAGGATAGCATGTGATTGAACAGGGATGTGTTGATAAGATGTAGGTAGTCTCATTATTCCTAAATCTGACCATATGTTACTTCCCTCCTTCATTCGTGTACGTCCTAAGGGCATTTTTTTCTCGATTCTCCCAATTTAGCTTGACAATGCAGTTATTAGAGAGCCTTTGGATATAGCCAGCGCAACTTTGGCGTTGAGATTTAGTTTCTTGTACGACGTTGCTACCTTTGTATATGTGTTTGACCTTGGCATTAGTTCCGTTTGGTATTGGTTAGTACTCGGACCTATATTGGTTGGAAAATACTTCTGATGACATTTCTAGCAATCCTGATCTAATTACTACTTGAGTTTTACTTACATTGTTTTGACAGTGTTCTCGTCACATATCCACACAGTAGCACTGATTTAATTATCTTCTTATATATCCTGATTTTATAGATTCCTATTAGACTTCTGGATTTAAAAGTGTTATAAGGGTTATAATATATACATCAGTTAGCTACCTAAATATTCATTTTTATTTCTTATGTGAGAACGTTATCTACGATATACTAAATACTGCAATGTTTTAAAATGATATGGGTTTATTGTAACATTATGCTCTACTCTATATCATCTTTTTTTGCATGTTAAAGGACATTTATTTAGTTTTTTACTGATTATCAGCAAATTTTTTTGGTGCTAATAGCATTATTTTATAGCATTCCAATATTTATTCTATGGATTAAATCTGGATAGCAAATAGATATTCTTCACTTTCTCGGAGAAATAATATTGCTACTAATTTCAAACCTATTTTAATACATGGATACGAGTATTAGCAAATGAGTAAAGCAAGTGAGGAAGAACTCCGAATATTTGAAAAGAAAATAATAAGAGACAACGATTTGAACCTTCGTCGAAGCTAGATTTATTTAATTACCAGTCTAATCGCACCTAGTTTTTGTGCTTTTATTTATATCCAGTTAATATTAAAAGTGTAATAAATTGTTGTGATACCGTAAATAACAATGGAGAATAACAATGGAGAAAATCGGTAAGGAATTTTAATCTAATTAGATACTTACTTCAAAACAAGTTCATATTATTTATATCACCTGATGTCATTAAACAACGAAAATGGATGATGTTAATAGTCCAGTGGCGTCGAGGCCCCAAACGTTATTGACATATAAAACTTCTTCATATTCTGTAGCGTTAATCAATTCAATTCCAAAATTCCAATATCTACTTGCACTGTGAAAAATTATAGAACCAAGATATATACATTTTTTCATCACGAATTTCAAATCATCGTATTTGTATTTACCTAGCTAGTGAAGAATTAGAAAAAACTGTCATGAAGGCTGACAACGAAAGAATAACTATCAATCATCAAATAATTTATGCTCGACGCTTAATTACACCAAATGAAAGATTACTGATCTCTAATGTTTGTCCTAGTATTTATCACACTTTCATAGAATATAAACTTAAAAAATTAGGCCTCAATTTATTACCTCCAATTAATTTTTTACGAAGAGGTACAACAAACCCAGTATATAGATATATATTGAGCTTTCCAAGACATACATTTATCTTTCCTTTGAAAGCTACATTAATTCCTCCCTCAATTGTCAGAAACCACGATCAAACATCTAATCGTATTTTCTTATCTTTAGAAAACAGATGTGTTACTATTGTAAAAAATCTGACCATTTTGTAGCAAATTGGTCATTCTGTAGAAATCCAAATCAGAACTTTACAACAACAGTGCCAACTACTACTATAAATATAATAGTTAATACTCTTCCACACATGACGTCCTGATCACATCAGCATCTTCAGCGAAGTCCTTTTCCTTACAATCCTCGACTATACCTACTTAATTAACTATACCAATATTAACTCCATCTCAAATATCACCCTTAACATTATTCCCAAGTTCTCAAACTACATACACAGATAAAAATATAACAACTACCCAGTTATCAACAATACCTAATATTTCACAACCTCATATATCAATCCCAAACTATTCCTCAACACTTGCATACCCTATCAATAACATATCAATAAATACTGTAATTTAAAAACTAAAATTGCGTAGCCAAGAAAAAGTAGTCATAACCCTAAGTGCTTTAACAAAGGTGAACGAATTATTAGCGTAACAGCTGTTTTGAAAACTAAATATTATGAGACGAATTGGGATATTGTATTACACAAACTAAACCGCTTGATTATGGTTTGTTGATTAAGGAAAATATGATATGACAGGAAAGACTAATGACTCTATAGCTAATTGCCACATAAATATCAATGTAACGCAAATCGTATGATTTTGTATATAAGACAAATAATATTATATTCTAAATTATACCTATAGAGATACAAATAGTAAAACAAACATAATAAACAACTATTATACAATATAGTAAATATTTATTTAGATAAACGTAAAGGTTAAAACATGTTTTTTAATTCGCGGTAAAAGATTTAAGTTTAGCACATAAGATAAATTCGTAACAAAATTCATATACCAGTAAATGGTACTCGTTACAGCAGCGAAGTAATTTTAGCAACAGATATGTAGGCTGACCTTAACCCTTGACATACAGCAACCACAAAAGAATCGGCGATAGCGCAAAGGGCAGCTACCCCTTAACCAAGACACGACTCTCTTGTTTGGCAGATAGCACTTGTCTCTTCGACGACTAGGCAGCCTTCACCCCTACTGGATAGAACGACTGTCTTTGATGACTAAGCAGTCTTCATCCTTACTGGATGGAATGATTGTCTTTGATGACTGAGCAGCCTCCACTCTTATTGGATGGAATGACTCTCTGTTAATGGGCTAATTATACGGGGAGAATTAAAACATGAAACATGGACGACGAAAAAACAAAATAAGAGCCGATTGAGCATCGCAGAAAGAAGAATTATTAGAGAAATATATAAACCTGTTATCGATAATATTACAAATCAATACAGAGTGCGAAACAACCGCGAACTAATTGATTATTATGACCAACTAGATAAAGTAAAAACATAAATAACATCTTATACGTAATACCTTGTAAAAATAATATTGTACATTTTTAAGAACGAACTCCTATTTGAACATTGAAGCGTCAAATAAAATATGTAGTACATAATAAATATTGTGGCATATTTCTTTCATTCTATCCAAAAAATTAAAAAAAAATAAAGTCAGACATATTGAGATGGATTACTGAATACTATTTATATAGCATACAAGTAGTTTGAGCTACCGGATATTTAAATACATTAAAACTTGGTGTGAACATTTTGGTTAAAAGAATAAATTTGATTTTTATATTACACATGTAGTTGACGTTTCTATCTCCAAATTCTTTTTTAGAGTTCTTTTCTATAAACTAAACAAATTTTGTTTATATTGCAGTTTCTTCTTTTTGTCGATTTAATAGTGATATGAGGATATCAGTTTGCTACATATACATAAAATACAAATAGACTGACTGTTGCAATACAGGTCCGTTTCCCCAGTGCGACAGAGAAAACTGGCGAAAAGCAGTCCCTGCATCTCTTTCTAATTTGCCAGGTTTATCGAACGCGTGACCTAAATGACCAATGAGAAGGTCACGTGGTCGATAAACCCGTCCCATTAGAAAAAGATACAGATATTGCTTTTCGTCAGTTTTCTCTGTCGCATTGCGGAAACGTGAATGTATGGCAGTATTCAGTCTATTTGTACTATATGTATATGGTTTGCTACATGCATTTTCGCTTTTATCTTTTATGTGACAAAGTTATCAGCGATATCTAAATAGCTCCAATCCTTCAAAAGTATATGGTTTTATTGTTACATTAATGCTCCATTCTATATCATACCTTTTGTCTGTTAATGAACTTTTATTTGGTTTTCTTGTTATTGACTATAACACCGTTTTTTTTTATGCTAAAAGCATTATTCAATATATTATAATGTGTAATTTCCCTGGCTGCTGACGAACAGAAGTTTTTATTAACTTTTCTTTAATATAATTATGTATGCAGATTTGTATTTTGATCTTCTCACGGTGCTAAAGAGCAAATGTAATAGTTTATTGTATTTTTCCATAAGATTTCTAGTTTTTCACTGTGTCATGGCTCCTCTTATTTCTTTTCCTACGATTTACATTAATTCATTTAATTAATATTTCTGAAATTTCAAGTTTATACACAGTTTCTTTTGTTCCGCACGTTATTCATTCTTATCTATCTATCTATCTATATAAGGATTTTTACAGCTGTCGCCGCCTTCCTTCTTTCAGCCAACGTCTCCAGTCCTCTCTGTTCTGCCATTCTCCATCTCTAAGGTCTCGTTTTTCCATGGCCTCGTCCACTTCATCCCTCCATGATCTTCGGGGTCTACCTCTTTTTCTCCTTCCTATTGGGCTCCAATCCGAAATCCTTGCTATCCACCTTGTATGATCTGTTCATTCTTATCTATAGATGTGCTTATTCCCTATCAATTAACTATCAATATTTGAAGTCTTTTTTTATTTGTTTTAGTCGTTGTAATGATTCGCATCCGTACATAAAAATAGGTCTAAAGCTTGTATTATGCTCTAAACTCCTTCAGTGGTAGTATTACCAACTGCGATTATTGTTCTAAGATATTTAATGTCTTCCATACTTTCGAAATTGAAATTGTTGACTTTAACGTTGTATCTAGATTTACTGACGGTTTCTTATGTTTATGCGCTGGTATTTGGTTTTCACTTCGTTGATTTTACTTGAAACTTTTTTCGTGCTCTCTGGACTTTGTTCAGTATGTCGTTTACATATTTATAGATGTAATCATCAGCATAACTAGGAGCTGCTTTGTACCTTGGGCCGTTAATGGATTACATCGTAAATCGGCGCTGTTTCTATTTTAATAAATTGTTCTTTAATTTTTTGACTATTTAAATCGAGAATCTGTATTTTATTCGACTGTTTATTAAGGCAGAGTTTCTTGGGGCCAATTTCTCTCTCAAGGGTTTTGTTTCCCGTATCAATATTACAACAATTTTGCTGGATGCCGACATAGGAAACCCGTTGGTATGTACATACTGTTTCGATATCTTTTTGTCCCGTTATAAAGTGAATATTAGTTTATTAGGAAATATGATATTGTCTAATAATAGTTAAGTTGTTTTGCTTTGCTTTCTCAGACTGCTACCGTCGTGCCTTCTGGTATCTGATATTTCAACCGTCAAGCAACAATTCCTATATGCATTAACTTAATGCTGATATCCTGCTTCCCCAATCCAGTTAGCAGTCCCGAAACCAATAAAATTGCTACATTCAAGTTTTCTATTAAGCTGCCCAGAACTATAGGTACGCCTTATTATCTTACTGATGTTAGTGCTGCCCCTTATAAGTGAATAAAATATGAAAGGAAGGTTTTGGTAATTTAATAAGATCCTTGTGTTACAATATAATGTCTCCGAGAAAGTAAAGTAATATCAAAACGCTATTCGGATTTGATCCATAGCTAAAATATTAGAATGCTATAAAAGAATGCTATTAATTAGCATTATAATGGATACTAGCTAAGTTTATAATGGATACTAAAGTTTGAAAATAATTAGAGCAAATAATTTAAATTATCAAAGTGCTTATTAAACATAAAAATAAAATAAAATTATATTAACAATTTATATTATAATATATTTCAAAACAGTAGCCAAATATTCTTGGAATTCCTCGATGACTAACCTGGTGGATATTTAAATAAATTTTAAGTTCTAAAATGTACCTGCTCTAAAATTTGAAAATCTACGACTAATACAACTACTGGCAACATCGCAGGAGCTTAGTTGTGTACGCTAAAAGCTGTATACGGATCCCAAAAATGTTTTATCCAGTTACGGAGTCCACATGATCCGACGTGTTGGTCGGAGTCCACATAAAGCGCTACTCAGATAATAATATACACGGCGTATATTCTCCTGGAGTTAGTATAATACCGTTTTAGTACGGAGCCCACATTATCCGCTAGAAGTATATATATATATATATATATATATATATATATATATATATATATATATATATATATATATATATATATGTATATATTTATATAAAAAAAAAATTTATTAAAAAAAATATTTATTAAAAAAAAATGATTGAATTGTTATTTACGTTTCGGTCGATAATCCTACCAGTTTTGCTATATATATATATATATATATATATATAATATATATATATATATATATATAGCAAAAAATACGACCATTGATTAATTTTAAAATATATTCAATGGTTGCATAGCAGAGGTTTTATAGGTCAATAATTGGCAAATGAAAGTCGTCAAGTAGAGCACTATTGTTCATTGAATTTGGACCGATAGCTTCATTTGAATGTCGGTTTAAGCTCTTTCGAGGGTCAAACCACACTGATTTCTTCGATTGTTTTCTATCAGTTGTAGGTTGTCATAATTTATACATGTGGCTTGTGTCGTACATGTGTTTCTTTGGAAAGCAGGGAGGTACGATTGTTAAGGGAATTAGTGAACGGAACAGGGACAGACCTTTTTTAAACAAGGATTCATTTTTCTTTTTCTTTAAAAAACAAACAAACCAAAAAAAGGAAAGAAGAATGGGAATGAAGTTACTTTCTTGTAAGTGTTTTTTTTTAATTTATTATGTATGATGAAAGAGTGATGTATCTGGTTCAAGTTGTCGATGTCGGTTCTCTTATTTAGGGACGATGGATGTTTTAGAGTTTGTCACATTTCAAGGATGGATCGCTTATGATAATTTTTTTGTTTGCACAGTTTTTAGGTATTCGTAAAGTCGATACTGTGTTTGGTTGAAATGGCATGTTGTGCAAGGGCACAAGATGGTTTTGAAATCCTAATGTCGCTTTTGTATGATGTTAGTCGATCTTGAAGAGAGCGGCTGGTCTGGCCAATGTAGCAAGAATTGCACTCTGCACAGGGTACATGATATACGACGTTAGTTTGTTCTAGAGGGGCCAAT